>CAMZMU010000050.1:36875488-37203200 GCA_947311845.1 Poa pratensis | reverse complement strand
TTGTACAAACACGATTCAGTAAGAGTAAATTGCTTGAACTAGAAAGACAGACAAGCTATACGGCTGCATCCAGACTTTTTGACATTAGAATTTTAAAGATGTGTTATTAGTTCGGCGGTAAATGAAATGGCAACTCTGGTAGTGTATGGGATAATTACTTCAAAGTCATTATGTATACTCTGTTCTCCAACAAAAAGATTGAATTGGAGGAAACTAACCACCCCACAAGACGCACTATTGCTACGCTGCATGGTAATGTCAGGGAAGCTGCTGGCAGCACTAAACCATTGCTTAGTGCTCTAAGCACTTTCTGTTAAGACTCGGTAGTATGAACATTGTAACCTCGGTGTAAACCCGCGCTCCTTCAGAACACCTTTGAACCCCATATGACGTTATCAGTCTTACGTCAGTTCCTCCCTGGCTGATTAAATTACTTGACTCAGAGCACTCGATTGCCATATGATCTCTCGGCGGGTATGATCGTCATTTGGCCCCCACTGAAGTCTGAAAAGACACATGTCTCGGAACTTAAATATAATACTCGCGTTGAAGCCTTTACGTTTCAGTGTCTGTTTGGTGACTAGACGACGTCTTTGGTCTAATAGAAGTGGACGACTCTGCTATCGGACAGTAGAGCAAGCATAAGATGTGGTTGGAGAGTGGAGACCAGGAGTAGGGAACACTTTCTGTCAAAAGTTTGTAGCGAAAACGAAATAGTTTCATGCTAAGAACTGCTATTCAAATCAATAGCTTAACTCTGAAGGAATAGAGCTATTTCCTGATACTCAATCTGAGCTGAGGGCTCAGAACATAAATGTTCTTGACTTCTAGTACTAAGAACTTCTTGACCGCCTAACAGCAGGCAATTTGTAAAGCGAAAACATCTTGAAAGATGATTTAACCGGCATGATACATAAATAGGTAGTCTTATTTCATAGAAACCAGCATTGTTTCGTAAGAGAGTACACACTTAGTCTACGTTAAGAGATTCAATAGGTAGCGGGGCGAAAGCCTGTTTCGAGAAAGTGCAGTATACATAGATAATCGAAGTACTGGAAGGTAGCACGATGGTAGGGTTAAACAGAAAGTGTTCATGGCAGGCAAGGTAATATGGATTGTTATGCTCATTTCGAGATAGAAATAGTCTTCAAGAACATCACCCGTCACTGTCCTAGATGATCTCATCATCAAGCGGTTCTTCATGTTGGAGGCGTGGCTTGCCCGCCAAAGGGCAAACAGCCAGCTATGAATAAACGTTTTGAAAAAAAAGATAAAGCTAAAAGAGTCTATGGGATTTTAACAAATCAGGAGTTGTCCCATACTCCCTTGTAAAAGTAATAAACAAGAGTTGTGCAAAATACATAGTATAGAAATATAAAGTCTGATAAGAATATAAGTTAACTTGGTAGTATTAACCTACAAGATTGTGCAAACAGACTTTTTTTGAGATTTATTGTGCAAACAGACTTGTTTCACAAAAATGATACCAATTAATGGAACACAAACTAAATGGTAGCCATGACAGTAAGTACATTCACCTACTACCATTCTGCTACAATTAGTGTAAATCGTACATATAACATATGGTTTCAGCGTGACTTCGAACATACAAACAACACCGTTAAATTTCAGGTGCAAAACTACCAAATGTTTAAATAAACACAATATACCATGGTAATATATAAGTCATTCAGTTAACAACATACTTACTTATACTCTGCCTATTAAGCCCCACAACACGCCAAAAGAAACAGGTCCACCACATTGTTTTAAGCCGCCGTCTTCTGCATTATAGTTATATACACATAGATGCCAAAAGAAACAGGTCCACCACATTGTTTTAAGCCGCCGTCTTCTGCATTATAGTTATATACACATAGATGCCCAAACGAAACAGGTCCACCACTTCTAAAGCTATTATCTTAGTTGGCAAACTTATTAACTAAACATCATGGATAACAGAAGATGATCCAGCAAGTCCCACCTGATTTCACGCAACCATTGGACATTATTATCTTCTTGATCCATCACCTGCATATTGATTTGCAAAACAAACGTATCAGATGTGAATCGAACAATTACAAGAAAACACATTATTAATGTACAAAATGGATCAAAACTTTCATTCCAACTATTACATTAACGAGTTGACTTGTAATCTAATTCAAATTTTCATAGCGTTGTGCAGTGTTGTTGTGTCAACCAATATTAAAAGGTCACCCGAAATTTGGCAGCAAGATATTTTTTTCCTTCATCATGGCAGAAACAACACTTCCTCTTGAAATTCCTGTGATGTTCTAGGTTGGATGGAAAATAGAGGGCTTAGAATTTCTTTGATGTGCTAAGATGAATGGAAAACAGAGGTAACTAGATGATTGATGCAAAGCCATTTGGTCTGCATATGCTTAACCCAAAGCTAAGTCCAAATTAAACTGACAAGTGAACGCACTAATTTTTTACAATGAACCTTCAGTTGGGTCTGTGTTCTTTCTGGTCGCCCATCATCAAACAGAGAAATTGCTGATCAGTCGGTATTTTGCCCAACTGTTTTTTGTTAAATATGATGACAACGTAATGACAGTAAACGATGACATAAAAATAGCATGTACAAGATCTGAAGAGAAATTTATGCACCTGCGACGGTGAGCAACATCACTCAGAACAGATATGGGAGTGCCGGTCCACGACATGTAAACTCAGCCTCCACCTTGAGGCCCTTAAGACGGAAGGCAACATGAGGAAGGTGAGCAGAGGAGCCCCTGAAGCAAAGGAGTACCAGGCCGGCGACGACGGCGCGGACCTGCCGCGCTCTCCCGTGCAGAGGCGCAGACAAGCGTAAGAGGAGCGGCTCCTCGCGCTCCAGCGCCCATGGCTCGGCCTCGGCCTCGGCCTCGTCCCCGCGAAGCCACACTTGCAGTTGGGGAAACCCGCCTTCAGAACCGTAGCAGACATGAACAAGACAGCACTTGCCGTCCTCTGTCTCCCCGACAGCGTACGCCGACTGATAGGAGACGCCGGCCGGAGGCGCAGGTAGGAGAATCGTATCGTTTCGGTGTCGAGGCAGAGGAGCAATGGTGCGCAGCTGTATTTCCAGTAGATGCGCCCGGCAGCGTGCATCGCCGGGAAGAACCGGTTGCCGTGGCTCCGGGCTGGCCGAAGTGCCGTGTAGGGTGCGCGCGCCATTCCCCGGTGCGGGAATCGTACTCTTCGGACCAGGCTGATCGATTCCGGTGCTGCAAGGAGATCACGCGAAAGAACTGCCGGCCGTTGGCGCCGCCGCTGTCTCGGAGCAGGCTGAAGGTGTGGGCCTCGGAATCTTTTTCGGGGCCGGGGCGCCTCGGTGGCTGGGGCAGATAGACGGCGTGGTGGGTAGTGGGGTCGTAGATAGTGAGCTTCGTGCTGTTGGAGAATAGGAGGAAGCCGTCACGGCAGTCCTCGAGGACGCATCGGCCGGAGTGTTGGAGGCGAGTGAGGAAGAAGTCCCCCTTGCGGACGACGGCGGCGAGAGCGGCGTCGGCGTGAAGATGCACGGGGTGGAAGATTGGGAGGGTAGAGCTGTTGATGCAGGAGAGAAAATGGCCGAGGAGTGGCGGCAAATGGTGGAGCTCGCGGATGCGGCGGACGAAGGATGGGGAGACCGCGATGCACCACCAATGCTTGGAAGCGAGCGCGGCGCGGAAGATGGAGGTGGGAGACGGAAGGCGGAGCAGGATGTCGGCGACGAAGTCATCGGAAGGGACGCGATGGTGGTGGTTGGTGCAGGAGGAGGCGGCGGCACCGCCGAGTGGTGAGCCTCCGCCGCTTGGTCCTCATATTTTTTTTTCGAGTTGGGAGCGGAGATGTCGGAGCAACCAGCTACCTATAGTACTGTGCAAAGAAAACTCTGTTAAGCTCCACAGCTCCACGTCACATATAGCTCGTGTTTCTAATATTCGAAAACGTTTATGTAAACTCGAAGAAGTATAACAAATTTTCATCGAAATGTCTTCCCATCTGTGATCAAAGAAAATGTTAGAAGCAAAATCACATTTCTTTTCTAAAAGACAATTTCATAATATTTGTGTAGCCTAAAATACAAAGTATGGTTTAACAAAACTTTACCAACATATATAGCATGTATGCATGCATGTTGTTATCGTAAAAACAATATAAAGAGAATACAAGCCTTGTTAAAAAAAAAGAGAATACAAGCAACGATGATGTGAAGTAAAGTGCGTGCTCGACGACGGTGTTGCTGGGCCTCACACACTAACACGAGTGATACAATATTTCTTATTGACCGGGTTCAAGCTCGACTTGCGAACAAAAAGGACTAGTCCCTTCAACAACCTTAGGTGCACAAATTTGAAAACCCGGCAGTGCATCGAGGATTCCCACCGACCACCACAACTTCCGTCGAGATTATTTCTGTGAAATCAAAATTTGGAGGAATCCCACCCAAACCCTAAGTCTGAAAAAATCAACTCAAGAGGTAGGTCTCACATTAGAGGGAGAGATCATAAGAGAGATGAGTTAAAAGTGACCCCATGGTGGAGTGCAGCAATATGGAGCTCAGGCCCAAGGTAGCATGTTTCAAAAATTGACAAAAAATACAAATTTAAAGATTCAAAAATAAATTGAAAAATATATAAGGATATAGTCAATGATTTATTCTACCCATGTGTAAATTTTTGGCATAAAATACAAATGTGCAAATGTGTTTACCGGGTGAATAATCTCGGATGTTCGAATTTGTCCTCTAAAAGTTTTTATTTGATTTTTTCGAAGTTTTAAGTTTGAATTTCAAATTCTGTCCAGGAATCTCGTCCGGTAACCGGCCGGTAATTTCCGGTAACCACGGTTACCGGAATCCCAACCCCTCCGAGAAAAAAAACAAACCGGTATCCAAAACCTTGACATGAACAGTGCAAATTTCGAATCTTCCAAAATATCTCTGATTTTTTTTGTTGAGCCCAAAATAAAAGGTATTTCGAGTTGAAAATTTGCATGAATGTAGTGTACATATTTGACTACATCTAGATATTGTTTCGTCATTTTCCGATAAATAAAATCGAGTTTTCAATAAAGTCCTCCCTGTAGCTCGGGCTCCATTTCCGCCCCATGGTGTGCCTTTTATAAGATTAGGCCTTGTAAAAACACCACCAATACCCTTGGTTGGAGGGGAAAATAGGGGCAAGGCGTCTTTCCAAAAAAAATCCCCTAAGGGAAAGGCAAAAGCAAGGACGCTCTAGTATTCTTTGCTACATGCACCACTAGTAGGATATGCCTAGCAGTGGCATGGAAAATGCCACTAGTGGCGAGTTTAGCCCACGCCACAACTAACATTTGGTACCAGTGGTGTGTACACCCCACGGCGGCGTGTCTTTGTTGGCACGACACTAGTAATAAAAATACTACTCCCTCCGTTCCAAATTAATTGACTTTAATTTGTCCACATGTAGATGTATCTATACGCGTAACATGTCTAGATACATCCATATATGCACAAATATAAGTCAATTAATTTGGAACGGAGGGAGTAGTAGCGTGCCTCGAATTGTCACGCCACTAATAATTAATTTAGAATTTTTTAAAAATAGGGTCGGCGGAGGCTGTGCCGTGGGGGGTGTCAACGAGCGGTGAGCCCAACGAGGAGGCACGGGATGAGGAGCAAGCTAGCGTAGCGCGAATGAGATGCGACGACGAGCGCGAGGACGCAGAGCGAGTGACGGCGGAAAGAGCTCTTGCGGGTGGAGGTCATGGCGGCGAGAAGGGGCTCGAGTCGGTGGTGGCCAGGTTGGGTCGGAGTAGGAGGTTGCCGGACGACGGCATCGGCCATGGTCGCCTTGCTCGCCGGCATTGAGCGACATGAAGAAATGGTAGGGGAGGAACTTGTGGCCGCATCATCGGTGAGAAATGAGAGATGGAGAGAAGAAGAAATGGAGAGAAGAGAAGAAGAGAGCGAGAGAAGAGAGAAGAAGAAGAAGAAGAAGAAGAAGAAGAGGAGGTGGAGGGAGGAGAAGGAGGAAGAGGAGGAAGTAGAAGAAATTATAAATTTGAGCTTCAACAACAAAGTGATAAAGTTGAATACTAATCATTGCCTAATGCAACTGCCCAGGTAATATGGGTTGAAACCTTGGTACTCGAGCTAGGTGTTAATCAGCCCAAGGCTGATATTCATGGTGTAGAATGATAGGTGCAACCTATGTTTCCAAGAATCTAAAATTTCATGGCAGGACAAAACTTTATTTTGGTTGACTATCTACTTTGTGAAAGAACGTGTCACATGGAAATTATTGAAACTTTTGTTTACAGATCAAATGGTTGATGTATTTACCAAAGTGTTACCTGCGAGGAAACTACAACTTTTAAACGCGGCCTCAACTTGGATGAGATGTGATTGAGGAGGCTTGTTAAAGTGTTTAATCATGTTTTGCAAGATCACATGATAGTGGAAATCAAGCATAATAATAATAATAATAAGAAGAAGAAGAAGAAGCCGTTCGATCTGTGAAATCCAACGATCCATATGAGAGAGTCACATACGTGGCATGACATATTAGTGGCATGTCCAACAACCTACACACCACTAGTATTCTCATACCAAAACTAAGACGTCCGAAAACTCTATTTTCCAAGTTGAATTTGACAATTTTAGAAAAATCGAAAACGGTAAAGCGGTTCAAATTGAGGAGTAACTTCTGTAGATATGTTTTCATATAGAAAACGTCTCGATCCGATGTCATATGCAAAAGTTTGAGGTTTTTTCATTTTCTTTTATTTTTTCAAAACTACTCCCAATACTAGTGGCGTCAAAACTTAACCAACACGCCACCAGTAACAGATATACTAATAGTGTGCAAAAATTAACCCACGCCACGATTATTGGGAGCAGATTTTTTGAATTTCAAAAAAAAAAAGGTCTGGTTGCTGTTGGCGTGGTACTTTATGTACTAGTGGCTTTGGTGACAAGCCTCCACACCACTAGTAAATTTCGTCGGGTCAGACCATTGGGTCCCACTTAACAGTAGTGTGGAACAATGTCCCCAAGCCACTAGTAATGGCTTATTAGTGGCGGGATAAGTTGGCTACGCCACTAGTATTTTCAGTCACCTGGTTTCACAATAGAAGTGACGTGTCTTCATAGTGACCCGCTACTGGTACACTTTCATTATATAAACATTTTCCTTATAGTGCACGTACATGGTCCATAAATTGGGGCCAACTTTGCCCAAGAAGTGTTTCCACTAATGGGCTTGGTGGGCTTTATTCTTCTTCATGGTTCTCTTGTCTTGTAGACTGTCTTTGACTTCAGGTTTTGACCTTTTCTTTACCCTTTATTTTCTCACATTTAGATATTAGAACCGGTGTTCCATAGAGATGTGGGAGCTCCCAATTAATAGCCAAAATTCTTCCTTTAACAATGCATCCGTGGAAAAAATCAGAAAATCTTAATTTCAATATATATTAATTTTGATTTTTCTTTCAAAAACCGTGCTTCCTAGAGCTTGGAGCAGAGCAAACTATTCACATTAGGTCGGCTACCGGTTGCAGCTCACATGATCCCGATCTGTGTAATGTGAAGAAACAATGCTATTCGATAGAGGTAACTATTTCTATTCTAACGACTTCTTTGATTGAAAGGAAATCCATTGGGAGGATTTGTTTTTTTTAATCCATTGGAGGGATGATGGGTAGTAATAATTGACTACAGCTCGGACTAGACTCTACCAATTAACAATGAAACATATGAATCTAGCTAGTAGTATTAACTTGACTAGCAAAGTGTCCGTGCGTTGCAACGGGTATCGAACATTTTATTTTTGTTAAGTAATGTTTGATTTTGGGTCTATAATCATTTTACAACTATGTTGACCTCTTTCGAGATTTATATTCTCTTAAATATCCCATTATACAACAATCCTCACAAAAGTAAAAGACCAAGGCGCTTCCATCTTGATCTTCACGGGGGTGGCGGTGGCCTGTGCGAGGAGCTGGCCTCCTGCTTGGGGACGAGCATCCTCGTCGAGCGCGCACTGCAAGAGACGCGCGAGGAGGTGTGTGCAGGCATCGGCGTCAGTGTCACCCAGGGCACATGCTGCTGGGGCGGCGGTAGTGGGTCATCAATGGCATCAGCTCATGTAATTGAAATGGGCTCCAACACCAAATTATGCGAGGTATTGAAATGGGTTAATTCAAGTTTTGTTGTTTTGATGTGCAATGTATTGGCGGTTGGAATGAAGAGTACCCCATTCCAATTCATGCTTGGATGGATAACTTGTTTTTTTTTTGCATGGTAATATGATTCTCATTGATAAATAAAAGATAAGATACAAAGTACGTGTACACCGATCTTACAGATCTGAAAAGATAGGATAAACCTATGTGACAAACCAACGCATATCCATCTTCTTCGGCACCACCGTGGCAGCCATAGGACAAACCATTGCCGTTGAAAGAATCAGACCGGGGCAGCACGACCCCGGACACGCCATCGAACTTCAGCACTGGCACCCCCGCACGACGACGTCGGAGTATGGAACCAGAACCATCAGCCTCCAACCACGAACCCACCACAAAGTACACCATCTTCCAGCTGTCACCAGTGCAGACCACCGTCTGCACGTACTCCTGGACGAATCCTCTCTGCTCCACCATGGCATCGGAGACAACGCCGCAGCAACAGGACAAAGCAGGAGGAAAAACCCATATGATGGAGTCGCCGCCGCCGCCTCGCCGACACCATCCATGAACCCTACAGCCACCGATCTGAAAGATCGGCAAGCACACAATGCCACCAACTCCGAGACGCCATCATGAAGGACAATGCCGGTGTGGGAGTAGAGTTGAGCCAGATTTATTTGCCCGGGCGCCGCTCCTACCACCCCAACGGCGCACTATGCCAGAAACTTTCTAACCCTAATTACCATGCAAAAAATGGGGTCCCCCTCCCTCCTGCCGCCGGAGCGGCAAGCGGAAGGAGAGGGACCCAGCTCTTTCGCCGGTGGCCTGCGGCGGCGGCGGCTAGGGCAGGAAAGCGAGTCGCCTGGGAGCGCTCACGAGCGAAGCGGTACCCGTACGTTTTTTTCTGATTCTTATTCGGTATTGCTCGCTGTGGATGGATAACTTGTTGAATTGCCCTTGCTGAAGCCGTATACTTCTTCGCATTACCCCTCAGGTTGTGTACTGCGTCTTGCCATCTACAAATACTAACGTATACTGCACATGAGAACACAAAAACGTTGAATAAAGAACGATAGACGCATTACGTTTCTATGGCTAGTGTGTTCTCCGTGTGCGCAGAATCGCAGATCGATCTAAGACCTGAAGCTAGCTTCCTACATTTACAAGGCAGAATCAATTAGCTAACTACGGATGTGCGGCAGAGAATCAATCAGGCCAGCTAAGAAATCAATGCCCATCTCCACCATCTCTTCCACAGGACTGCCACGCACCACTGCTCGCCGCGCCCATCATCGTCGCAATCGAGGCGAGAGCCCTGGCACCGCGGCTAGCCTCCTCCATGCCTGCTCCTGTTCCTGGACGGTGATCACGAGACCTTGCCGATCCGCCATGTCAGAGGGAGGCGACGAGACGGAGAACGTATTGGTTGAGGGCATGGATAGTGGTGGCGGCGGATCTGGTGTCGTCGTGGCTTTGGGGGCTACTGGGAGGCACAACCTCAGAGCTTTCCGCCGCTGGCCACTGCGTTTTCCATCGCTAGGAGAGAGGAGGGAGGGGATCTTATGTATTGATCCGCTGGTGGTTTCCCGAACGCGATGGAGCAGGTGAGGTTGGGGAGGGCGCTGGAGGGGTACGGTCGGTTGGCGGTGGGGAGCATATGGCGTGTGGGTGGTTTGCGCCGACCTTCCACGGCCGCGAAGTTCCGGCCGCCGTCTCTGTCGCCTGCAAATCGCGAGAGCGGTGGGGATCGATGAAGTTGCTCTGCGATTTTATTTTCTCTCCCTCGATACCGGTCGGCGGAAGGGTGAAAACGAAAATTGTGCAAGACATAAGTGGGGAGTGCGGGTTGATTTTGCCGTTTCTGATGGACTAAACTGCAAAACGACCACGACGTACGACGTACCGCGGTCGTTTACTCGTACTCCCTCCGTTCTATATTACTTGACACAAAAATAAATGTATGTAGACTTATTTTAGTGCTAGATATATCCATTTGAGAGTCAACTAATATGGAACGGAGGAAGTATTATATAGTAGAGATTCAGACACTGCTTACAAAAAAACAAACACTTGATCCGGACACTAACTTTGGAATTGTACAAGTTTGATTTGTCATTGATTATTTTCTCTGTCTTGTAGGAGTATAAGTCTATCTCGACCGCGATGTGGGACCAATGGCATCATGACGTCTTGTTTTCCCTTGCCGTTGACGTATTGATAGTTATATGCACGCTGTTTTGACTCTATGTCATGTTCATATATACCAAACTTGACCACTGACCGGTCATCAAGCTTGGCTCATGCGGAAGCCCAAAACACAAGGCGTGTCCGAGCTTCACGAAGAAACGAGCGACTGAGAATATGATGATATGGTTATGCTTATGCGTTGTCGTTTGCATCGATATCTAACTGGAAACCAAGTAAAGACGTACATATCATACAGACGAATAAACTCCCGTTCTCTTTATTTCCTCCTCTTGTATAGTTGGTGATGAAAATATATGGTAAAATTGGTCTCCGGCAAATAGGTAATCACATGATTATGCAGTAGGTGGGGGGCTCGTCGCAGACGACCATGTGCGACGGATACTGGTGGTGGTAGTAGTAACCGGGGTAGCAGTCCTCCTCCTTCTCCTTCGGCTTCTTGTCCTTGACTTCCTCCACCTTCACGATGTTGGCATGGCCGATCTTCTTGCGCAGGCAGCCGACGAGGCACACCGGGTCGACGTAGTTGTTGCCCACCACCTCCAGCACGTCCCTCCCGTCGCCGGTTATTTTAACGGAGATCACACCTGCGCGCCGCCAGCACCCATGCATGCATGTTAGCTCACTGAAGCGCAGCGAAGAATTCAGTTACGCGTGCATGCATACCGGCAGTTTTCGCGGCAGTCGTCATGGCTTTCCGCCGGCTCTTGTCGCACGACATGCTCACCTGGATAACAATCATTTGCTGCAACCAGCGAGAAGAGTGAAAAAGCTATCGACGAGACGCATGGTTCAGCTCAAGAGTTAGTAACTGCAAAAGAGGGCAGAAACTCGTGTGGCTGTGGGTTCAGAAACTGAAGAACTTGCTTACCTTCATTCTGGTGCTACTAGTTCCTGAGATGCTAACAATCGAGGAGAATCTTCGGAAAGGTTTGTATTCGATCTAGGCTGGGTTTATCTTAGTGACTATGTGGAGAGAACAGTAGTGGCCACTTCCGTTATATACACATACACACGCAGTAAGTGGGCTCAGGCTGAGGGTGATAGCAGACCTAGGAGCGATCTACTTTGTTGTAAGAAGATTCCGAGCAGCTGCCAGCTGAGCTCACTGTCAGCAGTCAGCAGTCAGCAGTCAGCAGTCAGCAGTAAACTACAAGCATCCAACAAAGTAGCTACGTACCCAAGTAAACGCGCAGTCCACAAAGGCTAGCTATATATCTAGGCATGGATATACGTTGATTACATAATGACTCCTCGACGAGATGTGATTGATACATGTGCGAGCAGCCAATTGTACATGCCTTTTGGCCACGTCGTGTATGTATATATATTGGACTCCCTCCGTGCACGTGAATCCTATAGAAACAGTAAAACCGGAAGAATAATAAGTAAAATAAAAAATAGGCCAGAGATCATGTGTATAGAGAATGTGTGCAGCTATGTGCACGTCAAAGTACGAAACTAAAAAACATAAATATGTAATTTGTGTGAAAAAGTAAAAAAAACTCCAAGGCATGTACAATAAACAAATTTTTTACTATACAAACACTACAAAGTTCTATTTTCCCATTTTTGTGTCGCCCATATGATCGTACTTGAACTTTTGCACAAGTAAGTATCAAGACAATATGTATGTGTCTGATTTTTTCAAAATAAATATGAAACTTTAAATTATGATTTTGAGATGGTTGAAATTCAGGTCCATGTGCACCCATGTCCACCATGGTATTTTCGTATCTTGTATTCCTTACATTATGAACTAAACAAAGTTTTTCCTTTGTTCTAAGTCAAACAAGTTTGAAGTTGACCTATGAAAAAAGTAGAATTGTTATCACCTTGATATTAATATATTTTGTTTGCGAAACAAGGTAAAAAATGAAGTTCAATTAAATTAGAATGAACGGCATATTAGTCGTGTGTACGAGATAATTCGAAATTTAACACTTTGTTTTCCTTCTATGAATTGGACATAGAATTTCAGAATTAGAAAATCAGTAAATAATATGAACGTGTGACTGCCATGACAGTGAGAATATGAATAAACCTATTTTTCGCCTCAACAAAGAACCACGTGAAAATCATGGGTCCCAAACACTCTTGGAACCAAATGCTTATTTTTTAATCCACGATTAGCTCAATTATCTTAGTGGAAATTTTATAGTGTGAATTTTATAGTCTTGACAAAATAACCCATAATAGTAAGTTTTCTCCCCAAAAGGGAGAATCCCGAGGCCTCAGCCTCTACATCGATTGATGCATATGGTCATTTATTTCATACTAGTAAGTAGGACCCACTTGCACAAATTGATTCGCTAATAAGCTCAAAGTGCTCCTCAAGACATTTATATTGTCCATAAATTTTCAAAAAAGATACCGTGAAAATTTTGTAGAGTGACACAAAGTTGAAAATCGAAATACTTAATTTACGGAAATGTGTGCGGGACATATTTATACGGGTGTGCTCCACAATAAGCTAAAGTATCTCCTCCGCGTGTAGGCGATGGGTCAGATTCAATTTGATTTCGAGAATATTTTTCTTTGTGTACACAAGGTTATAATTCTGGATTATAAATGCACATAATGAGTTAAAAGGTTAACAATACCGGTTTGTCTTGAGTTGCCCAATCAGGCCATTAGGGCATGTACAATGGGGTGACGTCAGTCTTCTCTTAGCGTTGACACGTAGGATATTTGTCTAGTTGGCGGAGAGAGAATGAAGAAAGGGGAGGTTGCCTTCCCTTAGGTAAGAGATGATCTCTTACGAAATAAGGGAAGACTAATTTCACCATTGTACCATTTGTCTTCCCTTAGAAATACAATTTCCTACTAAAATATAATTAATTCTCATTAATTGCTAGGGATGGTAATAAGAGATAATGCATTGTACAACTTATAATTTTGCTTTCTCTAAATGACGTGGATGGCTAAGAGAAGGTGCGCCTTCTCTACCATTGTACATGCCCTTAGATACACTGTTTTCACGCTATTTATGGGGATGCCCAGGAAACTGTGGACACCACTAAATTATCCGTAGTGCTCTAACTACTTTCTCTCCTAGATCATGGCTAGACCAATTTATGCAGTCGTTTAGTTTTGTTCTTGCACACTAACTCTTTATTTCTTTGTTCACACAGTAGAATAGTCTCCTTTAAGAAAGCTTTCAACATTTAGTTCCATATAACGTTATCAAATTCTAGAGGTTGAACCCTTCAGTGGTGCATGATCGATCTCTAGGTGACGTGATGGTGATTTTAGCCAGCAGGGAAAAGTTGAAAAAGGAGTCTGAAAAGGAACATACCAGTGATACCACAGACCTTGAATATATGTATTGCTTGCGTTGAATCCTTTAGACTAATATGGTGACTAGACGACGCTGCAATAAGATAAGATAATTGAACACGCACCATATCGGGTGACTAGTAGGAGAAAATATTTATGCTGAACTAAAATAACGGTAAAAGTGTCCTAAGAGATCCTAAAGACCTATTCTTGAGATTACCACCTGAATCATGATAGACTAATCAGCTGGCTGCCGTGTTCTCTGCAGTAGGTGGGCGCCATTCTTTTTGTCTGTTTAGAATTGGGAATTGTGGAGATGGAGACAAGCAGCTGATGGATTCCAACATTCTTGTACGTTTGTTGCTGTCCTGAATTTCTGGTCATCAGCAGTTTGGTTACTCTATGTTCCTAGTCTTCGTACACCACCAACGTATGTAAAAGACGAAGAAAGCAATGCCACTATGAAAAACATTGAAAGGAAGAAGGCCAATCAACTCCTATGAAATCGCTGCAGATTTTTTTAGGCCCCAGCACTTCTCATCTCACCTTTTCTTGCTTATGCCGTTATGCGACCTTCCGGTGACCATGATGAATTGGCAAAGAATATTCATTTATCTTTATGTTCAGAAAATTCCATGGTTGTTCTGCCCTTATTCGGATGTTTTGACAGTAAGAGAAACATTCGTACCATTGTGCTATGTTTATTCAGATGTAAGACTTCCTTTTCTTTTTTGAAATATTCATATATTGTAGGGCTTATGTACTACTCCCTCCGTTCCAAATTAATTGACTTTCATTTGTCCAAATGTGGATGTATCTATACTTGTAACATGTCTAGATACATCCACATGTGTGCAAATGGAAATCAATTAATTTGGAACGGAGGGAGTAGTACGTCAGTAGCAACATGAATTATAGATCATTCCGTTTTGAGGTTTTACGGGACCGTGCGTATATCTCTACACAATACAATCCCGCTGGGATTCCTGGCCTGTGGTTGATTTACGTTTTGGGCCCGCATTTCAGCGACAGAAATTTTTGTCTTCTTCCTACACGCGCGGCGAATGCGGTGGGTTTGTTCCCGTGTCCAATACCGAGATAACACGTGTTGCCGGCTGTCAGGTCGGTTTCCTTAGGTCGGTTTCCGTCTTTGACCTCGAGCACGACTCCCGTTCCCCTCAGTCTCTTCCCTGGTGCATCTCACAGTTTCCAGACGCACGCATGGCCGCCGGACTATGGCGCCGCAGCTCGGCTGTGCGAGTGGTGCTCGCGGCCGCCGCCGCCGCGACCGCTCTGCCTCTCTTGCTGTTTCTCTGGATCTTGCAGCTCCAGAAATCACTCTTCCGTCCGGCCCTGTCGATGCTTCTATGGCGCCGTGATACGTCTCCAACGTATCTATAATTTCTTATGTTCCATGCTTATATTATGTCAATTGCTACATGTTTTATTCACACTTTATAGCATTTTTATGCATTTTCTGGGACTAACCTATTAACAAGATGCCACAGTGCCAGTTCTGTTTTCTGCTGTTTTTGATTCCAGAAAAGCTGTTCTGGAAATATTCTCGGAATTGGACAAAACAAAAAGCCAAGGTCCTATTTTTCTGTCACGTACACGGAGTCCGAAGGAGAGACGAAGGGGGGCACCGAGGCGCCCTCACCATGTGGTGGCGCGGGTCCCACCCCTGGCGCGCCGCCACGTGGTGAGGAGCCCTCGGGCCTCCACCGACATCGCCCCTTCGCCTATAAATTGCCTTTCTCGGGAAAACCCTAAACACCCGAGCCTCCATCCACAAAAAGTTCTAGAGCCGCCGCCGTCGTCAACCCTAGCTCGGGAGGGTTCTGAAGCTCTTCCCGGCACCCTGCCGGAGAGGGGAATCATCACCGGAGGGCTCTACATCTCCATGCCTTCCTCCGGAGTGATGTGTGAGTAGTCCACCCCTGGACTATGGGTCCATAGCAGTAGCTAGATGGTTGTCTTCTCCTCTTGTGCCATCATGTTTAGATCTTGTGAGCTGCCTATCATGATCAAGATCATCTTATTGTAATGCTACATGTTGTGTTTGCTGGGATCCGATGAATATTGAATACTATGTCAAGTTGATTATTGATTTATCATGCCTATGTTGTTTATGATCTTGCATACTCTCTGTTGCTAGTGTAGGCTTTGGCCAAGTTTATGCTTGTAACTCCAAGAGGGAGTATTTATGCTAGATAGTGGGTTTATGCCTCCATTTAATCTGGGACAGTGACAGAAAGTTCTAAGGTTGTGGATGTGCTGTTGCTACTAGGGGTAAAACAGCAATGCTTTGTCTAAGGATATTTGTATTGTTTACATTATGCACCATACTTAATGCAATTGTCTGTTGCTTGCAACTTAATACTGGAAGGGGTGCGGATGCTAACCTGAAGGTGGACTATTTAGGCACAAATGCATGCTGGATAGCGGTCTGTGTACTTTGTCGTAATGCCCAAGTAAATCTCATAGTGATCATCATGACTTGTATATGCATTGTTATGCACTCTCTATTTTGTCAATTGCCCAGCTGTAATTTGTTTACCCAGCATGTTAGTATTTTATTATGGAGAGACACCACTAGTGAACTGTGGACCCCGGTCCATTCTTTTACATCTGAAATACAACCAACTGCAATCATTGTTCTCTTTAATTCTCTACAAGCAAACATCATTTTCCACACCACACTTTTAATCCTTTATTTTCAGCAAGCTGGTGAGATTGACAACCTCACTGTTTCGTTGGGGCAAATTAGTTTGATTGTCTTGTGTGCAGGTTCCACGTTGCTGCTGATTCCCTGGTGTTGCGCCGTGCCACATTCAGCCACCAACAACCTTCAGAAGACCCTTGACTTCCTACTGGTTCGATTAAACCTTGGTTTCTTACTGAGCGGAAACTTGCTGCTGCACTCATCATACCTTCCTCTTGGGGTTCCCAACGGACGTGTAACTTAACACGCATCAAGCTAGTTTTCTGACGCCGTTGCCGGGGAAGTCAAACCTTCTGCAAGGGGAGTCTCTCACTTCCAATCTCTTTACTTTGTTTTTGTCTTGCTTATTTTATTTTATTTTACTTTGTCTTGTTTGCCTCTTTATATCAAAAACACAAAAAAAAAATTAGTTACTTGCATTTACTTTTGTATTTCGGCCTAGCTTTAATTTTGCTAAAATGAGTACTCCTGAGAACACCAAGTTATGTGACTTCACTAGCACAAACAATAATGATTTCATATGCACTCCTATTGCTCTACCTGCTTCTAAAGCAGACTTTTATGAAATTAAACCTGCTCTGTTAAATCTTGTTATGAAAGAGCAATTTTCTGGTGTTAGTACTGATGATGCTGCTGCTCACCTTAATAATTTTGTTAAACTTTGTGAGATGCAAAAGTATAAGGATATAGATGGAGATATTATTAAACTGAAATTATTTCCTTTCTCTTTAAAAGGAAGAGCTAAAGAATGGTTGCTATCTTTCACTACTGCAGAAATGCTTATAGCCGCCAGGTGATTAGTGACGGGCAAAACTATGCCCGTCGCTGGTATAGTTACCAGCGACGAGCAGGAATAAGCCTGTCACCGGTACAAAACATTAGTGACATGCCTGTAAAAGTGGCCGTCACTAGTATTTTTTTGTGCAGTCCGGCAGAAAGAAAATAGAATTTGGTGACGGGTATTATAAATGGCTGTCACTGGTAACCATCAAACCATGCATCATATGCGCACGTTCGCACGTCTAAGAAAATAACCGCACATCGTGGACGCGCGGGTGTCTAAACTGTGCGCGCAACCTAATCCCTTCGTGAGAGAGAGAAATAATCCCCAACCAACACATCTCTGCCCTAGCGCTACTGCATCCACGGCGCCGCGAGCCGCCGCCGCCCTCCCCCTCCAGCGTCCCCAAACTCTGCCTTCCACGCTGCAACTCCTCACTCTATCCTTGCGGCGGCTGTTGACGGCGGAGGAAGAGGTCAAGAGGAGGCGAGTTCCTATGGCTCCAAGAGGCGGCCACGCGGCGGCGGCCACCTCCGGCTCCGAGGATGAGCAGGAGGAGGCGGGCTTCTCCAGGAGCTAGTTCTTCGCCAAGGAGAAGGATCCCTCCTCCCGCAAGAAGCGCCACCGCCGCCGCCGCCGGCAAGCTCTCCGACCTCAACCTCATCGACGAACAGGTCTGGCAATCCTCGGAACCCCTCCGACCACCTCCCTACCGCTCCTCGTTTGCATCTCTGAAATCCGCTGCTGATCTTGGATCTGTGTGCGCAGGTGTTGTGGAGCATCGCTTGCGGAGATACCCCCGAAGCACGGGAAGGAGATCGACGCCCACACCAGAATGTAATAAGAAGCATTTCATCTTGTACTGAAGTATATTGATTGATCGAACTGAATTGCTGCACTATTCTGCTGTAGGTGCGGTTTTGGCCTCCTGCTGTATGGGTTTGGGTCGAAAAAGCTACAGCTCGAGGATTTCGCCTCCACGAGCTTGACTGATTTCACTGTATATGGCTACCGCCCGTCCGTCAACTTGAAGCAAGTATGGCTATTTAATATTCACCTCTTGCCTGCAGAATGGTTGCCTTTTGTTACACTGTCGTTTAATAACTTCAGAAATCTGTTCAACATGTATCGCCAGTAGTTCTCTTGACATTTCAATCCTCATGGGCAAATAAAGTAAACTGTGAAGGGATCAATTCATTACACGCTTTATTTTCTGTACTCACAGCCATGACTTGGTTTCAACCTTTCGTTTGCCAACAGAATTGGGAACTAAAAATATGCAGCCTCTTTCTATATCCTCCTGTTTGAGATGATGTAAAATCTTCTTATAGTTGTATGATATAAGTTGTAGAATATGTTGCAAGCTTTCCACAGAGTGCTCCTTGCACATTTTTGTTAAACACTTGTGTTCAGCGATCAGTTTACTCGTTGTAGCTTCAATTGAAGAAGCATTGATCTGCTAGCTCGTGTGGCTACGGTGGTTTGAGTTGGTGATCTAAACACTGAATTCTGCTGGTATGAACCTTAAGTTCAATTTTTGTGTGATCACATAGAGTATGAGCAATGATATATTTAAGTTGGCAGTATCAACTCAGAAATATTTTTAAACTGTTTGTAGGAATCTGGTGGGCTCGATGGCAGAGGAGTTCCTCTCAGTCCTGTGAAGAATGTCAAGGGTTTCAGTAATGCCGTAGGCTGCATCGTTTCAGTGGCTGCTCCATGTCAGCATTAGTTTGGGACGCTATTTTGTAGATAGAGCTCTGGGAAGCACATGTTCACAAGAGTTGGACATTCATATTTTAAGGTGTTCGCTGTTCTGAAATGATGGATAGTGTGCTATCAATGTTAACTTCACTTTGTAGTACTGATGTTCATATTTTGTTTACCTATGAGTTTCTCTGATCATAATGTGTTATCGATGTACACATGCAATGCTTTCTTATATTTATATTTTTTTATTTCTGAAATATATATCAGTGACGGGCCTTTATAAACGGCTGTCACTAGTAAACAAATTACTAGTGACGGGCAAGTGCCTGTCACTAGTAACCTATTACCAGTGACTAGTTATTAGTGACAGGCGCATTGCCCGTCACTGGTAGGCCTTTTGGGCCCGTCACTGGTAGGCTATTCTGCAGTAGTGTTTGCCTAGAAATAATATTGATTCATGGACTAAATGCAAAGATGCTTTCATTGGGAAATATTATCCTCCTGCTAAGATTATATCTTTGAGAAGTAGAATTATGAATTTTAAACAATTTGATAATGAGCATGTTGCCCAAGCATGGGAGAGAATGAAATCATTGGTAAAGAATTGTCCCACCCATGGACTGACTGCTTGGATGATCATCCAAACCTTTTATGCAGGACTGAATTTTTCTTCAAGAAACCTTCTGGATTCTGCTGCTGGAGGTACCTTTATGTCCATCACCTTGGGTGCAGCAACAAAGCTTCTTGATGATATGATGATTAATTATTCTGAATGGCACACTGAGAGGACTCCACAAGGTAAGAAGGTAAATTATGTTGAAGAAACCTCTTCCTTGAGTGATAAGATTGATGTCATTATGTCTATGCTTGTGAATGGTAAATCTCATGTTGATCCAAATAATGTTCCTTTAGCTTCATTGGTTGCCCAAGAAGAGCATGTTGATGTGAACTTCATTAAAAATAATAATTTCAACAACAATGCTTATAGGAATAATTTTGGTAACAACAATTATAAGCCATATCCTTCTAATGGTGGCAATAGTTATGGTAATTCCTATGGTAATTCTTACAACAATAATAGGAGTGTACCCTCTGATCTTGAAGTCATGCTTAAGGAATTTATCAATACCCAAACTGCTTTTAATAAATCTGTTGAGGAAAAGTTTGGCAAAATTGATGTTCTTGCTTCTAAAGTTGATAGCCTTGCTCTTGATGTTGATCTTTTGAAACTGAAAG
Source organism: Poa pratensis (assembly GCA_947311845.1). Lineage (NCBI taxonomy): Eukaryota > Viridiplantae > Streptophyta > Magnoliopsida > Poales > Poaceae > Poa > Poa pratensis. The sequence goes on along the minus strand of CAMZMU010000050.1, from coordinate 37,183,101 downwards.
TTATGCCTAATGAAGTTAAAGATACTAAGACTTTTGCTACTGCCAATGCTATCCAAGTTAAAATTGATAATAATATTAGGATGTTGGCTGAATTGCATGCTAGGTGGGAAAGAGAAGATGAAATTGCTAGAAAGAATAGTATAGCTAGAGTTTGTACTATCACTACCACTAGTAATGCTGAAGCATCACATGTTAGTAAACCTTCTACTATCAATGGTAACATTATTGGTGTTGGCAATGTTTCCACTTCCATTGCAAATCGTTTGAAATTGCCTAAAACCACTGAAACTGTTCCTGATAAAAGTGCTGAAATTTTTCGAACTATGGGGGACAATGGTCCCATTGCTTTAGATAACGATGATCTTGATTTTGATAATTGTAATATTTCTGAAGTTATTATGTTCTTGCAAAAGCTAGCTAGAAGTCCTATTGCTAGTGCTATAAATTTGGCTTTTACAAAACATATTACAAATGCTCTCATGCAAGTTAGGGAAGAGAAATTAAGACATGAAGCTTCTATCCCTAGGAAGTTAGAAGATGGTTGGGAGCCCATCATTAAAATGAAGGTGAATGATTTTGATTGTAATGCTTTATGTGATCTTGGTGCTAGTATCTCTGTTATGCCTAAGAAACTTTATGATATGCTTGATTTACCACCTTTGGAACACTATTATTTGGATGTTCATCTTGCTGATAATTCTATGAAGAAACCTTTGGGGAGAATTGATAATGTTCATATTATGGTTAACAATAACCTTGTCCCCGTTGATTTTGTTGTTTTGGATATTGAATGCAATGCATCTTGTCCTATTGTTTTGGGAAGACCTTTTCTTCGAACTGTTGGTGCTATTATTGATATGAAAGAAGGGAATATTAGGTATCAATTCCCACTCAAGAAAGGTATGGAACACTTCCCTAGAAAGAGAATGAAGCTACATTTTGATTCTATTATTAGAACAAATTATGATGTTGATGCTTCTTCTCTTGAGAACACTTGATTTTCACTTTCTGCGCCTAGCTGAAAGGCGTTAAAGAAAAGCGCTTATGGGAGACAACCCATCATTTTATTTCCTGTTATTTTTATTTTATTTGAGTCAAGGAGTGTGCTTACTTCTGTAAAAACTCCTTTGTATCTTTATTTTCTTACAATGTTGTGCCAAGTAAAGTCTCTAGTAGAAAGTTGATGCTAGATTTGGATTTCTGCACAGGGACAGATTTTTAATGTCCACGGTTTTGAGCTTTATTCACTCCAGAAAAATTTAAAAATTCTGAAAAAATTCGTGCGTGATCCTCAGATATGTACGCAACTTTCATTAGTTTTGAGTTTCTCAATCTGAGCAACATAAGTGACTCGAAAAAATTCGTCTTTACGGACTGTTCTGTTTTGACGGATTCTGCCATTTATTTTGCATTGCCTCTTTTACTATGTTTGATTGGATTTCTTTGCTCCATAAAACATCAGTGGCTGTAGCTAATGTCCAGAAGTATTGGTGATGATTGTGTCACTGTAGAATATGAGAATTTTTGATTATGCACTAACCCTCTAATGAGAATTAATTTGAGTTTGGTGTAGCGGAAGTTTTCAAGGATCAAGCGAGAAGGATGATATGATGTGATCAAGAAGAGTGAAAAGCCTAAGCTTGGGGATGCCCCCGTGGGTCACCCAAGCATATTTCAAGAAGACTCAAGCGTCTAAGCTTGGGGATGCCTTGGGCATCCCCTTCTTCATCAACAACTTATCAGGTCATTTCTAGTGAAACTATATTTTAATTCTTCCACATCTTATGTACTTTACTTGGAGCGTCTGTGTGCTTTTATTTTCGCATTGTTATTTTTATTTTCTGAATAAATTGGATCCTAGCATTCTTGTGTGGGAGAGAGACACGCTCCGCTTTTTCATGCGAATACTCATATTCTTCACTTATACTTGTTGAGTATTCTTATCTTGCTACTGCTATGCTTTTAGCTCCTGTTTTTCATGCATCTCTTATTCAGATCTGTTAGTTCTTGTAGAGTAATACTCTCTTGTTTCATTTGTAAATTATTTGGAGAGTTTTTATTGAAATAAGTTGATTGGTGTTTGGTTGGAAACAGAAAATGCAACATGTGGTAGATGGTATATCGAAAAGACACACATATAGATCATTGTCTTGGATAATTTGACACTTGGCAATTGTTTTGAGCTCTCAAGTATTTCATGTTTAAGCTCTTGCATCATGTAGTTAAAAACCTATTAGTAAAGAACTACCGTAGAGCTTGTTGAAATTTGGTTTGCATGTTTGCTATCTCTAAGGTCTAGATATTTTCTGGTAAAAGTGTTTGAGCAACAAGGAAGACAGTGTAGAGTCTTATAATGCTTGCAATATGTTTTCATGTAAGTCTTGCTGTACCGGTTGATATCTTGTGTTTGCTTCAAACAACCTTGCTAGACTAAACTCTGTACTGAGAGGGAATGCTTCTCGTGCATCCAAATCCTTGAGCCAAAACCCATGCCATTTGTGTCCACCATAACTACCTATTATGTGGTATTTTCTGCCATTCCAAGTAAATACTTCATGTGCTACCTTTAAACTATTCAAAAGCTATTATCCCTTATTTGTGTCAATGTTTTATAGCTCATGAGGAAGTATGTGGTGTTTTATCTTTCAACCTTGTCATTTACTCCTGACAGACTTTCACCAATGGACTAGTGGCATATACATCCGCTTATCCAATAATTTTGCAAAAAGAGCTGGCAAATGGGGTGCCCAGTCCCAATTAATTACAACTTTCACCTTTAATTCTCTTCACATGTTTTGCCCTGATTTATCAGTAAGCAAGTTAAAAAGTTGATCATTTAAAATAGACACTCCTCCATGGTATATGATTGTTGGAAGGCACCCGAGTATTCGGTTAGCCATGGCTTGTGTAAGCAAAGGTTGGGAGGAGTGTCACCCAAATTAAAGTACATGTGTAAACAAAAGAGAAGAGGGATGATCTGCCTTTGGGTAGAAATAACGTCCTTCATGGGTGCCGCTCTTGAAAGTCTGGTTGACAAGGGGGTTAGAGTGCCCACTACCATTCGTTGACAACAACAAACACCTCTCAAAACTTTATTTTTATGCTCTCTATATATTTCAAAACTTAAAAAGCTCTAGCACATGATTTAATCCCTGCTTCCCTCTGCGAAGGGCCATTCTTTTACTTTAGGTTGAGTCAGTTTACCTACTCCTTTCTATCTCAGAAGCAAACACTTGTGTCAACTTTGTGTGCAACAATTTTTATATGCTTACTTATTGCACTTATTATATTACTTTGTGTTGACAATTATCCATGAGATATACAAGTTGAAAGTTGAAAGCAATTGCTGAAATCTTCCTTTGTGTTGCTTCAATGCCTTTTACTTAGAATCTATTGCTTTATGAGTTAACTCTTATGCAAAACTTTTTGATGCTTGTCTTGAAAGTACTATTTATGAAAAGTTTTTGCTTATATGATTCAGTTGTTTACTCATTATCTATTTGTTAGAAAACTATAGACCATTGCCTTGAGTCACTTCATTCATAACATATGCTTTACAATATTATTTGATCATGATTATGTGGTAGCATGTCACCTAAGAAATTATTTGTTGTTATCGTTTTACCTACTCGAGGACGAGTAGAACTAAGCTTGGGGATGCTTGATACGTCTCCAACGTATCTATAATTTCTTATGTTCCATGCTTATATTATGTCAATTGCTACATGTTTTATTCACACTTTATAGCATTTTTATGCATTTTCTGGGACTAACCTATTAACAAGATGACACAGTGCCAGTTCATGTTTTCTGCTGTTTTCTATTCCAGAAAAGCTGTTCTGGAAATATTCTTGGAATTGGACGAAACAAAAAGCCAAGGTCCTATTTTTCTGTCACGTACACGGAGTCCGAAGGAGAGACGAAGGGGGGCACCGAGGCGCCCTCACCATGTGGTGGCGCAGGTCCCACCCCTGGCGCGCCGCCACGTGGTGAGGAGCCCTCGGGCCTCCACCGACATCGCCCCTTCGCCTATAAATTGCCTTTCTCGGGAAAACCCTAAACACCCGAGCCTCCATCCACGAAAAGTTCCAGAGCCGCCGCCGTCGTCAACCCTAGCTCAGGAGGGTTCTGAAGCTCTTCCCGGCACCCTGCCGGAGAGGGGAATCATCACCGGAGGGCTCTACATCGCCATGCCTTCCTCCGGAGTGATGTGTGAGTAGTCCACCCCTGGACTGTGGGTCCATAGCAGTAGCTAGATGGTTGTCTTCTCCTCTTGTGCCATCATGTTTAGATCTTGTGAGCTGCCTATCATGATCAAGATCATCTTATTGTAATGCTACATGTTGTGTTTGCTGGGATCCGATGAATATTGAATACTATGTCAAGTTGATTATTGATTTATCATGCCTATGTTGTTTATGATCTTGCATGTTCTCCGTTGCTAGTGTAGGCTTTGGCCAAGTTTATGCTCGTAACTCCAAGAGGAAGTATTTATACTAGATAGTGGGTTCATGCGTCCATTTAATCTGGGACAGTGACAGAAAGTTCTAAGGTTGTGGATGTGCTGTTGCTACTAGGGGTAAAACAGCAATGCTTTGTCTAAGGATATTTGTATTGTTTACATTATGCACCATACTTAATGCAATTGTCTGTTGCTTGCAACTTAATACTGGAAGGGGTGCGGATGCTAACCTGAAGGTGGACTATTTAGTCACAGATACATGCTGGATAGCGGTCTGTGTACTTTGTCGTAATGCCCAAGTAAATCTCATAGTGATCATCATGACTTGTATATGCATTGTTATGCACTCTCTATTTTGTCAATTGCCCAGCTGTAATTTGTTTACCCAGCATGTTAGTATTTTATTATGGAGAGACACCACTAGTGAACTGTGGACCCCGGTCCATTCTATTACATCTGAAATACAACCAACTGCAATCATTGTTCTCTTTAATTCTCTGCAAGCAAACATCATTTTCCACACCACACTTTTAATCCTTTGTTTTCAGCAAGCCGGCGAGATTGACAACCTCACTGTTTCATTGGGGCAAAATAGTTTGATTGTCTTGTGTGCAGGTTCCACGTTGCTGCTGATTCCCTGGTGTTGCGCCGTGATACGTCCAAAACGTATCTACTTTTCCGAACACTTTTGCTATTGTTTTTCCTCTAATTTGTGTGATTTGAATGCAACTAACACGGACTAACGCTGTTTTCAGCAGAATTGCCTTGGTGTCTGTTTTTGTGCAGAAAGTCAAAGTTTTAGGAAAATTCCAGAAAAATTCCAGAAATTCTATTTTTCCAGAAGACCCACGGAGCCAGAAGACGAAGCGAGAGAGTGCACAGGGGCACCACACACACCAGGGCGCGGTTGGGCCCTTGCCGCGCCCAGGGGTGGTGTGGCCACCCTGTGTGGCCCCCGACGCTCCCCTTTGGACTACTTAAAGCCTCTGACCTAAAAACTTCGGGGAATCGACGCTTTTTCCAGAAACCTTCCAGAGCTCCGCCGCCATCGAAAACCCTATTTCGGGGATCAGAAACTCCGTTCTGGCACCCTGCCGGGACGGGGAATTGGAGGAGATCATCGCCATCATCATCACCGCCACCTCTCCATCGACCATCCATGACTCCCCCATCCATGTGTGAGTAATTCCCCGCTGTAGGCTGAGGGGATGGTAGGGATTGGATGAGATCATTCATGTAATAGTTGTGAGATTTGTTAGGGCATGGTGCCTAGTATCCATCGGTAGTGCTTATTGTCATTGTTGCAACTTATTATGCTTAATGCTTGTCACTTAGGGCCCGAGTGCCATGATCTCAGATCTGAACATGTTATTGAATCATGAGAATAATTATTGTTTTGGATCATATCTATAAGTTGTATACACACGTCACTGTCCGGAACCCGAGGCCCCAAAGTGACAGAAATTGGGATAACCGGAGGGGATGGTTGCGACGTGAGGATCACATGTGTTCACGGAGTGTTAATGCTTTGCTCCGGTGCTTTATTAAAAGGAGCACCTTAATTACCAGTAGTTTCCCTTGAGGCCCCGCTGCAAACGGGCTGGTAGGACAAAAGATGTTGTGCAAGTTTCTCATTGCGAGCACGTACGACTAAATACGGAACACATGCCTATGATTGATTATTACTTGGATACCTTATTATTTATCTGCAATTGCCCTATGTATGACTATTTCATGAATTATCTCATCCATGCACGCCCGTTCATCCATCCCTATGCCTACAGTATTTTAATCCTGCTGTCTACTGCAATTATTACTGCTGTCTTTATTTTACTGCTGCTATTATTTCACTACTGCTACTGTCATAAAACTGTTGCTACTGATAAACTGTGTCGAGCAAGTCTACTTCCAGGTGCAGCTGAACTGACAAATCATCTGTCAAGGCTTATAAATATTCTTTGGCTCCCCTTGTGTCGAATCAATAAATTTGGGTTTTACTTCCCTCGAAGACTGTTGCGATCCCCTATACTTGTGGGTCATCAAGACTATTTTCTGGCGCCGTTGCCGGGGAGCATAGCTCTATTTATAAGCTCACCAGGGAGTCATACTGCTCGCTGCAATTCATTCATCATGGGTAAACCTCGTGATGATAAGGTTCGCATATTGCCATCCACTACAAGGAGAGGTACAACTCTGAACACTTCTGCTGCTCTTGATTCACCGTCTGTTATAAGTCAACTTGTCACACCACCACATGCACATGCTTCACGTGCTGCTACTTCTGCTGAATCTGAGAATGTTTCTGATGAATTTGATGATGCTTCTACTGTGCTTGATGAAAGAGGTTCACTAGGTCCTTTTCTAGATGCTACAATTGCTAAATCTAAACAACTTGAAAATACTGAAACACCTAATGAAACTCCTGTTACACCTGCTTATTCACCTGAAACGAGAGAAACTACTAGTGATGATCTTGAGGAAACTTATGTTGAACTTGATGATGACTTTATTGATGAATGCATGAATTGTGATACCTCTAAAGATGTTAATGCTATTAAAAATCTTCTTCAAAGACGTGCTGTCAACTATAAACTTTCTCCTGATGCTAAATTCGCTACATCTCCCATAAATATAAAAGATAAAGATTATGATTTCTCTGTGGACTTGTCTTTTATAACTATTGCTGAGAAAGAACCTTTTCGAGGAACTGAAAATGAAAGTGCTGTAGAACATATGAACACTCTCTCTACTCTGAGTAGTTTGTTTTCTGATGATATTAAGAAACGCAGTTACTTTGTTACTAAAATTTTCCCTTTCTCATTGAAAGATGAAGCTAAAACTTGGTTTAATGATTTATCTCCTGGATCTATTGAGAGCCCGATGGGTTTAGTCAATGCTTTCTTTCAGAAATATTTTCCTGCTAGTGCTCAACATGCTGCTTTACAGAAAATCTTTAACTTTAAGCAAAATGAGGGAGAGAAAATGCCTGAATCTTGGGCAAGGTTTTGTTCTTTACTTAGAGCTCGGCCTGGACATCAACTAGCTAAAAATGAACTTCTTGATATATTTTATAATGGACTAACTGTTGAATCTAGGACATACCTGGATAGTTGTGCTGGTTGTGTTTTCAGGAAAAGAACTCCAGATGAAGCCGAGGAATTATTGGCTAAGATAAGCCAAAATCATGATGATTGGACCCTGCCTGAACCAACTCCGGTACCTACGCCGAGGAAAAGAGGAGTAATTGAATTGAATGATGAAGAAATGAGAGAAGCCAAGAAATCTCTTAAGGAGAAAGGTATTAAATCTGAAGATGTGAAAAATCTTCCACCTATAGAAGAATTGTGTAAGCCAATTCCTCACTCATCTACAGTTGAGGTACACTCTCTCCAACGCTTTGATGATAGAGATATCCCTTATTCTAAACCTCCTGATCAATGCTTAGATGAGTTTGATAATTTCATTGTTAAGCAAAACAATTTCAATAGGAGAATAGAAAATAGCTTCATAAAGAATTCTCATGTCATTAATCATTTGCATGATGTTTTGGAAAGAACTTCTAATGATGTTAAAATACTCATTAAACATTTTCGTATGGTTCAAACTCAAATTGAGCAATTGACTAAAGTGCAAAAAGATTTGCTAGGTAATGCTTCTAGAGAAAATGATAAACATGCTTTTGGTATAGCAACTAGAGGTGGTGCTTCCACTCAGGATCCTTTATATCCTGAGGGACATCCTAAAAGAATTGAGCAAGATTCTCAACTAGTTAATGAAACTACTACCCTTCTAAAAAAAGAAGAAGAAACATAAACATGTTGAGGAATCTCCTGAACCTATTAAAGACAATGAGCATGTTAATAATCCAAATAGTATATCTATCTCTGATGCTGAAACTGAGAGTGGTAATGAACATGCTAATGATAAAGATAAGAATGATGCTTCTGATAAAGAGGAAAGTGAAGAGGAACCTGAAAAGCATTCTAAAAACAAAAAGTACACTAAAGAAGATTTTCTTGCTAAGAAACATGGTAATGAAAGAGAACCTTGGGTGCAAAAACAAATGCCTTTTCCTACTAAGAAACTCAAATCTAAGGAAGAAGAACATTATAACAAATTTTGTGAATGGATGAAACCTTTGTTTTTGCAAATTCCTTTGACTGATGCTATTAAGTTACCTCCCTATTCAAAGTACATGAAAGATATTGTCTCTAACAAGAGAAAGATTCCTAATGAAGAGATTTCTACCATGCTTGCTAATTATTCTTTCAATGGTAAGGTTCCAAAGAAGCTTGGAGATCCAGGTATACCAACTATTCCTTGCTCAATCAAAAATAACTATGTTAGAACTGCCTTATGTGATTTAGGTGCAGGGGTGAGTGTTATGCCTTTTTCTCTTTACAAGAGACTTTACTTGGAAAAATTGATACCAACTGATATATCTTTGCAAATGGCTGATAAATCTACTGCTGTTCCTGTTGGTATATGTGAAGATGTTCCTGTTCAAGTGGCTAATAATTGCTTGATATTAACTGATTTTGTTGTGCTTGAAATGCCTGAAGATGATAATATGTCTATTATTCTTGGAAGACCTTTTCTTAACACTGCAGGGGCTGTTATTGATTGCAACAAAGGAAAAGTGACTTTCCATGTTAATGACAAAGAGCATACTGTTTATTTTCCCAAGAAGCTGGACAAGATATTTGGAGTTAATACAATTACCAATATTAAAAGTATCAAAGTGGGAAGTATTGATTGCCCTATATATGAACCTCATGAAGAACTTCAATATATTATGATTGGATCTATAGCTATACCATTTAAGGTAACATGATTGTTCAATGTGGTTTAATTCTTTTATGTCATATAAAATGTATTTGGTGGCAAGACTTGATCAACCTTGTTAACAAATATGTTTTACATGCATAAAATTGCTAAACAACATTTTCTTTCTCACTTTGTTTTACCTACTTTTTGCTACTGTAATTTGCAAAGTTAAGTAATGCTTGGTCTTTACATAAATTCATTTTGTCTAGTTTTCATTGTTTAAAACACCCAGAAAATGTCAGAAATAAAAGTTTTCAAAAAATTCTGAAAAAATTCTACAAGTCCTAGTTTTTAAAGAGGAACGTGGGAGTACCAGAGGATGACCAGGGGGACCCACCAGGCCACCACACGCCCCACGGCGCGGTGGAGGGCAGGCCGCGCCCTGCCCTGGTGTGGGGTCCACCTGGCCCTCCACTCACTCATCTCTCTCCCACTCCTTTCTCTCTCCCGACCATACACACCACCATTGCTCAAACTCGTGTTCTTGCTGCTCTTGCTCGAATTTTTCGATCTACTTGCTCAGCCCATCTTTGCTGCTGAAATTTGGATCAATTGCTCTCCGGTATGTGACTCCTCCGATTATCCAAATAGAATTTTGTTTAGTTGCTTATATCTTTAGCATTTTGGTACTGTAGGTGACATGTTATTAGAGCTTGCATGCTTGTTCTTGTTTAGATTAACTAGTTTTGATGCATGTTTAGTCCCTAGCAAGTCTCCCTAGTGTTTCCCTTGAATTAATCACTCCAAAATCATTTTTATGAGGTTTGTTTAAAATTTCAGAAAAGGAAGATGGATGGAAACCAACTTAATTATGAAGAATTGGAAGTATCAGAGGTCATGGGAGTCAACCGTGAAGACTCTGTGTTTCCCTCTATTTATCCATGCCATGAGTTTATGAATGCTGCAGAGATCTTGCAAGATTTCAACACTCTAATCTCTAATGCAGGGTTGGAACACTTTGTTGCTGATGAACCACATCAATATGTAAAGCTGACTATGTCGGTGGTTCAAAGTTTTAGTTTAGTTGGAATTTGCCTACTCCCATGGTTCATTATAATATCTACAATAAAGCTGTAGATTTGTCTCTTCATGATTTTTGTGCAGCTATTAAGGTACCACATTGGGGTCTCATGAGAGGATTAGAGGTCAACCAAAGTATTTACAAGACCTCTACTCAGAGATTTGCCAAGGGAGAGATTTTACAGCCGAGGATGGTAAAATTCGAAACATCCAACTCCCATCTATTCGATATTTTGCCTACTACATTAGCAAATGTGTTCTAGCTAGGAAGAATGCAAGTAAATTATCTGTTTATGATTTGGCATTTCTTTCTGCTGCCTTAAATGTGATAGAACTTATAACTTGGGAGCTATGATTGCATTTCGTCTCTCCACTAACCGTGAAAAAGGAGGGGTTTGTGGTGGTCTCATTGCTTCTCGTTTATTAGCCATGCATGGTGTAGGACCACATCATTTTGATATTCAGCTTCCCATTGAAAGACTTGATCTTAACTCTATGATTAGCCACCAATTTGTTTCTCGCTGGTCCACCATTGATAATCTATCCTATGAATTGGTTTTTGTTAAGAAGACTAGGTGGAGAACTAAAACTATGAACGCATAGTCTGTTTGCCTGCGCCTCTTTTGTTTAACCTTGATGTCAGGCAAGGATGGTCATTCTCGGAGGGAGACCTTGATGCATATATGGAGGAGCATGGCCTTCATGCGGATAGTGAGGGAAGAGGTCCTGAGGAGGACTTCATTCAGCCCTTCGACACTACGAGCTCTTCATACCAGTATCCTGATTATGGAGCTGCAGGCCCTTCTTCTTCACAGGATCCTGATTATGATCACGCTAGGTATGATCCACCTGGATGGAGTTCTGGGCCATGTGGATGATTAGTCTCCCACTTAGGCCAAAAGCCTAAGCTTGGGGGGAGGTATGCCGACAAGTTCACTCATTTTATCATATTCATATCATGTCGGTACTTTGTATATCCATGTTTTAGTTTGTTTCTTTTCTTTTGTTTCTTGTATCCATTTCATTTTCGCAAAACACCAAAAGACCAAAAATATTTCCTTTATTTCTCTTGCTTTTGAATTTGTAGTGCTAGTTTACTTTATTTTTCATTTCGGTTTGTTATTCAAAAATCCAAAAAGATTTTGCTTTGTTTGCTTGTTTCTTTCTATGCTTGCTTTAATTCGAAAACCCAAAAATATTTGTTGTTCTTCTGCTGTTTTGTATAGTTGTTTCAGGAGTTCAAAAATTTCGTGGTTCCACTTGGGCTTGGTTATCATTTCACATCATTCAAGCCACACAAGTGAAAAGCAATAATGACGATCTACGACAATTCGGATGTGGTAAAAGGCTGGTATGAACTCTATTTGTTTTTCATTTTTGTAAATATACCTACTCATGTGAACATGCTTAGCTATCATGGTAGTGGTTATGTTATTTAATGATTACTTAGTAGTTCATGTCTTCTTATGACAGTACCAAATTGCTAATAGCGAATAACATGTCATATAGATATTTACATGCATTGTTCTATTCGTAAAACGGTATGGCAGGATGGTATCCTCCTCTGAATAATTCACTTGATTCGACTTGGCACATACTCACACATGTTATGACTGAAAATAAAAGTCAATTAAGCCTTGATGATCTATTTTGCCTCAGAGTTTTAGTATCATCTTTATGCCTCCGTTAATTTTATTTTGTCGCAAGCATGATTATGACCGTTATCGCTCTCGTGGTTGTCGCTTCCCAGTCTATTGCTAGCCTTCACTTGTACTGAGCGGGAATGCTGCTCGTGCATCCAAATCCTTTAAACCAAGTTATCCCAAAGAGTCCACCAAAAATTCCTATGCATGGTATTTCAAGCCATTCCAAGTAAATTTGCATGTGCTACCTTTAAAACTTTCAAAATATTTCCCTTTTTGTGTCAATGTTTACTAGCTCATGAGGAATTAGTGTGGTTATTCTTTATTCTATTTGTCAAATGGACTTTTACACCTGGACTAGCGGCATATACATCCGCTTATCCAATAATTTTGCAAAAAGAGCTGGCAACGGGGTGCCCAGTCCCAATTAATTACAACTTTAACCAATTAATTCTCTTCACACTTTTGCCCTGATTCATCAGTAAGCAATGACAAACAGTGAAATACCTGAATGTGTGTAAACCAAAGAGAAAGAGGGATGATCTGCCTTGCTGGTAGAAATAACGTCCTTCATGGGAGCCGCTCTTAAAAGTCCGTTTGACAGGTAGAATACTGTTCTCACCCGCTACCATTCGTTGACAATTAACAAACACCTCTCAAAACATTTTTACCTCTGTTTTTAAAATAAAAAGCTCTAGCACGTGTTAATCCCTGCTTCCCTCTGCGAAGGGCCAATCTTTTATTTTTATGTTGAGTCACCATCCTTTCTTTGAGCACTCTTCGAGAGCATAACTGTCGTTCTTAGTGTAATGTGCTTGTCCCAGGATACGATTAATTGAGGTATAACTATGATACTCTTATCTTTGATATTTTATATCTAGTCTTCACTTGAACTTCAGAGGTGCCTTGGCATTTATGTTTTGCCCTTCAAACAAAGGCAAGCGAGATACCACTTTGTCATATCTTTTTACGAACATTGCAATTCTTGTGGATAGATGTATGCTATGTTATTCATTCTTAGTACTTTGGTATCTTTTCATGATTTGCATAACTACTAGGTGTCATTATTTGCATGGTTCCTATTATGAATTGCCTAAGTTTGATCATATAGTAGGTATGTATACATCATATGAAGCAAATGTGTTCGTAAAAGTTTCTTTTATCGCACTCAGTTGTTAACTGAATTGCTTGAGGACAAGCAATAAGCTAAGCTTGGGGGGAGTTGATACGTCCAAAACGTATCTACTTTTCCGAACACTTTTGCTATTGTTTTTCCTCTAATTTGTGTGATTTGAATGCAACTAACACGGACTAACGCTGTTTTCAGCAGAATTGCCTTGGTGTCTTGTTTTTGTGCAGAAAGTCAAAGTTTTAGGAAAATTCCAGAAAAATTCCAGAAATTCTATTTTTCCAGAAGACCCACGGAGCCAGAAGACGAAGAAGAGGGTGCACAGGGGCACCACACGCACCCAGGGCGCGGTTGGGCCCTTGCCGCGCCCAGGGGTGGTGTGGCCACCCTGTGTGGCCCCCGACGCTCCCCTTTGGACTACTTAAAGCCTCTGACCTAAAAACTTCGGGGGATCGACGCTTTTTCCAGAAACCTTCCAGAGCTCCGCCGCCATCGAAAACCCTATTTCGGGGATCAGAAACTCCGTTCTGGCACCCTGCCGGGACGGGGAATTGGAGGAGATCATCGCCATCATCATCACCGCCACCTCTCCATCGACCATCCATGACTCCCCCATCCATGTGTGAGTAATTCCCCGCTGTAGGCTGAGGGGATGGTAGGGATTGGATGAGATCATTCATGTAATAGTTGTGAGATTTGTTAGGGCATGGTGCCTAGTATCCATCGGTAGTACTTTATGTCATTGTTGCAACTTATTATGCTTAATGCTTGTCACTTAGGGCCCGAGTGCCATGATCTCAGATCTGAACATGTTATTGAATCATGAGAATAATTATTGTTTTGGATCATATCTATAAGTTGTATACACACGTCACTGTCCGGAACCCGAGGCCCCAAAGTGACAGAAATTGGGATAACCGGAGGGGATGGTTGCGACGTGAGGATCACATGTGTTCACGGAGTGTTAATGCTTTGCTCCGGTGCTTTATTAAAAGGAGCACCTTAATTACCAGTAGTTTCCCTTGAGGCCCCGCTGCAAACGGGCTGGTAGGACAAAAGATGTTGTGCAAGTTTCTCATTGCGAGCACGTACGACTAAATACGGAACACATGCCTATGATTGATTATTACTTGGATACCTTATTATTTATCTGCAATTGCCCTATGTATGACTATTTCATGAATTATCTCATCCATGCAGCGCCCGTTCATCCATCCCTATGCCTACAGTATTTTAATCCTGCTGTCTACTGCAATTATTACTGCTGTCTTTATTTTACTGCTGCTATTATTTCACTACTGCTACTGTCATAAAACTGTTGCTACTGATAAACTGTGTCGAGCAAGTCTACTTCCAGGTGCAGCTGAACTGACAAATCATCTGTCAAGGCTTATAAATATTCTTTGGCTCCCCTTGTGTCGAATCAATAAATTTGGGTTTTACTTCCCTCGAAGACTGTTGCGATCCCCTATACTTGTGGGTCATCACGCCGTGCCACATTCAGCCACCAACAACCTTCAGAAGACCCTTGACTTCCTACTGGTTCGATTAAACCTTGGTTTCTTACTGAGGGAAAACTTGCTGCTGCACTCATCATACCTTCCTCTTGGGGTTCCCAACGGACGTGTAACTTAACACGCATCACGCCGCCGCTCGGCTGTTCGACTTGTGCTCACGGCCGTAGCGGTCGTGGCCGCTCTACCTCGCTTTTTCTTCCCCTTCATCCTCTTCTCTACTTGTTCTTCATCTTAGATTCGTCTATTCTCTTGTTTTGCAGGTCTGATTCTCAGTTTGTTGGATCTGGAAGGTCGTTCCGTTGCGTGTTCCCGTCGGCCACACACCGGGAGGCGAGAAGAAGAATCCCGCCGGGCGGCGTCGAGGGCACGGCTCTGGCAGCGGGTGGTGAGCACGGATTCTCGGTTTGTTGGATCTGGAAGGTCGCCGGTCGCTCCGTTGGATGTTCCCATCGGCCGCACACCGGAAGGCGAGAAGAAGAATCCCGCCGGGCGGCGTCGAGGGCACGGCTCCGGCAGCGGGTGGTGAGCACGAACGACCGCGGCCGCGACGCCGCGAGGTGCTCCAGCTCGGCAGCGGCGCAAGGGCTGGGTGCTTGGGCGGCCGCATTCCGCGTCAAGTACTACCTCGCGATGAAGGCGCTCAGGGCGGCAACGGAGCACTTCATGTAATGCACCTGCACTTAGAAAATGGCAAGGTACCTGTGTATAGTGCAAACCCCTGGATCGTTTCATTTGCACACACAGTTTAAGATGAATATCACAACATTGTATCAATTATTACACGAATGTATCCAGACTTGGAAAAATAAATGGTTCGATACATCTTTGCATAGCTCGAAGCTAGCTTAAAACAATAAAGCAGCGGAAATAAATCTTCAAAGAGCCTCCAACTTCATGATGCGCCACAGGCGAAAACATGCTGGTTGTAGACTCAAAACCCAAACGTAGTCCTTACTCATCGTCAGAAAATTCTGCAACAATTAATAATTTGCAACAGAGTGGGTCAGATACCATTAAAAATGGATCTGGCAAGTGACACTATGTGGACACTTAGTAGAATAACTCTAATAACCTATATGCAATTTTGGCTGGTGGAGTTCAAGGCTGTTTTGCATAAAAGCCAATTTTGCCTAACACTTTGTAAAACATTTTCTTCAAATGTTTGAGACAATATGGCATGAAGTCCATAGTCTCGTCTACCCTTGTTCACCCATCAAAATTTTACTTAGAGAAATTGAGATGTTGGGAGCCTCCGTTGACATCCTTGATCAGCTGCTTGAATTGTCCGTAACCGGGGACACGGCTAAGTACTTAGTTTTAACTCTGCAGAGGTTGTGCACTTTCACCATTAGACCCAACAAACCCAAACTATCCTCAAGCACTCAAGTTGTGCTAAGGAAAAGGAGAGAGTTGAGACGAGACTTTTCAGAAGCATTTTCCCATCCCATGCCGGCTTGACCCGTTCCACCTACATCCTCTACATCTGCTTGTCAAGCCGGGAGGAGTCCACGCAACTTAATCCATCTAGCCAGAGCCCATATGACTAATGGCTGCATGGTAGCAACTTCACTTAGAGAAACATTGGTCCCTTTATTCCTGGGTGGCAACCACAAGTGAATATCCCGTAGAGGTCACCCCTAGGGACAACACCCAACTCTTGCATCTTCTTATCAAAACCAAATCCACCCAGGTGGTAAATTAACTTAGTAGAATTAAGCTTTCAATAAAACACTTTTGCATAGCAACAATATTTCTACTAAGTTATCAATAGGATTCTAGACACAACTAGTGTAAAGGAGATAGTAGTTTTAGCATAGCAATACTATCCTACACATGCATATAAAGAAAGTACACTAAGTCATGCATAGAAAAATACTTAGGAAATTTATGGGGGTGTGCCACTTGCCTTGGCAACAAGCAGAATAACAACAGCAGCTGCAACAGTCCTCGTTTCCCTCCGGAGATTCTAACACAACAAACATTACATAATGAACAAACAAGTTTCATAAAACTTCTTAGGAAAATATGTCATGTATGATGTGCAAAATATTTCTAAGGACTAAAGATGCATGCCATGCTATGAATTTATTCTAAGTTAAGCAAGTAAGATGGTCCAAAAAAATGACTAAGGACCAAGGTCATAACACTTGGGGTCGAAATTTAACTAAAGACTAGAGCTAACACATCAAGTCAAAATAATTTCTAAGGAAAGTAAACAAAATAAGCGGTGCTAAAATTTTCTAAGGAAAGGTATGAAAAACCATAGTTGATAATTTTCTAAGGACAAACATTTGCCAAAGCAAGTACTTAGAATATTTTCTAAGGAAAACAACTAATCCTTCAAGATGCTAAATTTTTCTAAGAACAAGATCTAGTATTAATAAGATGTTGAGAATTTCAAAGGAAAAGTGTTGCCAAATTTATTTATCAAAACTTTCTAAGGAAGAAAGAAATACTTAATTTGGGGAGGCAGAATATTTCTAAGTACTTTTGTAACTAAGTTGATCAAAATATGGCTAAGTCATTTTATTAGTCGAATATATGAAGAAAATTAATTTTAATCAATTTTAATTATTAAATTACCACCTACAAGCATTTAATTCATATTAATTACGAAAAAAAACATAGAAAATACTTTTACAAAAATAGTAGAGTAAACCTACTGCCAATACTTAGACATGCAAAAATATAGCAAAAGGATTTGATCAACTATCAATTTTTAAATTAGAGTTATGTTCAAAATACTATCTAAGCCACTTTTTAATTAAACAAAATTAATTCGACAAAACCTAAAATTAAACATGCCAAAATTTTCTACACGTCATAAGCTATCCAAAAATATAAAGTTCATACAATTTGGATAAGGGAGTAAAAATTAATGATAGATCTAAATCGCAGGGACTAATCTGTAAAGCGTAGGGGCTAAACTGTAGAGAAAACAAATAAAAATATTTGCGCTGAAGTCCCTGGGCGACGTGTCGTTCTCTGATTTGTGCGGAGCCTCCGTTGACTGGTCTTCTGCAGATTGCGGTGATGCGGACGCGGACGGGTGCGGGCGCGGACGCAGACGGACGAACGCGGCTTCGTGGGCAGCTTGATGACGTGGCGCTTCTCCATTGGACGGTACCGGTTCGAGATGCGATCTAATCTGGCGCGATGATGATGGATCCGACGGCTTACAACTAACGAACCAAAAACGGGCGGCGCCTCGCCGGAAACTCGCCGGAAATCTACGTCTACGGTGGTGCCATGACAGGAACTTCGCCGGAATTCAATCTAGGTCTAACTATGGTTCGTGGGGCGTACGCGGCGTTCGGGGCGACGAGGCGGAGTCGATGGCGTTGACGGCGTGGTCGCGGGCGTTCTTCTCCTCCGTGTATCGCTCGTCAAAGTTGGCGTGGGCGGCGGCTTGCTCCGGTTGCAGACGGCGTCGTCGATCTAGCGCACAAATAAATTCGCGCGCGGTGTTAGAAGATGCGCAAAGGCACGGGGAAGTGAGAGGGAGGGGCGAGAGGAGATGCGGGTGTAGAGGCTCACCGGAATCGGCGTCAAACGGCGGCGACAATGGCGGCACGGCGTGTGGCACCCCGATCCAGATGATCGAGCCACCCCATATATCAGTCCCAGAAACACTGGATATATGACAACTTGATAAACAAAGGCATAACCAAATATATTCATATGGCATCGAGTTCGGACAAATACAAAATTACAACACGGGGTGAGGCTCCAGCTCTTGCGCAATAGGCGCACACAACAGTATGTACATTATTTTTCTAACATCAAGCCTCTAGCGGAAGTCGTGGCGGAAACGTAGATAGCAGCGTGGCGACAGCGGGCTTTATTCCACAGGGTTCTGCCTGGAATACGGTTCCTAGTTCTCGTACAACGGGTACTCGGCGACAGGTGCAGCAGGGTCTGGCCACATGAAAAGCCAGGTGAGTACATGGAATGTACTCGCAAGACATTAGCCCAAAAACAAACAAGGTCTACCTATATGGCACGGCATAAGTTCAGAAGGTAGCATGGCATAAGTTCGGGTTTAGAAGTGCGAGTCCAAGCTAAACGGTTGGACATAACTTACCTACTTACCTTTGTAGGGAAGTTTCGTGGTTGCTGGAATGAGATCACGTTTCTCATCCAACAACATCTAGGCTTTCAAGCCTCCAGCCAACTCTGGTTGTATTCTAGCCAACTATGGCT
Source organism: Poa pratensis (assembly GCA_947311845.1). Lineage (NCBI taxonomy): Eukaryota > Viridiplantae > Streptophyta > Magnoliopsida > Poales > Poaceae > Poa > Poa pratensis. The sequence continues at coordinate 37,164,300 of CAMZMU010000050.1, read as the reverse complement.
TTTACTCTAGCCAACTCTGGCTGTCATTCCAGCCAACTCTGGCTATCATTTCCATGCCAACTCTGGCTTTAGGGTTGGGTTTCACATTCATTATTTCTCACATTCGACAGGACTGACTCATAGCGTGACTTGACCCAAACAACGTCCCATAACCCAGGGACAAGGCTAGACATCCAGATTTACACTCTCGAGAGGTTGCAACTTTTATCCACACGCTGAAGTCTAAGCTTGTACCGCGGGTACCGAAGTACTAGAACCAACCATGGCGGACAGTACAAACCCATACTTCCACAGTCGTTTACTCTACCAAGACACTCCCTGTATAGCCACCGACATAATTCTATGCCTTATGCAGAAGTGAATCCGGCACGTCCCCAACCCATGAGCGACGCCTAGCTCCGGAATCTTCGCAAGACTAGCCCCGACCAACTATGGTAACCGACTAGACTTGCCAAAAAGGTGGCATCAAAGGAGGCTGATAAAATACCCGGCCATGGTCCACCCACACAGACGACGCATGGTTGTGTTGGTTGTGTTTGGTGAGTGGCACTATGTGACTCAATCTAGTCGAGGGAGGTGATTATCTTCTTAGTCATATTGTTTGATTACAGACATCAACATTAACAAAGTAACACAAGGTAACCACATGATAATATCAGCAGTAAATAAGCATATCCACCTGCATGTACCAAAGTCCAAGCATAGCAAAATAAAACGTCAACCGGAAGACTACGGCGGCGAACCCGCCGACCAGCGCCTTCTCGTTTGACAAATAAAAGAAATGTCAACCGGATGACTGTGGCAGCGATTCCGCTGGCAAGCGCCTTCTCGTTTGACAAAAATAAAAGAAACGTCAACCGGATGACTGTGGCAGCGATTCCGCTGGCAAGCACCTTCTCGTTTGAGAAAAATAAAAGAAACGTCAACCGGATGACTGTGGCAGCGATTCCGCTGTCAAGCGCCTTCACGTTTGACAAAAAGAAACGTCAACCGGATGACTGTGGCAGCGATTCCGCTGGCAAGCGCCTTCTCGTTTGACAAAATAAAAGAGTGTTGCGATGATCCACAGATATATATATAAGTGCGGCAATATTAAAATGCAACATGGCATATGATATGCAACAACATTCAATTTTAAGCAAGCAAGCAATTTTCTAAAGTTCGACTAAGCTTGAGATTAGGTTAATGGCTTGCCTTCAGCAGAGTGGTCGGGTTCGACTTCAACTTCGTTGGGGAAGTTTGAATCTATTTAGAGAATAAGCATGCATTAAAAACCCTTTCTACGGTATTGAATAAACGATCAAGCAAACAAACTCCAAATGAAATTCTTTTGATGCCAAAAGACAGACATTTGAAAAACAAAGTCATCAAAAAAAGATTCATATTTTTTTGATGATTTTTGAGAGAGATATGGATTTTCAAAGTTTCTGCCATTTATTTAAACAGAAAAACAGAAAACAGAAAAACCCTTGGATAATGTTCAAAATCCTGACAGCGGGTCCCACTAGTCAGTGACACTGTTACGAAACGTTATTCCACGGGAAAAACAGAAAACGTACTGTGCAGCTCCGGCGAGCTCTCCGGCGAGGGTTCCCGACGGCTAGGGGGCAGGGGAGGGCGAGGGAGAGGGTACGGGGAGGCTCGGGGAGGCGGTCCGCAGCTCGTCGGCGCACTTGCGGATGCTGGGGAGGTCTAGCGCGAGCGGAACTTCATCGGCCGCGGCGCCGGTGATCTGTCGTCGATGGCTACGGCGATTCCGGCCACTAATCACTCCGGCGAGAGCGGCTGGAGGTTCGTCATGGCCTAGGTAGGTGGTGGGTTGAAGGAATTGGACAGGGGAGCCTCTACGGTGGAGAATTCGAACGGAGGCCGTGCGGCGGAGGTGAGCTCGAATCCGGTGATGTGGTGCTCTACTGGCCTCGATACTGCGGTGGGGGTGTTTGAGGGCTAGAGGGAGGTGGTGTGGTGCTCTGGCCTTGCCGGGGAGGGCTTTTTATAGCATTCCGAGGGTGGTCGCCATTATTGGTGCGCGGTGGTGGGGAGCACTGCTCGCCGTGACTGTTCTGCGCGGCGCATCGTGAAGCTGGTGGGGCTGCGGGCGGCGTTGAGCATCACGGGCTCACAGGAGGGGTGGGGGAACGGCACGGGGTGTGGTGGCGTCGCTGACGCTCGGGCCGTGGTGGCACTGCTGCGGGCGGCGTGTCTTCTAGCTACTCCGACGCTTGTGGAGAGGAGGTGGAGGGCGACGCGTGCTGGCTGGAGGTCGAGGAGGCAGTGGAGAAGCAGGGGGGCACGGGAAGCAGCAGGGGCGCGGCGCAGCGGTGGTCAACACCTGGCGGCCACAGTGCGGAGCGGCGTGTCGTCTGCGCCAGGGCCGTTGCGGCGGAGGGCTTGCCGGCGTCGTGGGGGAGGTGGAGTGGCTTGGGGAGGTGGAGAAGGCAGGGGGCACGGGGAAGCGGCGTGGCGCGGTGCTCCGGTGTCGAACACCTGGCGGCGCCACTGGCATGCCGATGCCAGTGGTGAGCACCTCCAAGAGCACGCCGACATCGGCATAGGGCTGGATCTCCCAGCTCCGTGATCCAAATGGTACGGGTTCTTTTTCTTCGTGCGCCAAATTGAAAATGCTCCAACTTTGCTGACTATGGTTTTGCCAAAATCAAAACTTGGTCTGAGTAGAAATGTGGAAAAACTATACTGGCCAAAATGAAAAAGGGGTTTTGGGGGAGAAATAGAAGTGGTAAAGGGTCCATCTTTTTCCCTGAGGTGTGTGCACCCCTTGTACTTGTATCTAGGGCCTTGGCTCACAAGAAATAAATTCTTTGACTTGCTTTTGAAAATAAAGAAGGAAAAGGGCAGAAACTAAAGTGGGGAGTTGCTCCAAAATTTTGTAAACAAGGTATCAAATGTTTTTGCATATTTGGGCTATATATTGCCCAGGGGTCATCCCCTAATTTTTTAAGAATTTTAGGAAAGATATTTAGGGTACTTCCTTTGTAAAGTCACAATAAAGGAATTTTGGTAATTAAAATAAAGGAAAATGTAGAAATAACATTTTTGGGTGAAATGAGCCAGCAACATGTTTACCAAGTGGGAGAGAATTCAAAACATAAGATCCCAAACTTGGACAAGGTTTCATAAATGGTCGAGAATTTTAAAAGGGTTGCCAAACCGAGGGAAATTTTAATTCCAAATCACAAGAATGAGTTTTTGAAAGAAAATTTTTGAAAGGCCAAATTTCAGGATGTTACAGACCTTCCCCCCTTAAATTGAATCTCGTCCCCGAGATTCGGGTTGCTTGCTGACTAGGTATAATTCTTCGGGTTGAACGGGTGGGAAGCTCAAAAATTGAATAAAATTAGCGCGGTTCTGTACACGTACCAAGCGCTGCATTCGTGGCTTCATAGGCTTCTTCGGCCGACATGTGGTGGACGTGGGCAACTTGAGGAGCCTTGACTGCACTGGCAGGGTGGTTGTTGTTGAAGTTGCTATTGTTGCCGGGGTTGTTGTTGAGGGGACACTCCCTGATATAGTGTCCTGCCTTGCCACACTTGAAGCAAGCGTTCCCCCGTTTTGCGTCACCCGCAATGGGGCGCTGGTGGTAAAATCCTTCACGAGGGTATCCATCTTTCTTGGGCTGATTCCCAGTGGTCTGGGGGTTTGGGGTCGGGTTGCTGGGCTGCCAGTTACGGGGCTTGGAAGAAGTCCCTTCTTGGTGGTTCTTGCGGGCTCAAACTTTCTCTTGTGGGAGTCGTAAATAGTACGGTGCTCCTTCTCTGAGATCAGCGCTATGTTGATCATGGCCTGGAAATCTTGGAACTGCAGTACACTGAGCTGGGTCTTGATTGTCTGGTGCATTCCCTGGAGAAATCTGTCCTTCTTCTTTTCTTCAGTGTTGGTGTCGTCGGGGGCATAACGGGCGAGATTGTTGAACTTGGTGAGGTACTCGCTGATAGACTGGTTACCTTGGGTGAGTGCCAAGAATTCTTGTTGCTTCATCTTTATGAGACTGGAGGGTATGTATGCCTTGCGGAAGGCTTCTTGAAATTCTGTCCAGGTTGCTGGGGGTCCATCTCCTCTTGCAGTCTTCTGGTTGTCCCACAAACATTGGCAGGGCCTTCAAGATAGTGGGTGGAGAAGAGTACTTTGTCCAGCTCGTCAACGCGAGCAAGCTCTAGCTTCTTTTCAATGGTGCGGAGCCAATCATCGGCTTCAAGCGGGTCATCCGCAAATGAGAACTTGGGTGGCTTGGTGCGTTGAAAATCTTGCAATTTGGAGTGACCAGGGCGTGGAGCATTTTGGGCTTGCATATAGGTTCCAAACTCCCTCATGATCTGTGTCAAGTGCTGGCTATGGCGCTCATCCATCATCATCATAATTTGACTCGGACTTGGTTCCTGAACTGGCGGTGGAGGAGGTGACTGAGGTGGCACAGGATCTTCGCCAGCCTGTCGTGCGGAGCGACGAACTGGTGTTCCTTGACTACCACTTGCACCATCATTGGGCCTCATCCTGAACGGTTGAACGTGGGGGCGGGTACCATGAGCATTCACTTGGGGAAGTGTAACATCCAAGAAAAACCAAATGGAAACCAGGTTTGGCAACGCATGGGAAAAGGGTGGCATCCAAGAAAAACCAAATGTGACCAAGGGTTGGCAAAGACAACAAGCATGGTGTTATACAACAGTTGGCGGGGTTACACGGTTCTAGCTACTCGCCAAGTTACACTGGATGCAGGATAAAAGATACAAGCTACACGATACATAAAGCGAGATACGAATCTACCACTACATTATTCGGGCGTACGATAAAGCGGAAAGGTAAGATACACTAGGCGATGCGATCTCTGAGCGTCGAGAACTCCATCTCGAGGGGCGTCGCTGGTGGAATGGTGTCGATGTCCTCCCTCACGGTGCTGTGGTCAGGTGAAGCGCGGTCATCTCCGGAGTCTCCAGAGCGGGAGGGTATGGCGGTACGGGCGCGACGACGATGGCGGGCTCGTGTCTCGGAGGTACGGACGGGACGAAACGTGAGAGAAAGCGAGGGGTGCTGCTGGGAGAGCGGAAAGATGGCGGCGGGACGCGGGGAACAGGAGTGGGAACAAGTGCCCTCCGGATCTGGTAAAGGGAGCTGCAGGTGACAACAGGAAAGCGAGGTCTGCGGCGTAAAGATCTAGCTCCAGATGCTGTCACCTCGGCCATAGCCACGTTGGCGCGAAGTGAGGCAAACTGGGCGAGAGTAACGTGGAGATAGTGGGGAAGGAGGTTGGTGTACTGAAGGAGAGAGGTGAGAGCTGAGCGGGGGTCACCTGGATTGGGAAAAAAACATCCCCATTATCCAAATCCAACCTCGGGAAGTAGACGTAGCGGGTGCACTGCTTCTTGACGGGGTCGTACGTGTGGAGGAAGATGAGGGCATCTCCTGCAGCCTCCTGGATAGCTGGAGTCGCCTGGGTAGTGACACCGGAAGAGATGGCGTGGAAGATCCCGTGGGATATCGGCTCCGGGCGCAAGTGAACGGTGGCGGTGAACTCGGAGGCGGATCCGTTGGGACGGTTGTAGAACACGCGGTAGATCGGAGGAGGTGAGCTTGGGTAGAGGCGTTCCCAAACTTCACGGAGAAACTGCGGAAAACCGGGAACGATCACGGCGGAAGTTTCTACGAAAAACTCGATCGTCATCTGTATCAGGGACAGAAGCCAAAAAGGGTGAGCGTTAACGTTAAAACACAAACAAGTAGGGAAACAGTCAAAAAGCAGGCAACGTAAAAGTTCTACACTAAGTCGTCCGTAGAACTAGGGTATCCTACAGGCAGTTAGGCTCTGATACCAAGCTCTGTGGCACCCCGATCCAGATGATCGAGCCACCCCATATACTAGTCCCAGAAACACTGGATATATGACAACTTGATAAACAAAGGCATAACCAAATATATTCATATGGCATCGAGTTCGGACAAATACAATATTACAACACGGGGTGAGGCTCCAGCTCTTGCACAATAGGCGCAACAAACAGTATGTACATTATTTTTCTAACATCAAGCCTCTAGCGGAAGTCGTAGCGGAAACGTAGATAGCAGCGTGGCAACAGCGGGCTTTATTCCACAGGGTTCTGCCTGGAATACGGTTCCTAGTTCTCGTACAATGGGTACTCGGCGACGGGTGCAGCAGGGTCTGGCCACATGAAAAGCCAGGTGAGTACATGGAATGTACTCGCAAGACATTAGCCCAAAAACAAACAAGGTCTACCTATATGGCACGGCATAAGTTCAGAAGGTAGCATGGCATAAGTTCAGGTTTAGAAGTGCGAGTCCAAGCTAAACGGTTGGACATAACTTACCTACTTACCTTTGTAGGGAAGTTTCGTGGTTGCTGGAATGAGATCACGTTTCTCATCCAACAACATCTAGGCTTTCAAGCCTCCAGCCAACTCTGGTTGTATTCTAGCCAACTATGGCTTTTACTCTAGCCAACTCTGGCTGTCATTCCAGCCAACTCTGGCTATCATTTCCATGCCAACTCTGGCTTTAGGGTTGGGTTTCACATTCATTATTTCTCCACATTCGACAGGACTGACTCATAGCGTGACTTGACCCAAACAACGTCCCATAACCTAGGGACAAGGCTAGACATCCAGATTTACACTCTCGAGAGGTTGCAACTTTTATCCACACGCTGAAGTCTAAGCTTGTACCGCCGGTACCGAAGTACTAGAACCAACCATGGCGGACAGTACAAACCCATACTTCCACAGTCGTTTACTCTACCAAGACACTCCCTGTATAGCCACCGACATAATTCTATGCCTTATGCAGAAGTGAATCCGGCACGTCCCCAACCCATGAGCGACGCCTAGCTCCGGAACCTTCGCAAGACTAGCCCCGACCAACTATGGTAACCGACTAGACTTGCCAAAAAGGTGGCATCAAAGGAGGCTGATAAAATACCCGGCCATGGTCCGTCCACACAGACGACACATGGTTGTGCTGGTTGTGTTTGGTGAGTGGCACTATGTGATTCAATCTAGTCGAGAGAGGTGATTATCTTCTTAGTCATTTTGTTTGATTACAGACATCAACATTAACAAAGTAACACAAGGTAACCACATGATAATATCAGCAGTAAATAAGCATATCCACCTGCATGTACCAAAGTCCAAGCATAGCAAAATAAAACGTCAACCGGAAGACTACGGCGGCGAACCCGCCGACCAGCGCCTTCTCGTTTGACAAAATAAAAGAAACGTCAACCGGATGACTGTGGCAGCGATTCCGCTGGCAAGCGCCTTCTCGTTTGACAAAAATAAAAGAAACATCAACCGGATGACTGTGGCAGCGATTCCGCTGGCTAGCGCCTTCTCGTTTGACAAAAATAAAAGAAACGTCAACCGGATGACTGTGGCAGCGATTCCGCTGGCAAGCGCCTTCTCGTTTGACAAAAAGAAACGTCAACCGGATGACTGTGGCAGCGATTCCGCTGGCAAGCGCCTTCTCGTTTGACAAAATAAAAGAGTGTTGCGATGATCCACAGATATATATATATATATATATATAAGTGCGACAATATTAAAATGCAACATGGCATATGATATGCAACAACATTCAATTTTAAGCAAGCTAGCAATTTTCTAAAGTTCGACCAAGCTTGAGATTAGGTTAATGGCTTGCCTTCAGCAGAGTGGTCGGGTTCGACTTCAACTTCGTTGGGGAAGTTTGAATCTATTTAGAGAATAAGCATGCATTAAAAACCCTTTCTACGGTATCGAATAAACGATTAAGCAAACAAACTCCAAATGAAATTCTTTGATGCCAAAAGACAGACATTTGAAAAACAAAGCCATCAAAAAAAGATTCATATTTTTTTGATGATTTTTGAGAGAGATATGGATTTTCAAAGTTTCTGCCATTTATTTAAACAAAAAAACAAAAAACAGAAAAACCCTTGGATAATGTTCAAAATCCTGACAGCGGGTCCCACTAGTCAGTGACACCGTTACGAAACGTTATTCCGCGGGAAAAACAGAAAACGTACTGTGCAGCTCCGGCGAGCTCTCCGGCGAGGGTTCCCGCGGCTAGGGGGCAGGGGAGGCGAGGGAGAGGGTACGGGGAGGCTCGGGGAGGCGGTCCGCAACTCGTCGGCGCACTTGCGGATGCTGGGGAGGTCTAGCGCGAGCGGAGCTTCATCGGCCGTGGCGCCGGTGATCTGTCGTCGATGGCTACGACGATTCCGGCCATTAATCACTCCGGCGAGAGCGCCTGGAGGTTCGTCATGGCCTAGGTAGGTGGTGGGTTGAAGGAATTGGACAGGGGAGCCTCTACGGTGGAGAATTCGAACGGAGGCCGTGCGGCGGAGGTGAGCTCGAATCCGGTGATGTGGTGCTCTACTGGCCTCGATACTGCGGTGGGGGTGTTTGAGGGCTAGAGGGAGGTGGTGTGGTGCTCTGGCGTTGCCGGGGAGGGCTTTTTATAGCGTTCCGAGGGTGGTCGCCATTATTGGTGCGCGGTGGTGGGAGCACTGCTCGCCGTGACTGTTCTGCGCGGCGCGTCGCGAAGCTGGTGGCGGCTGCGGGCGGCGTTGAGCATCACGGGCTCACAGGAGGGGTGGGGGACGGCATGGGGTGTGGTGGCGTCGCTGACGCTCGGGCCGTGGTGGCACTGCTCCGGGCGGCGTGTCTTCTAGCTACTCCGACGCTTGTGGAGAGGAGGTGGAGGGCGACGCGTGCTGGCTGGAGGTCGAGGAGGCAGTGGAGAAGCAGGGGCGCGGCGCAGCGGTGGTCAACACCTGGCGGCCACAGTGCGGAGCGGCGCGTCGTCTTGCGCCTGGGCCGTTGCGGCGGAGGGCTTGCCGGCGTCGTGGGGGAGGTGGAGTGGCGTGGGGGAGGTGGAGAAGGCAGGGGCACGGGAAGCGGCGTGGCGCGGTGCTCCGTGTCGAACACCTGGCGGCGCCACTGGCACGCCGATGCCAGTGGTGAGCACCTCCAAGAGCACGCCGACATCGGCATAGAGCTGGATCTCCCAGCTCCGTGATCCAAATGGTACGGGGTTTTTTTTCTTCGTGCGCCAAATTGAAAATGCTCCAACTTTGCTGACTATGGTTTTGCCAAAATCAAAACTTGGTCTGAGTAGAAATGTGGAAAAACTATACTGGCCAAAAATGAAAAAGGAATTTTGGTAATTAAAATAAAGGAAAATATAGAAATAACATTTTTGGGTGAAATGAGCCAGCAACATGTTTACCAAGTGGAGAGAATTACAAAACATAAGATCCCAAACTTGGACAAGGTTTCGTAAATGGTCGAGAATTTTTAAAAGGGTTCCCAAACCGAGGGAAATTTTAATTCCAAATCACAAGAATGAGTTTTTGAAAGAAAAATTTTGAAAGGCCAAATTTCAGGATGTTACACGGCGGCGGCGGATTGTGGGCAGCCTGGGGGCTTTCGAGCTAGGATTTTTGAGGGGAAAGAACGGCGGTGTCATGGGGTTTATATGGGGCTCGCGGACGCGTGCGATTGCGTGCGAATCAAGCCGGAATCGGTTAGGATTTGGGGTTAGGGTTCGGGTAGAGTTCGAGTTCGTCATGGCGTGGGGATAGAGATGACAGGCGGGGCCCGTCTGGTGGTGAGAGGGAGGGAAAGTTGGGCCGTGGGCTTTCTGTTTGCTGCGCGTGGGAGAGAGGGGAGATGGGCTTGGCCCAGTTAGGCTAGGTTCGCATTTTTTTTCCAGAAAACGATTTTTCTTTTCTGTTTTACTCAGAAACAAATAACTTTTGAATTTTAAAACCAAATCAAATCAAACCACTTTCAATATTTTTGTAAAACATGCCCCACATATTTAGTATGACTTGGGGATATAATTTACCAAAGAATATATTTTACATTCGAAGTAGTTTGAATAGTATTTGCAAATGTTTTGCAGCATAGGGTTTTGAAATATTTTCTCTAACTTTTCACAATTTGAAATAAACATAATACAAACAAAGATGCAATGACATGATGCATGATGCAATTTGCAAGTTTTAAATTTTTGTGAAAATTGGGATGTTACAAACCTAACCCCCTTAAGATGAATCTCGCCCTCGAGATTCGGATTGGCTAGCAAATAGGTGAGGATGTTCTTCTTGAGGTCATCTTCTCTTTCCCAAGTTGCTTCTTCCTCTGAATGGTGATTCCATTGTACTTTGCAAAATTTGATGGTCTTGGTTCTTGTAATTCTCTCTGCTGTCTCCAAAATTTTTATGGGTTTTTCCTCATAAGTGAGATCACTTTCCAGCTGAACTTCTTCTAGTGGCACTGTATCTCTCAGCGGAGTTTCTGCCATTTCAGGGTGACACTTCTTCAGCTGACTAACATGGAAAACATTGTGAACTGCGGAAAGTGCTTCCGGTAGTTCCAATTCATAAGCCACTTCTCCTTTACGTGACAAAACTTATAAGGTCCAATAAACCTTGGTGACAGTTTTCCTTTGATTCCAAACCTCTTCACTCCACGAAGGGGTGAGACTCTAAGATAGGCTCTATCTCCAATATCATGTGACTTCTCTCCGTTTGGAATCAGCATAACTTTTCTGCCTGGATTGAGCTGTCTTCAATCTGTCCTTAATCAGCCTAACCTTTTCTTCAGCTTCTTCGATTATATCAGGACCAAACAGACTTCTTTCTCCTACTCCACTCCACAAAAGTGGGGTAGTGCATTTTCTTCCATACAGCTTCAAATGGTGACATCTCTATGCTGGCTTGATAACTATTATTATAAGAGAACTCAGCATATGGGAGATTATCATCCCAACTAGACTTATAGTCTAATGCACATGCTCTCAGCATGTCCTCCAGGATTTGATTTACCCTTTCAGTCTGTCCATCAGTCTGTGGGTGAAGGCTGTGCTAAACTCTAGCCTAGTTCCAAGGACTTCATGTAACTGCTTCCAGAAATGTGAAGTGAATTGAGTGCCTCTATCTGACACAATCTTCTTTGGAACTCCATGCAAACATACTATTCTCTTCATGTAGATATCTGCTAGCTTGGCACTGGTGTAAGTTGTCTTTACAGGCACGAAATGAGCTACCTTGGTCAAACGATCAACAATAACCCAAATAGAATCATAACCAGACTTGGTTCTGGGTAGACCTGTGATGAAGTCCATCCCAATCTGATCCCATTTCCAGTCGGGTACTGGCAAAGGTTGAAGTAACCCCTGGCTTCTGATGCTCAGCCTTCACACGGCTACACACATCACACTTGGCAATATATTCAGCAATATCTCTTTTCAAATTGTTCCACCAAAACCTCTCCTTCACATCCATATACATCTTGGTGTTACCCGGGTGTATGGAGTAAGGTGAGTCATGGGCTTCCTGAAGTATCAACTTTCTGAGATCAACATCTTCTGGAACACAAATTCGTTTCATGAACCATACTGTGCCTTCTTCATCTAGTCGAAATCCTTTGGCCTTGCCTTCACTTAAGTTCTTCTTGATTTCTTCCATCACTTTGTCTTCCTTCTGAGCCTCTTTGATTTTGTCCATCAAACAAGGTTGCACTTCTAGAGATGCTACAAAACCTTCAGGTACTATCTCCAACCTAAGATCCTTGAATCCCTTGCATAGGTCTTCTGGCAATTCCCTGCCGTGAGTCCGTTAACATAAGTTTTACGGCTTAAGGCATCTGCTACTACATTGGCTTTTCCTGGGTGATATTGCAAACTCAGGTCATAGTCCTTGATCAATTCCAGCCATCTCCTTTGACGTAAGTTCATTTCCTTCTGTGTAAAGAAGTACTTGAGGCTTTTATGGTCTGTGAATACTTCACAACGTTTTCCCCATAGATAGGGTCTCCAAATCTTCAGAGCATGTACTACAGCTGCTAATTCTAGGTCATGGGTGGGGTAGTTGACTTCATGCTTCTTGAGCTGCCTTGAAGCATATGACACCACTTTGCCTTCTTGCATCAACACACCTCCGAGACCTCGATGTGAAGCGTCGCAATACACTTGGAAATCTTTCTCTAGGTCAGCAAACACAGGACTGGTGCTGATACTAAGCGCTTCTTCAGTTCTTGGAAACTAGTCTCACAGGCTTCTGTCCACTCAAACTTCTTACCCTTTTCAGTAGTTCAGTCATAGCCTTGGCAATCTTGGAGAAATTTTCAATGAATCTCCTATAGTATCCTGCTAGTCCCAGGAAACTACGGATATCTCCCACATTCTTGGGCGACTCCCAGTTGGTTACAGCCGAAACCTTTTCAGGGTCTACTGCTATTCCATCCTTAGACACAATGTGTCCTAGGAATCCAACTTGATCCAGCCAAAACTCACATTTGCTGAACTTGCCATATAACTTGTGCTCTCTAAGCCTTTGCAAAACTTGACGTAGATGTTCCTCATGTTCCTTGTGGCTTTTGGAGTAGATCAAGATGTCATCGATGAACACAACGACAAACTTGTCTAAGAAATCCATGAACACTTTATTCATCATATTCATGAAGTATGCCGGCGCATTGGTTAAGCCAAAAGGCATAACTGTGTACTCATACAGACCGTACCGGGTGGTGAAAGCAGTCTTAGGTATGTCTAACTCCCTAACCTTCATCTGAAAGTATCCAGATCTGAGATCAATTTTTGAGAACACACAGGCTCCTTTCAATTGATCAAAGAGGTCATTGATTCTAGGAAGTGGGTATTTGTTCTTAATGTTACTTCATTCAAGCTCTATAGTCCGTGACAAGCCTCTGAGTACTATCTTTCTTCTGAACAAACAAGATTGGTGCTCCCCAAGGTGAAGAACTTGGACGGATAAAACCTTTCTGCAACTGTTCCTCTAACTGTTTCTTGAGTTCTTTCAGTTCATCTGTGCCATTGGGTATGGCCTCTTGGCTATTGGCCCTGTGCCTGGTTTAAGCTCAATGAGAAACTCAACATCTCTATCGGGTGGCATTCCCGGTAGTTCTTCAGGAAACACATCTGGGTATTCCCTTACTATGAGCACATCACCGAGGCTAACCCCCTTAAGAGAATTAAGCCTAACCTTCTTCATTTCGAATTTTGACTTGAATCTGATCTTCTTCTTTTCTGGAGTGGTGAGGGTGATTGCTCTATTTGCACAGTCTATGATCCTTCAAAACGGTCATCCAATCCATCCCTAGAATGACATCTAGCCTTGGGTTTCTAGGATTATTAGTTGCGGGAAACTGATGTTTTCCAATCTCAAGGTTAGTTGTCTACACCCGAGTTTACTAACATCTCTCCACCAGGAGAACTTACTCTAATGGTTTCCTATGGTTTCCTCAAGTAACCCATGCTTGTTTACAAATTCTCTTGAAATGAATGAATGAGATGCTCCGGTATCAAAAAAACTAATGCTGGACAAGAGTTGATTAGGAACGTACCAATCACAGCATCAGGTTCATCAAAGACTTCTTCAACATTGATGTGGTTCACATGTCCCTTGTTGAAAGGATTGGGCTTGGTAGGAGTGTCCACTCTCTTCTCAGGGCAATCTGTGGCATAATGGCCCTTGTTGTTGCACTTGAAGCAAAGCACTTGGCTGAGATCCTTCTTGGGTTCAGAATTTGGGCGATGCTGTCCATTGTTATGGTTATGTCCAGCATGTCCATTTCCCCTGTGTCCTCCATTTGATCCTCCATTGTTCCCTTGAATCCTCCATTGTGATTGTGAGCATGGGGTTTGTGAAAGTTGCCCCCATTGTGGTTCCCATGTTTATGACCATGGTTCCCATCATGAACAAAGTGCTTCTTGAATGAGGGTTCAGAGTGGTGCTTGTTTGAATTCATCTTCCTCTTCCTGTTTTCAGCTTTCTTCATGCTATCTCAAGGGTGATTGCTGATCAAGAAGTGTCTGATAGTTGGAGCATAAGCCACAGTCAAAGGTATCTTCAGCTCATCACTTAGTCCCTTGAGAAATTTAGCCTTCCTCTTTGCATCTGTGTCAATGTCCTCAGGAGCATATCGAGACAAGGCATGAAAGTCATCCATGTACTCCTTAAGACTTCTGTTCCCCTGACGCAGATTGCGGAACTCTTCCTGTTTCAGATTCATAATGCCTGTGGAGATATGAGCATTACGAAATCCTTCCTTGAATCCTCCCAAGTCAAAGTGTCCAATGGGTGAGTAATCTGATAAGTTTCCCACCATTGGGCAGCAGGTCCTTCAAGCAGATGTGCGGTGAACCTAATTTTCTCAGCATCTTCACATTCAGCTGTCACCAGATCCTTTTGCACAGAACGCAGCCAGTCATCAGCCACAATTGGGTCAGTTGTAGTTGAGAACTTGTTTGGCCTAAGCCTAAGGAACCTGGCAAGTCTGTCCACTTGGGGAGGAGGTGGTGGTGGTGGAGGTCCATGTTGATTTGCCATGAATTGAGCCATCATGGTCATCAGCTGAGTCTGGGCCGCCATCATCTGTTGCATCATAGCTTCGTTGTTGTTGTTGTTGTTTTCAGGTGCACGACGGGGAGGCATCTGTGGTTTTAGCATAGATGAGTAAAAGATAGACAGGTCTATGAGAAATAATTCTACCCATACAAGCATTCAACAATCAAACAAGCAACACTTCAACAATTAAACTTCACTTATTCACTTTTCACTTGTCTTGGTCGAAAATAAACAAAGGGAAACTAGGTATTGTCCTACCACAAGTTGGTAGATCCAAACTAAAATTCGAAATTTTAAAGCGTAAGTAAAATGGTAGTCTCTCTAACTATCCTAGTCCTCAATCATGGCGCTTCATCTACTTCTTCTTCAAATTCTTGGATTTCAAAGCCTTCCTGAATGAGCACGCTTCTGAGATCCTTCACTTCCTTCTCCAATTCTGAGTTTCTCTCTTGGAGTTCCTTCTTCTCAGCACGAAGTCGCTTGATCAAGTCACAATCAGCTTCAAGCTCCACATCATTGGTGGAGAGTTCTTCCTTCAAGTCCCTTATTTGCTTGTTTCTTTGCTTGACTCTCTTCTCTTGACTTATGAATTTCTTCTCTTGGGCCTTGAACTTCTCTTCTAGCTCCTTGGTCTTCTCTTCTTGTCTTTTATCTTCTCATCATTCACTTGGACTTGGGCGCAAAGCTCATCATTTTGTGGAGTTCTTCATTGGTATCAAAGTAAAGATCATGGACTAAGAGTTCCAAGCCTTGGAAATAATCGCTCACGAACTCATCTTTGCCCATGTTCTCGGTGCCATAGCAGAAGGGTGATCCTTCATCGTCACGCCTTCCAAAAGGGAAGGAGTAGTGCCCCTCCAATTCCTTGGAGTAGCGTCCACAAAGGCAAGCTATCACGTGTTGCATGATGATGTCGATTCCTCTCTCCATGGAGACTCCCATTATTCTGTACTCAATGGGTGCTTCGCCTTCACGTCCTTGTTGAACACCCTGATTCCCCAAAGGCCTTCTCTTTTGAACTTCTTCAAGATGCATCCTTGATCATGGGTGTGGTAGCTTCAGGTGCTTGAGGATGTCGAACATGATGCTGCCGAAGCGGGTCACCGGGTAGTCCTCCTCACAAAGTACTCGAATCTCTTCATCCTTCAGTTAGGAAGAACAAGTATGAGATAAATGCATAAGTAAAGAATTACGAGTACTTAGAAAAAAAGCAAGAATATTCATAGAAGCTTTTATACTTAGTAAATAAATTAAGTTTTTGGCCAACTTATTTCTAACCAAACCTAGGGTTTCGATCCTACAGGCAACACTATGCTCTGATACCATCTGTAATGCACCTGCACTTAGAAAATGGCAAGGTACCTGTGTATAGTGCAAACCCCTGGATCGTTTCATTTGCACACACAGTTTAAGATGAATATCACAACATTGTATCAATTATTACACGAATGATCCAGACTTGGAAAAATAAATGGTTCGATACATCTTTGCATAGCTTAAGCTAGCTTAAAACAATAAAGCAGCGGAAATAAATCTTCAAAGAGCCTCCATCTTCATGATGCGCCACAGGCGAAAACATGTTGGTTGTAGACTCGAAACCCAAACGTAGTCCTTACTCATCGTCAGAAAATTCTGCAACAATTAATAATTTGCAACAGAGTGGGTCAGATACCATTAAAAATGGATCTGGCAAGTGACACTATGTGGACACTTAGTGGAATAACTCTATAACCTATATGCATATTTGGCTGGTGGAGTTCAAGGCTGTTTTGCATAAAAGCCAATTTTGCCTAACACTTTGTAAAACATTTTCTTCAAATGTTTGAGACAATATGGCATGAAATCCATAGTCTCTCTACCCTTGTTCACCCATCAAAATTTTACTTAGAGAAATTGAGATGTTGGGAGCCTCCGTTGACATCCTTGATCAGCTGCTTGAATTGTCCGTAACCGGGGACACGGCTAAGTACTTAGTTTTAACTCTGCAGAGGTTGTGCACTTTCACCATTAGACCCAACAAACCCAAACTATCCTCAAGCACTCAATTGTGCTAAGGAAAAGGAGAGAGTTGAGACGAGACTTTTCAGAAGCATTTTCCCATCCCATGCCGGCTTGACCCGTTCCACCTACATCCTCTACATCTGCTTGTCAAGCCGGGAGGAGTCCACGCAACTTAATCCATCTAGCCAGAGCCCATATGACTAATGGCTGCACGGTAAGCAACTTCACTTAGAGAAACATTGGTCCCTTTAATCCTGGGTGGCAACCACAAGTGAATATCCCGTAGAGGTCACCCCTAGGGACAACACCAACTCTTGCATCTTCTTATCAAAACCAAATCCACCCAGGTGATAAATTAACTTAGTAGAATTAAGCTTTCAATAAAACACTTTTGCATAGCATCAATAATTCTACTAAGTTATCAATAGGATTCTAGACACAACTAGTGTAAAGGAGATAGTAGTTTTAGCATAGCAATACTATCCTACACATGCATATAAAGAAATACACTAAGTCATGCATAGAAAAATACTTAGGAAATTTATGGGGGTGTGCCACTTGCCTTGGCACAAGCAGAATAACAACAGCAGTTGCAACAGTCCTCGTTTCCCTCCGGAGATTCTAACACAACAAACAATACATAATGAACAAACAAGTTTCATAAAACTTCTAAGGAAAATATGTCATGCATGATGTGCAAAATATTTCTAAGGACTAGAGATGTATGCCATGCCATGAAATTATTCTAAGTTAATGCAAGGCAAGTAAGATGGTCCAAAAATGACTAAGGACCAAGGTCATAACACTTGGGTCGATATTTGCTAAGGACTAAGCTAACACAACAGTCAAATAATTTCTAAGGAAAGTAAACAATAAGAGTGCTAATTTTCTAAGGAAAGTATGAAAAACAATAGTTGATAATTTTTCTAAGGACAAACATTTGTCATAGCAAGTACTTAGAATATTTTCTAAGGAAAACAACTAAGTTTTCAAGGTGCTAAATTTTCTAAGGACAAGATATAGTATTAATAAGATGTTTAAAATTTCTAAGGAAAAGTGTTGCCAAATTTATTTATCAAAAAATTTCTAAGGAAGAAAGAAATACTTTATTTGGAGAGGCAGAATATTTCTAAGTACTTTTGTAACTAAGCTGATCAAAATATGACTAAGTCATTTTATTAGTCGAATATATGAAGGAAAATAATTTTAATCAATTTTAATTATTAAAATAACACCTAAAAAGCATTTAATCAATATTAATTACAAAAATCATAGAAAATACTTTTACAAAAATAGTAGAGTAAACCTACTGCCAATACTTAGACATGCAAAAATATAGCAAAAGGATTTGATCAACTATCAATTTGTAAATTAGAGTTATGTTCAAAATACTATTTAAGCCACTATTTAAATTAAACAAAATTAATTCGACAAAACCTAAAATTAAACATGCCAAAAGTTTCTACACGTCATAAGCTATCCAAAAATTAAAGTTCATAAAATTTGGATAAGGAGTAAAAATTAATGATAGATCTAAATCGCAGGGACTAATCTGTAAAGAGTAGGGGCTAAACTGTAGAGAAAACAAATAAAATCTTCGCGCTGAAGTCCCTGGGCGACGTGTCGTTCTCTGATTGGTGCGGAGCCTCCCGTTGACTGGTCTTCTGCAGGTTGCGGGAGATGTGGGCGCGGACGGGTTGCGGCGCGGGCGGACGGATGCGGCGCGGCTTCGCGGACGACTTGACGACGTGGCTTCTTCTGGTTGGCTGGTACCCCTTCGCCGAGTAGATCTAATCTACACCGTATAATCACGATCCGACGGCCTAGATCTACTGTACCAAAAACGAGCGGCGAGACTGACCGGCGTAACTCCGGCGACCTAATACTACGGCGGCTCCATCGCCGGCGGCGAGCTAAACGCAAAATAAAAAGAAGAGGGGATGGGGGCTTGGTACCAGGAGATGCAGGAGCTCGTGGCGGAGACGATGGGTATGACGACGTGGACGCGGACGGGCTGCTCCTCCGGTGATCGCTCGTCGAAGTTGGAGTTGGCGGCGGCTTGCTCCGGTCGAAGATGGCGTCGTCGATCTAGCGCGCAATAAAAACGAGGAGCGGTGTTAGGAGGTGCGCACGGATGTGGGGAAGCGGGAGGGAGGGGCGAGAGGAGCTGCAGGCGTCGAGGCTCACCGGAATAGGCGATGAACGGCGGCGGCAATGGCGGCACGACGGAGAGCAATGCAAGCAGCCTGGGGGCTCTCGCGATGATTTGTGTTGGGCAAAAGAACGAGCGGGGTTGGGGGTATATATGGGGCTCGAAAACGGTGAGATTTCGTGCGAATCAAGCCGGAATCTGTTAGGATTTGGTTAGGGTTACGGGTCGGTGAGGACTCCGTGTTCATCACGTTGAGGGGACGGGGATGACAAGCGGGGCCCGCCTGGCGGTGAGAGAGAGTACGCGAGCTGGACCGTGGGCCGTTCCTTGCTGCGCGCGCGGTAGTTAGGTAGATGGGCTTGGCCCATTTAGCTAGGCTGCGCATTTTTTCAGAAAACGTTTTTTTCTTTTCTGTTTTATTCAAAACCAAATAAGTTTTGAATTTTAAAACCAAATCAAATCAAACCACTTTCAATAATTTTTGTAAAAACATGCCCCACATATTTAGTATGACTTGGTGATATAATTTACCAAAGAATATATTTTACATTCGAAATAGTTTGAATAGTATTTGCAAATGTTTTGCAAACTAGGGTTTTGAATTATTTTCTCTAACTTTTCCCAAATTGAAATAAAACATAATACAAACAAGGATGCAATGACATGATGCATGATGCAATTTGCAAGTTTTAAATTTTTGTGAAAATTGGGATGTTACATCCAAGCTTATGTTTTCAACATCCTCTTGGGGTTGCACGGGCATCCCCAAGCTTAGGTTCTTATCCTCCTCTTCCTGCAAAATATTAGTACTTTCCATGGAAGCAAGAATTCTTTCTTTAACATAAACATTATCACTAAATTCCTTTTTGCAAAGTTGGAGAAGAATAGAAATGTGTCCTTTCATTACACGAGCTTCATGACTAGTTGCAACAAATTTATCAATAAGAAAGTCTATCTCATGAACTGCAACATAAGCAATATATTTCTCAACTTGTTCTATATCATGGCATGCAAATTTACACTCTTGATAAGAAGCAATAATAGGATCATTATTATACTTACATTGATAGAGAGAGTGTTTATAGTCTTTTCTAAAGCAGCAAGTTATATTATGTAATTCACAAAACTCAGTGGCCATATCATTAAGATGTTCAAGCAATTCAAGCATTCTATTTCCTTCTTTGGTTGATCGATATTCATTGTAAGCTCCCATAGTTTTGACATAACCTTTCTCCATTTTTTTTTAATTTTTTGGGTTTTTGATATATAAAACTGAAAGTAAAACTAATGAGAAACTCACAACCAAACAAGTTTAAAGGAACCTCCCCAAGCTTAGATGATTGCAAGATATAAAACAAGATAAAATAAATCTAAAGTCTAGTGCACACAAGAATAGAAACTTAAGCGCTACGCTCCCCGGCAACGGCGCCAGAAAAGTACTTGATAACCCCCAAGAGCAGGGGATCACTGTAGCACCTCTTAATGTGGAAGTAAGGTATCGATCCGCAGGAGCAAGAAGGAAAAGTTATATATTCCCTACAACTAAAGTGTCACAAGTTTTAGTTGATTATGCACTAAACAAGTTTAAAGAACAAGGTGGTTGATTTAATGGATGGAAGTTTGATGTAACAAAACAAGAATGTAAAAGTGTCCCAATCCTCTTCAATGCAAGAGGACAAGACAAAGGTTTTCTCGTATAGGATCTACGGTGATTATCATGTTATAGATAAAGTACACACAATTGTCATGTTTTAATGGTAGCTTTTAATGACGGCTATATGTCTTAAAACACATAGTTGAAAGAAATACTCATTTGTGTGCTATGTCACCCCCGCAAGGCTAGCATGGCTGTTGTCACTCCCACATCATACTCTTTCTTTTTACCCCCAGATAAAGGATGTTGGGCTGTATTTCACGTGTCACTCAATACATATGCCGTGTCACATCGGCCATCCCGTACCTACATACATCATACTTCATAATGGACAATATTCTAAACACTAGTGCAATGATTCATAATTCGTGTGCATGACCACATCTCTCTCATCCATCCACACTTGGTGGTGTCAATCACCTCATGAGAAGGATAAACAAGGCATTATGCATAAATCAAACCATCACATGCATCATAGAATATCTCCAAAGTACGACAAATCATAAAAACTCCAACACAACGGTAAATGCATAACAAATCATCTCATACCACAATATCCACCATAGGAATTACATAGATGACCGTAATCATGTTCAGCAGCTCATACGTTACTAATTAGTGAAGCTCAAAGAGAGGAGAGATACATAAGTTACCACCACAAACCCAAGTCCAGGGGGTGGACTACTCCCCCTTCATCATGGAGACGGTGGAGAAGTCGTTGGAGAAGATGGAGACCGCCCCGGCAGCGCCCCGCCGGAGTTTTCCCCCTCCAATGTACAGCTCCAGGTCTCTGTTTCGTGGTTTCTGTGTTTCGGCGGCGCTCCCTTTCGCGAAAGCCCTGGGGGGTCTATATATAGTCGTTTTTAGGTCAAGACGAAGCTTCGGGAAGAAAGATCGACGGCAGCGGAGGCCCGAGGGCCAGGATGGGGGACCCAACGCGGTCAGGGAATCTGGCCGCGTGGGCCCACCCCTTTTGGCCTTCTGGTCTCCGTTTCTTCGATTCCTTTGCGCCTACGTTTCGTTTCTTCCAAAAAAGTGATCCCCGTAAAGTTTCGGGTCATTTGGACGTCGTTTGGGTCTCTGAAACATCAAAATATAGAAAAAGGGGTTTTCTGACAGCGCAGGGTTAATTCCAGAAAAATGGGGGAGTTGTTAATTATCCCCAAAACTTAATATAAATCATGAATATAACCCTTATATGATGCAAATAACATGGAATAACATGTAATAAAATGTAAAGTTCATGTATGCATTTTACATGCATCAATAAGCCAGTAAGTAGTTTGTGTTCATAAAGTAGATTGCCACAATTTTGCCCTGCACACTATTGTAGTATTATGACAAAGAGTAGTATCAAGAAACTTCCTAGACCTTTTCTATCCGAATTGCTTCTTTTGCGAAATTGATTTGCTCACGGTCCTGGTTGGTTCTTGGGATGGTTCATGTTCATGGTTGGGATTTGGTGTCACTCCTTGCTTAGTTATGGAATTCAGTTTCAGTCCATGTTATAATTGTTTTCGTTGAATTAATGTTGTAGGTTGTTGTATTAAGTCCAGTTGTTAGCTTCCTCACATTAGTGTAAGCTTGCATTGTAGCTCCAGAACTGCTTTTCTTCTGATTTTTTCTTTTAGAAAAATAAGATCTCCAGGTCCGCTTTCCGTTAGACAAAGTTAGGCGGTTCAATCAGGAAAATAAAATCATGTACATAGTTTCATTTTGCAAATGATGGACCCTGATTCCTATATGTATATAATCTATTCAGACCCACCGTTTGTGTTCAGATGTATGCCGAAAGCAATGGGGACAACTATGCAACCTGACCAGAATGCACTTTTGGCACACATGGGTTATTTGGAGGTGATTAACGAGATATTTAACAACCAATATTATTGCATGAAGGAGGTTCAGTAAATGTTGTAGCACAACCTATTTTACTGTCATTTTAGATTAAGTAAATGGGTTGTTTAAAACAATTAAATTAGCACTAAATTTATGTCACATCATTTCCATAACAATGGTTATGTTCTCAAGAAAAAGGGGACGTTTAATTGCTTCATGTGCTTCTTTCTGCACTTATTTTTGCTGTGGTTGCCTGAAATTATAATATCTCAAGGTCTAAATACACAAGCAGAAAGTTAGTTGGTCTATAGTTATACACTGATAATTGTAACCTGCTAGGTCTCATTATTGTTGCCTGTTCATGCTATTGTTGTGTTCACTTATATAGCATTCATATTTTTCATTTCAGGTTTGTCTTCATTTGTCTCGATGATTCGTTTCTGATTTTCCAAGCCAATGAAGTTAAAGATAAGGCCATTGGCATAAACAAAGAATGGTTATGTTTTCAAGAAAAAGGGGACGGTTAATTGCTTCATGTGTTCTTTCTTCACTTATTTTTGTTGTGGTTGCCTGAAATTATAATATCTCAAGGTCTAAATACACAAGCAGAAAGTTAGTTGGTCTATAGTTATACACTGATAATTGTAACCTGCTAGGTCTCATTATTGTTGCCTGTTCATGCTATTATTGTGTTCACTTATATAGCATTCATTTTTTTCCATTTTAGGTTTGTCTTCATTTGTCTCGATGATTTGGTTCTGATTTTCCAAACCAATGAAGTTAAAGAGAAGACCATTGGCATAAACAAACATTTTGGTGTTGAATTTTTCTGTGGAAATGAAACTAACCTGGAGAGTAGGCCTACTCTGCCCTCAGCCTAAGGCTACAATAGTTGGGATCTGGTGAATCTGGTCCCCCATGAGCTCTAGTATAGAAGAGAGTACGACGGTTGCTTTACCGCTAGGATGTGCTATCGTTTAATGGGTCATTTACCACTGAAGAACTGCAGTGGTTGCGTGGTCTAGGCCATTTCTCTCCTGCCAAACCATTTTCCTTGTGTGTCAAACATTTTTGGTTCATGATCAAGTTACCCTGAAAATTAATAATGGCCATTCTGAACTTTAACTGATACCAAGGTACTGTGGACTTTGCAGATAATTAGTGGAAATGAGGGCACTGAGAATTGTTGCCTGAAGAAGGTAAGTTGTAACTCATTTCGTCCACCTGATGGGCAATCCTTAATTGTGTTCTTCTGCTTTCTGAAGTTTCTATAGTTGGCTATTAACTCTGCTCTTTGCATCTCATTGTCTCATCACAAACGGGGTCATGAATTCTATTTTGTTCTCCAGAGCATTATAAAAGATAAGATGATGGCCTCTCTTATCTAATATTGCTCAGATGATTCATTGCTGGGGAAATGCTTAAATTCATCGGCTGCTCAGATGGTTCATTGCAGGAGGTAAGTTGTTATTCCATTGCTGCATTTTCCAGCATATTTTTTATTTATGTCATTAGCTTGAAAGTTCAAGGCTTCCTTATATTACCAGCACCAGATAGTACGTTACTAACAGGACAACCATACTTCATTAGTTTTATGCTTACCGCCTTACCCTGATTAATTTTTTAAGAACAAGTCAATTGGATCATTTATTTAATGTATAATCAGCTCAACATAAGAACTACTCCAGTCCAGTGGGCTGTAGACGTTCTAATTGACAACTACATGTATGCCTAAACAATTCATAATATTAGTGACTTTTCCATTAGTGTTACTTCTTATCATGAACTCTATTTTCTTGTTTTTTAACTCAACTTTTCTTAAAGGAACATGATAGTGTAGTTTCTTAACCTCTACGTAATTTAATATGATTTTAACTTTAAAATAATATGTTTGTTGACTGCTCATTGATTGGCAATGGAGGTGCCATCTTTCCCCGTGATGGATGTGAGAGGACGGTGAGCTACATTCAGTAAGTCGGTGGAGGGGATGGGGAGTCTGATCGCGGTCAAGGTCAAATTCAGATAATGTATTATGCTTGCTCTTCTAGCTTGTTGACAAGTTAAATGGACTGTCAACCAGAAAATATGGAATGAACTTTGATTAAATTCAAGTATGCTGCTCCCGTGAGTTCACGAACGAGACGTGCAAGGGCAACAACATTACTGTACCATGTACTCGGAATCTCAGATTTCGGCACCATAGTTGATTTCAGTTGCAATGTGCTTTCTTTTCAAGTCCACGATTTTTGTAATTGCCTCATACCAATAAATAAGAATTTGTTTTTCTTTTGTTTATGTTGCATATGGATGGCATTGCTAGAATAAGTGCTTATTGTTCACACCCAATCCGGCTGTAGAAAACAGAAAGTCCAGGTTTGAACCATATACATAAAAAACACAGTAATGCCAATAAACAATGCGCGCAGCAAAGCGCGCCCAATCCTTCTAGTATGGAGCAAAAGGTACAAAAATGGGAATGCACATGATGGATCAACCCAATTATCACCCGATCATTGGATGACATGACCTATGTCACGATGTGGGACCGACGGCGTCACGGTGTGACGTCCTACCTTCATGCAAGTGACGTATGAATCGTTGCATGCACGCTGTTTTACATCTGGCCCACCTTGTGAGAGCTAGTGACCAGTCATCACACACACCACAGATTGGCACATGGTCAATGGCGTGTACGAACTCCACGAAGAAGCAAACGACTGAGAACCGAGATCTAGGTTGGCGTTTGACTCAATGGCGTGTATGAACCCGTAAAAACATACCCATTTCTCCGTTTTTATTTACCGCAATCAATTAATATACTCCCTCCGTTCCTAAATATAAGATGTGTAGGCCAAAATCTTTAATTTATAGAATCTTGGCAACACTTTAGATTCAACAAGTATGAGACTTTTCTCTTTCGTTAAACGCTATGAACATACCTGGTTCTAAATTAGCGCTTGACATAATGTCTTTCTTCTTCTCTCTTCCTCTAACTTTTAGTGTTCTTCTAATGGATGAAGAACTAACTTTATGTGTATGTGTGTCCGTACTGCACCATCTGTTCTCCGTTCCGGCAACGCTCTCGCTGGTGCTTGTAATGCGAGTGAAGTCGTCGTGAATAGAATAATCCTATGCGGCTGAAGCAGCAGCCCTTTTATAGGCCTGTAAGTCGGTGCTGCGAGCGGACGCGTTGCTTCGAATGCAACTGCCGTCGTTTCGCATGTCGGTTAGTCAGACGCGTCGCTTGGTTGCCGTCCGGCCGGGCACGCACGCGAGCGAACGCGTCGGTCTGTATGGCCGTGACTCTTCAGGACAATAACTGCAAAGTCCCAAGCACGCTAGAAAACGTAGCGAGTACGTTTCCTTGCCGAAGCGCCATGCTGCATGCTTCTGATCGATCCATGCATAGCACATGCATGTACACGATCCATCAAGTAGCCAGCTTTGTACCACTTATACATACAACCTTTTATATGATTATTAGAGAGAGAAAAGAGGGAATTAAAACCCAGATTTTAAACTATTATTTCTAGCAACCATCATACTAGAACCTTTAATTAAAATCACCCAATAATTTACATTGGCCACTTAAATATTCTTACATTCTCCCACTTGGCCGATGTAAAGATTTGATGATTCACTTTAAACTTTAAGTGCACACTATACTGTGAATTTATCAAATCATCGTTGACATGAAATTAAGCCATAGGGATCATGGCGGTCGCAAGTCTTTATCGACAAGATTCCTTCCATGTATCACAGATAACTCAAATCACATTTCTATCATTAAGGGAAATTATTTCTTTAATATTATTCTCCAAAACAATAATTGTATACAACCCAATGAGAATAAAAGAAGCACAAATGCGAACTTTTATTGAATTCACGGTGTTTGGATTACGAGCAACTATTGTACATATACATGTATATACACATCAAGCTAACAAGGACTTATCAATGATACCCATCCTAATGACATTCCATTAAATGTCTTGGGTGGTAAACCTTCAGTCAGTGGATCCGCAATCATTAATTATGTACCAATATGCTCAATAGACACCTTCCTTTTCTGCACTTCCTCTTTAATAGACAAGAACTTCAAATCCATGTGCTTTGCACCCTTTGAATACTTGTCATTCTTTGAGAAGAAAACAGCCGCCGAATTATCACAATAAATTCGTAAAGGCCTTTCTATATTTTCCACAAGGCTGAATCTTATGACAAATTTCCACAACCATAATGCTTGAATAGTGGCCTCAAAACAAGCCACAAACTCAGCTTCTATAGTTGAAGTAGCAATGATGGATTGTTTCGGACTCTTCCATGAGACTGCTCCTCCGGCCAATAAAATTATATAGCCAAAAGTAGACTTCCTTGTGTCAATGCAGCTGGCATAGTCCGAATCACAATATCCCAATACTTCAAGATGATTCGATCTTTTATAGGTAAGCATATATTGTTTGGTGCCTTGTAAGTACCTAAGAACTTTCTTTGCAGCTTTCCAACGATCTATTCCCGGATTACTTTGATATCGCCCCAACATTCCTACGGCGAAACTAATATCCGGTCGAGTACATGTTGAAGCATACATTAGGCTCCCGACAACCGATGCATATGGAATTGATTCCATTGCCTTATGTTCCATATCATTCTTGGGACATTGCATTGTACTAAATTTATCCCCTTTCTGAATTGGAACCGGCCCTGGGGAGCATTTATCCATTCCAAATCTCTCTAAGACTTTATTGATGTATCCTTTCTGAGACAATCCTAGTAGTCCTTCTTTTCTGTCACGGAATTTTTCTATCCCAATGACGTAGGATGCCTCTCCCAAATCCTTCATTTCAAAACTCTTAGAGAGAAATTTCTTAACATCATGCAACAAAGATTTATCATTCGCAGCAAGCAGGATATCATCAACATATAAGATTAATATTATGAACTTGCTCCCACTGACCTTCATGTATATACACCGATCAACAGTGTTTTCTACAAAACCGTATGACGTAATGGTATCATTAACTTTATATACCATTGTCGTGAAGCTTGTTTCAACCCATATATTGACTTCTTTAATTTACATACAAGATTTTCCTTTCCCGGAGTTGTGAAACCTTCCGGTTGGTCCATATATACTTCCTCCTCTAAATCTCCATTCAAGAAGGCAGTCTTTACGTCCATTTGGTGAAGCTCCAAATCATAGTGTGCTACTATTGCCATAATAATTCGTAATGAATCCTTCTTAGAAATAGGAGAGAAGGTTTCTTTATAGTCAATGCCATCTTTCTGAGTGTAACCTTCGGCAACTAGTCTAGCTTTATGTCTTTCAATATTGCCTTAGAATCGCGTTTGGTCTTAAAAAAAAAACCCATTTACAACCGACTCGTTTCTTTTTATTAGGCAATTCGACCAATTCCCAGACTTCATTGTCATCCATTGATTTCAACTCTTCTTTCATTGCATTAAACCATTTTTCAGAATCATAACATTCCATGGCTTTCTTAAACGAGACGGGATCTTTATCAATACTCAAGTCACATCCATGTTCTACCGAGTATACCACATAATCATCTGGAATGGCAGATTTTCTCTGCCTTGTAGACCTTCGTAATGTGGTTTCCTCTTCTTGAACATTTTCATCTATTGCTTGAGTAGTGTTAGTCGGTTCTTGAGGTTGGACAATCTCAGGGGAAATATTTGCACCATAATTTTCCTCTGGAGTTTCATTAATGTTTAAACTTCGTGGAACATCACTCCCACTGGTTTGTCCATTCTCAATAAACCGAGCATTCCCTAACTCTACTATCCTCGTACTATGGTTCAGACAATAAAATCTATACCCATAAGATCGTTCCGAATAGCCGATGAAATTTCCACTAATGGTCCTTTCATCGAGCTTCTTTTCATGTGGATTATATATCCTTACTTCAGCAGGGCAACCCCAAACATGAAGATGCCTTAAGCTAGGCCTCTTTCCCGTCCACAGTTCATAAGGTGTCTTAGGAACTGACTTACTGGGAACCCTATTTAGTAAATATATTGCAGTCTTTAATGCATGCATCCACAATGATAATGGTATAGAACTAAAACTCATCATGCTCCTGACCATTCCCTTAAGAGTACGATTTCTCCTTTCGGATACACCGTTCTGTTGAGGTGTTCCAGGCATAGTGTATTGAGCACTAATACCCCGATCCTCGAGGAACTTTGCAAATGGACCTGGACATCGTCCATTTTCTGTATGTCTACCATAATATTCACCACCTCTATCTGATCTCACGGCTATAACTTTCTTACCATGCTGCCTTTCAACTTCATTTACAGAGACTTTTCATGCAGCATGTAGACATAGCCATATCGCGAGAAGTCATCGGTAGAAGTGATAAAATATTTTTCACTGCCCCAAGATGGAACATCAAAAGGACCACATATATCTGTATGTATTAACTGTAAAGGTTCAGTACCTCTTGTGGCAGGAAACTTTGATATATGTGTGGTTTGCTTGCCTTTGATACAATCCACACATATTCCCTAGTCATCAAAATCCAATTGAGGCAAGATTTCATTTTTCACTAGTCTCATTGTTCTTTCCTTGGATATGTGACCAAGTCTTTGATGCCATAAGAAAGCAGAACGCTCATTATGCGCACTACGTTTATTGCCTATAGTTTCAACATTAAACAGGGATCCAAAAGAAGTATAAAGATTGAAGCAGTATAAATTATCAATTAAGGTACCAGATCCATAATAGTACACATCCTTACATAATTTAAACATATTGTCTCCAATCCCAAACTTATATCCTAACTTATCCAACACCCCTACGGAAACTAGATTTCTAGCACACTCAGGAACATAGAGATACTTTTCTAGATCCAATTGGTAGCCGTTATCCAGGATCAACCGGTACGTCCCTATTCCTTTAATTGGTGCCTTCATTCTATTCCCCATATATAAGAACTTTTCACTTCCCCTTATGGGTTGGATTGAAAGGAATCCCTGTGGTCTATGTGAAACATGAGTAGTAGTGCCAGAATCTAACAACCAGGTATCATTCGGGACTTCAACAAGATTTGATTCGAAACATACCGAAACATAGTACATACCTTTCTTTTCGAACCAAATCTTACGTTAGGACAATCACTCTTGAAATGGCCAGTTTCTTGCAGAAGTGACACTTCAGATCCTTGCAAACTTGGCCTTGGTTAACCTTAAATAGTGCATTGTCCTTCCTTTTCCCTTTATGACCTGGCTTAGGCTTACTGCTGCTGGCTTCGTTATGAGCCATAAAATAAACTGAGTGATCTTTTATTTTCTTAAGTCTCCCTTCCTCTTGAATAAGCATGGCCTTTATTTCTTGAAGGTTTCATTTACCTTTTATGGTGTTGTAATTCACCTGGAACTGACCAAACTTGGGAGGAAGAGAATTCATACTAAACTGAACAACAAAAGTATCACCCACATCCATTCCCAGGGTCTTTAATTTTGCCGCAATGTTAGTCAAGCTAGTAACATGATCATGCATTGCACACGACCAATCAAACTTCTTAGTGGTAAGTTCACCCATAAGAGTTCCCACAATAGACTTATCTGTAAGGTCTGATTGAGAAAACTCCTTGAGCTTCAACATGAACTCCTTTGCATTTTTGGTATTGGGATTGAAGGCTTTACATTTTCAGCGATCATCATTCGCATGAAGTTCAAGCTAAGCCTATTGGCCCTCTCCCATAGATCAAATTTACGCTTATCATCATCAATACTTTCATTTGTAGGTGTTGCAGGCTTTTCCATAACTATGGCCATGTCCAAGTTCATGACTCCCAATTGGAAGTCAATCTGGTCAGCCCATTCGGCAAAGTTTAGACTGTTAAACTTGACCATGCCATTGATAGTGGTTGCAACATTTAAATATGCCCATACGTTAACAGATGATCGTATACATAAATTGGACATATAACTTTTAGTTTTATATATAAGAACATCTTTTGATGAAACTTAGATATAACATGATCCATTAGTGGTGCTAATACTTTAATGGTAGTGAGCACACTCAAAGAAATATAAGTGTCATCTTTTGACAAACAAAATATATTTCTCCAGTGTGTCATTAGTCCCTTTTATGCCATTTAATTATTCGCACCGGTCCACCTTTTGGCGACTCAATAGCGTAATAACCAAAGATAGCAAAGATATCATGAATTACTAGCACCCAAACAAATTTGC
Source organism: Poa pratensis (assembly GCA_947311845.1). Taxonomy (NCBI): domain Eukaryota; kingdom Viridiplantae; phylum Streptophyta; class Magnoliopsida; order Poales; family Poaceae; genus Poa; species Poa pratensis. The sequence continues at coordinate 37,134,051 of CAMZMU010000050.1, read as the reverse complement.
ACAGCTAAATATTTGATATTCAATGCATGGCCACTTTTGTGACAAACATGCATGCCGTCATTTAAATATTTAACCAGCAAAATAACATTTATGAGAAATACACCAATACATTGGTTTTCCCAAGTCAATAACCATTCAGATAATATTTGCGACAAGACTTTGCCAATAATATGATCTCCTTTAAGAAGTCTTGAGAAAACCGAGAGAAGTATGCAGCGGAAGATTTTGCAATTTGCGTAAAATGCAAACTATAATTTGAACACAAAAAATGTGAATCAAAAGGTTGCCATAACATGGCTCTGATACCAATTGTAGGCCAAAATCTTTAATTTATAGAATCTTGGCAACACTTTAGATTCAACAAGTATGAGACTTTTCTCTTTCGTTAAACGCTATGAACATACCTGGTTCTAAATTAGCGCTTGACATAATGTCTTTCTTCTTCTCTCTTCCTCTAACTTTTAGTGTTCTTCTAATGGATGAAGAACTAACTTTATGTGTATGTGTGTCCGTACTGCACCATCTGTTCTCCGTTCCGGCAACGCTCTCGCTGGTGCTTGTAATGCGAGTGAAGTCGTCGTGAATAGAATAATCCTATGCGGCTGAAGCAGCAGCCCTTTTATAGGCCTGTAAGTCGGTGCTGCGAGCGGACGCGTTGCTTCGAATGCAACTGCCGTCGTTTCGCATGTCGGTTAGTCAGACGCGTCGCTTGGTTGCCGTCCGGCCGGGCACGCACGCGAGCGAACGCGTCGGTCTGTATGGCCGTGACTCTTCAGGACAATAACTGCAAAGTCCCAAGCACGCTAGAAAACGTAGCGAGTACGTTTCCTTGCCGAAGCGCCATGCTGCATGCTTCTGATCGATCCATGCATAGCACATGCATGTACACGATCCATCAAGTAGCCAGCTTTGTACCACTTATACATACAACCTTTTATATGATTATTAGAGAGAGAAAAGAGGGAATTAAAACCCAGATTTTAAACTATTATTTCTAGCAACCATCATACTAGAACCTTTAATTAAAATCACCCAATAATTTACATTGGCCACTTAAATATTCTTACAAGATGTTTTATCATTTGTCCAAATACACATATATGTAGATGTATGTAGACATATTTTAGTGTGTATGCACACTCATTTTAGTATGCACCTAGACAACATGTTGAAGAGTTAAAACGTCTTATATATTGGAACGGAGGGAGTACATGTATATATGTATATTTGCCGACACACAAAAAAGGTCTCTTGCGATCACATGATGGAGCAGTTGCTAGGCTCGTCGCAGACCACCATCTGCGACGGATACGGGTGGTGGTAGTAACCGGGACCAGGGTAGCAGTGCGGCGGCGGGTACACGGGCACGACCGACTTGGGTTCCACCTCCTTGTTCTTCTCCTCCGGCTTCTTCTCCTTGACCTCCTCCATCTGCACGATGTGGGCGCCGCCGAGCTTCTTGCGGAGGCAGCTGACGAGGCACACCGGGTCGACGCCTTCCCCGACCACCTCCAGCTGGTCCCTCGCGTCGCCGGTGATCCCCATCGACGTCACTCCGGCTGTTCTCGCCGCCATCGACATGGCTTTCGACCGGCACTTGTCGCATGACATGCTAACCCTGATAACAATCATTTGCTGCAACAATAATAACGCGGAAAGTGATCGATCAATCCTCTGCTTTTGCTCGATAACTGAATGCGGAACAAAATTAAGCTGTTGAACAAGAAAGGGAACACGAGAAACTGAATAAGCTCCTTACCTTCATTGTATGCTGCTGTTTTTGTTAGATGACAACACTCACGAGAGACTTTGGAGAAGTTTGTGTTGGTTGTTGGGTCGAGGTTGGGTTGAGAAGCTACTAATCGATCTTGTGCAGATGCAATGCAACCTGAAGCTGTGTCAGTGTCTTCGAGCCTCTGATTTTGTGGAGATGGCAGTGGCCAGAGCTCCCTTATATACACGTTGTGGGTGGGCGGGCGGGGCTGTGGGAGAGATGCAGAGCACTGGTACCACCACTAGTGAAGACTAATTTAGGAGCGGGACTGAGATCCAGTGCCTCGCTGTAGGCAAGGCACGCAGCGCCTTGAGGCTCAAAATCCACCGTTCATCTGCATCTAACGGACAGCTGCAGTCCAAGCCTGATGACTCGGTCGTCTGTCCTCACGGGCGGAAGGAAAGCGTTGACGCGAAAGGGAAAAGAAAGGGAAAAGCTCGCGGGCGGCTGTTCCGGCAAAGCTCTGCCGCCGACGCCGCCGTGGGAGGAGGTGCGAACTCCAGCGGAGGCCACTGGATAAACGGCGCCGGCAAGAACCTTCGCCTCCTTCCCACAAGCTTCTCCTCCCAGCCCCGCTCCGACGGGCTCCTCGGTCCCGCTGTGACGCCGCCGCTCCGGCGACCCCATCTACACCCCCTGCGACCCCTCCTCAACCGAGTGTATGTGTTGCCGGTCGCCGTCTCCACCAGGAACTGGGCAGGAGATATCCTCCTCTAGCAGTGGGCGCCATGAGCTCCAGGCAGCTCTCGGCCGTCGCCATGTTCAATTTCCTGCTACATCTGTTTCTAACGATCTGTACTGCTAACTGAATGTCTGACTGTTGGACTCCCTGGTCTGCAAATTGTTTAGTACTAGCTGGGATGCGTTCGCCTAAAGAAACTTGAGTACGAATTGCTGCTGGAATCGAGGATGATAGCAGAAGGACACCCTTTGTGTTGTTATGTTCGACTGGGCGGAAGGGGCGTCGGATGGGCCGTCGCCTGTGGCCGTCGGAGGGTGCCGAGCGAGCTGCTGGATGAGGGCGGAGGTACCAGTCAGAGGTGGGCGGAGGGGGCTGTCGAGCCCGTTTTCACCGGTGCACGCCGCCGAAGCTCACCCTGAAAGTGCATAAGTCGCGGCTGCACGGACTAGGATGCCGGCTGGGCGGAGCATCCCGTCGGAGTGATGGCGAAGGGGCTTGCCGGCACCGCTTTCTCCAGTTTCCACAGCCGGAGTTCGGTCCATCCCTCTGCAATGGCAGAGCTTCGCCTGAGATCGTGCGCGAGGGGATCGTGCGCTGGGGACGAAACAGTGTTGTTTGGCTGTGAACTGCTGCTGTCCATTCGATTTAGTTGGACGGTAGATGCGCGGGGGGGGGGGGGGGGGGGGGGGGGGGGGGTCGAGGCGCCTTCAGCAAGGCACCTGATCTCAGTCGTTAGGAGCGAAACTTCAAGATAGTACTCGAGACGGTGAGCTGGGTGAGCTGTTGACCGGGACGGTTGGGGAGATGGTGTTAATGCAGCTGTCCTGTACCACGATGGAGCAACGGGATTGAAAATCACAGTAATTTCAGCTAGCATGTGGGCTTAATGGAGCTACTGCTCTTCAATTAGGACCTGGGCTTAATCCAACTAGGACATGTGGCGTGCGTGTGTGGGATTGTGTGTGTGTGGTGTTAGGAGCATGAGCATGAAGGTATCAGAATCACTATACCGCTATGTGATTATCAGTTTATGAATCAGTTATTTTTTATTTTTGCTGTGAGCTGCTGTCAGCCATTCTTTCTAATAATCTGACAACGAATCTATAGTGTTTACATTTCCAAGTAGCAGCACGTTTTACTTAACTAGGCACCCAATGCACATGAGGTTTGAACTTCACAGAATTCTGCACTACATTTCCAACCATAATCAAGTGGTCGTCAGACTAATCAGGTTGCGCTACAGGATAAACCTGTACGAGGCAGCCACCTAGGTCGCATTTAAACGCACCTCACTGCTCCACAGTATCGGCAATAAGAGCATCTCCAGTCGCGGCGCCTAAATGGCCGCCCAAATGCCTTCCGGACAGGCCTTTTGGGCGCCGTCCGGACTATCTTGCCCATTTGGGCGCCGTCGATCCCCACTCGCGGCGCCCAAACTAAAAAAAATTAAATTTAAACTTCGACGAATTTCATTCAAATTTTAGGAAATTTCACAGATTTGAATGAAATTTAAAAAAACTAAACCTAAATCTACTAGCGGCCCCGGTAGCGGCGGCGGAAGGCGTAGTAGGGGTCGTCGTCCTCCTCCTCCTTCACGCCGCTTGTTCCTGCGCCGTCGTTTTCCTTCTTGGCGCGGCTAGGGCCGGCGTCGCCGTCGCCGGTGAGGTCGACGAACGGCACGCCAGTTTCAATGGCGTGCATGTACGCCGACCAGGCGCAGGCAGATGGCCCCTACATGGACGCGGCCTCCGCGGCCCGCAGGAGCTCGTCCTCGTCCTTGGCCGCCTGCGCCGCCAGGAGCTCGGCGTAGAGCGTCGTCGGCTCCGCCTTCACCTTCATCGGCTCCGGCTTCGGCAAGAGCAGAACGCGGGAGAGGGAGGAGGAGGAGCGCGATGAAGACGCTCGTGAGGACGACGCCCGCGACGATGACCCTGTCGAGCGCGAGGACGACGTGCGCGGTGCTCACACGTTGGCTGGCGGCGCCACTCCAGCAGGGAGCCGCCGTTGGCGATGTGGTCCATGACGGCCTGGAGCGTGCGGCCGTGCACGCTCCAGAACGCCTCGCGCCCGGCGACGTTCTTGTCCCTGGGCGCCGGGCTGGGGCCTTCCCACCGGTTCATCTCCTCCTCGAAGAGGCGCTGGAACGCCTCCTCGTACCGGGCGGCGTTGCCCGGGTCCTCCGGGTTCCAGCGCGGGTCGTCGCGCATCTCCGGCGTCAGTTCGCGCCAGTAGTGCGCGATCTGGGCCGCGTGGAAGTCGCGGTTCGACCGCGTCAGCGGCCGCGGCACCGGGATGCCGCGGACGGAGATGGCGTAGCCGTGGCCAACGCGCATGTCCGGCGGCACTGGGTAGCCGTTGTCACGCAGCGCCTCGGTCTGATCCTTCAGCAGGGTGCGCGGCGCGAAGCCGTTCGCCGCGGCGCCACCGGTACGCCTCCAGTTGTTGCCGGCCATCTCTAGGGTTTGCGGTGGCGGCGAGTGTGGCGTTGTGGGGAGAGAGGGGAGCGGTGGCGGCGAGTGTGGCGAGTGAACGCGGGTGCGACGGCCTTTTATTGCCGCCGGAGAGCGGTGGCAATAACGCCGCTCGCCTCGAAAAGGCGCGCCGCATTCACTCCGACGAGCAGAGGACGCGACGGCTCACTGGCCGCCCGCCGGCCGTGAAAACGAGGAGTCACCACGTGGCACGCGCCTTTGACGACGCCTTTGACCACGGCGGGGCGTGGCCGTGTGTCACTGCCAGGCGTGGCCCGCGCGTCGGAGGCGTGCGTTTCCTTCCGTCCGGGGCCGCCCCAAGCCTCCCCAAGTTGAGGGCGTGGGCTGGGCGTGCCGGACACAAAACTGGGCCGCGCCGGACCGAATTCACGTTTGGGCGCCGCGAGTAGGCGTGATTTTGTGTCCGACACGCCCCAAACGGCTTTGGACGGCCGTTTGGGCTCCCTGACTGGAGATGCTCTAAATATCCAACTTAGTACATACCGTATAGGCAGCAGTATATCAATATCTCGAAAATGATCTCCCTGCCCTGCTTCCACACACAAAATAACCATGACCAAACGAGCCCGAGCTCTATTCGTCCACGTCCGGAAGCAACGCCACTATGAAAAACATTGAAAGGAAGAAGGCCAATCAACTCCTATGAAATCGCTGCAGATTTTTTTAGGCCCCAGCACGTCTCATCTCACCTTTTCTTGCTTATGCCGTTATGCGACCTTCCTGTGACCATGATGAATTGGCAAAGAATATTCATTTATCTTTATGTTCAGAAAATTCCACGGTTGTTCTGCCCTTATTCGGATGTTTTGACATTAAGAGAAACATTCGTACCATTGTGCTATGTTTATTCAGATGCAAGACTTCCTTTTCTTTTTTGAAAGATTCATATATTGTACGTAGGGCTTATGTACTAGTACGTCAGCAACATGAATTATAGTAGATCATTCCGTTTTGAGGTTTTACGGGACCGTGCGTATATATGGAGCAAAAGGTATAGAAATGGGAATGCACACGATGGATCAACCCAATTATCACCCGATCTTGGATGACATGACCTATGTCACGATGTGGGACCGACGGCGTCACGGTGTGACGTCCTACCTTCATGCAAGTGACGTATGAATCGTTGCATGCACGCTGTTTTACATCTGGCCCACCTTGTGAGAGCTAGTGACCAGTCATCACACACACCACAGATTGGCACATGGTCAATGGCGTGTACGAACTCCACGAAGAAGCAAGCGACTGAGAACCGAGATCTAGGTGGCGTTTGACTCAATGGCGTGTATGAACCCGTAAAAACATACCCATTTCTCCGTTTTTATTTACCCGTAAAAACAAAAAAAGGTCTCTTGCAATTACATGATGGAGCAGTTGCTGGGCTCGTCGCAGACCACCATCTGGTACGGGCAGTGCGGCGGCGGGTACACGGGCACGCCCAGCTTGGGTTCCTCCTCCTTGTTCTTCTCCTCCGGCTTCTTCTCCTTGACCTCCTCCATCTGCACGATGTGGGCGTCGCCGAGCTTCTTGCGGAGGCAGCTGACAAGGCACACCGGGTCGACGCCTTCCCCGACCACTTCCAGCTGGTCCCTCGCGTCGCCGGTGATCCCCATCGACGTTACTCCGGCTGTTCTCGCCGCCATCGACATGGCTTTCGACCGGCACTTGTCGCACGACATGCTAACCCTGATAACAATCTTTTGCTGCAACAATAATAACGCGGAAAGAATCCTCTGCTTTTGCTCGGTAACTAAATGCTGAACAAAATTAAGCCGCTGAACAAGAAAGGGAACACGAGAAACTGAATAAGCTCCTTACCTTCATTGTATGCTGCTGTTTTTGTTAGATGACACACTCACGAGAGACTTTGGAGAAGTTTGTGTTGGTTGTTGGGTCGAGGTTGGGTTGAGAAGCTACTAATCGATCTTGTGCAGATGCAATGCAACCTGAAGCTGTGTCAGTGTCTTCGAGCCTCTGATTTTGTGGAGATGGCAGTGGCCAGAGCTCCCTTATATACACGCTGTGGGTGGGCGGGCGGGGCTGTGGGAGAGATGCAGAGCACTGGTACCACCACTAGTGAAGACTAATTCAGGAGCGATGGATCCAAGATAGTACTCGTACCGGAAACTTCAAGATAGTACTCGAGACGGTGAGCTGGGTGAGCTGTTGACCGGGACGGTTGGGGAGATGGTGTAATGCAGCTGTCCTGTACCACGATGGAGCAACGGGATTGAAAATCACAGTAATTTCAGCTAGCATGTGGGCTTAATGGAGCTACTGCTCTTCAATTAGGACCTGGGCTTAATCCAACTAGGCAGTTCTCAGTTAGGAGCATGAGCATGAAGGTATCAGAATCACTATACCGCTATGTGATTATCAGTTTATGAATCAGTTATTTTTTATTTTTGCTGTGAGCTGCTGTCAGCCATTCTTTCTAAGACTAGCCATAGTGGGGAGTATCATACACTAGTATCATGCATATGATACTAGTCTATGTTACTAGTTACATAGTGGGTAGTACTCCCTCCTTCTCGGTTTACAGTGTGCCCTTCCATTTTCATGCATTTCCACCAGGGAGAGATTTAACGCGCGTTTACATTAATTGTGCAGTTAATTACCGCGCACTACTCCCCTCAATTCTCTCCCTTACTGGACGGTGGAATCGGTCTCCACCTCTGCATGGCCGAGGTCTGTTCGGTTACTGGACGGAGGGATTAATGCACGTAATTTTCACGACTAATACGGCGCCGTGGCTAACAACCCCAGCTAATTTTCAGCTCTTTCCTAACTAAACCAGAGCCAATCAAGCTGCACCTTGGTCCCAGAGAATCCTCCAGCGCGCAGTTTAAACCGAGAAGGAGGGAGTAACATATTTGTGGTATCATATACTAGTGCATTTATTAGCATGCACACTCATATTGCATTGAAATCCGTTATGTTACGGTATCTACCTATGATACTACTATCATCTCTCTCCTCATTAACTGCAGTGACACGTCATCTTTTTGCCAACGTGGAATGCATGATACTACCTATGTTACTCCCACTATGGCTAGTCTAATAATCTGACAACGAATCTACAGTGTTTACATTTCCAAGTAGCAGCACGTTTTACTTAACTAGGCACCCAATGCACATGAGGTTTGAACTTCACGGAATTCTGCACTACATTTCCAACCATAATTAAGTGATCGTCAGACTAATCAGGCTGCGCTACAGGATAAACCTGTACGAGGCAGCCACCTAGGTCGCATTTAAACGCACCTCACTGCTCCACAGTATCGACAATAAATATCCAACTTAGTACATACCGTATAGGCAGCAGTATATCAATATCTCAAAAATGATCTCCCTGCCCTGCTTCCACACACAAAATAACCAGGACCAAACGAGCCCGAGCTCTATTCGTCCGCGTCCGGAAGCAACGCCACTATGAAAAACATTGAAAGGAAGAAGGCCAATCAACTCCTATGAAATCGCTGCAGATTTTTTTAGGCCCCAGCACGTCTCATCACCTTTCCTTGCTTATGCCGTTATGCGACCTTCCGGTGACCATGATGAATTGGCAAAGAATATTCATTTATCTTTATGTTCAGAAAATTCCATGGTTGTTCTGCCCTTATTCGGATGTTTTGACAGTAAGAGAAACATTCGTACCATTGTGCTATGTTTATTCAGATGTAAGACTTCCTTTTCTTTTTTGAAAGATTCATATATTGTAGGGCTTATGTACTAGTACGTCAGTAGCAACATGAATTATAGATCATTCCGTTTTGAGGTTTTACGGGACCGTGCGTATATATGGAGCAAAAGGTATAGAAATGGGAATGCACATGATGGATCAACCCAATTATCACCCGATCATTGGATGACATGACCTATGTCACGATGTGGGACCGACGGCGTCACGGTGTGACGTCCTACCTTCATGCAAGTGGCACACATGGTTGCATGCAAGCTGTTTTACATCTGGCCCACCTTCTGAGAGCTAGTGACCAGTCATCACACACACCACAGATTGGCACACATGGTCAATGGCGTGTACGAACTCCACGAAGAAGCAAGCGACTGAGAACCGAGATCTAGGTTGGCGTTTGACTCAATGGCGTGTATGAATCCGTAAAAACATACCCATTTCTCCGTTTTTATTTACCGCAATCAATTAATATAGATGTATATATGTATATTTGCCGACACAAAAAAAGGTCTCTTGCAATCACATGATGGAGCAGTTGCTAGGCTCGTCGCAGACCACCATCTGCGACGGGTACGGGTGGTGGTAGTAACCGAGACCGGGATAGCAGTGCGGCGGCGGGTACATGGGCACGACCGGCTTGGGTTCCTCATCCTTCTTCTTCTCCTCCGGCTTCTTCTCCTTGACCTCCTCCATCTGCACGATGTGGGCGCTGCCGAGCTTCTTGCGGAGGCAGCTGACGAGGCACACCGGGTCGACGCCCTCCCCGACCACCTCCAGCTTGTCCCTCGCGTCGCCGGTGATCCCCATCGACGTCACTCCGGCTGTTCTCGCCGCCATCGACATGGCTTTCGACCGGCTCCTGTCGCACGACATGCTAACCCTGATAACAATCTTTTGCTGCAACAATAATATCGCGAAAAGCGATCGATCAATCCTCTGCTTTTGCTCGGTAACTGAATGCTGAACAAAATTAAGCTGCTGAACAAGAAAAGGAACACGAGAAACTGAATAGGCTCCTTACCTTCATTGTATGCTGCTGGTTTTGTTAGATGACACACTCACGAGAGACTTCGGAGAAGTTTGTGTTGGTTGCAGGGTCGAGGTTGGGTTGAGAAGCTACTAATCGATCTTCTGCAGATGCAATGCAACCTGAAGCTGTGTCAGTGTCTCCGAGCCTCTGATTTTGTGGTGATGGCAGTGGCCAGAGCTCCCTTATATACACGCTGTGGGTGGACGGGCGGGGCTGTGGGAGAGATGCAGAGCACTGGGACCACTAGTGAAGACTAATTTAGGAGCGATGGATCCAAGATAGTACTCGTACTAGCTAGTAGTAGTTGCTAGAAGCCGGGACACCCCATTTCTAAAATAAAATAAAAAAGTACTGTAGTTGCTACAAGATTCGGAGCAGCTGCACTCTCTTTGATCTTTCCGATCGGAAGGCTACACATGGATCGCCCAATTGTGTATTCCCTATTGGTCACGTTGCCCGCTTCTCCGAAACCGCGTCTGCGGGCGTACGGACATACGTAACAGACAGTAGTAGACCGAGTTGATTGTGTTATTTTTTTTTCCTTTGAGGGAAATCGAGTCTCTTTTTTTTGAAACATGCCAAAAGCTTTGCCTTCTAGTCCCTCCGTTTCATAATATAAGACGTTTTAGCATGTGTGCATGTTCATATAGATGTAAATGTATGTAGACATGTTTTAGTGTGCATGTTCACTCATTGTAGCATGCATGTAGACAATATATGTGATAGCTAAAACGTCTTATATTATGGAACGGAGAGAGTATATTGATATAGTAAGAGCAAAGAAACAATCCGGCCGAAGCCAAACAGAAAAAAGAGACTCGACATCCAAGTATTTAGCCGATAATCCTTTATCTAAAAAAAATATTAGCCGATAATCTCTACTAACTTTTTTGCACTGGCGAGCACCCAACATTTCCCTTCGTCTTTCATGCGTTAAAACAACGTTGATGGCATGGAGAACTTGTTATTGAATACTCTAACATTTCTTTTCTTGCATAACTCCCAAAGTGACAAGGACGATAGCCGTTTTCAGACCCTTGTGAGATGGGTAGGTTGATGCGGCCAAAGCCCTCCAATATTCGAATACCGTTGGCTTGGTCGAAGCAAGGTTCCGTATGAGTGATGTACATTTCAACCAGAAGGCCACCAACATAACAGTCATAGTTAAGATTTATAGAAATACAATATGTTGCCTTCAACTGATCAACCGTGTGCTCTATCAATTTTGTTTAGGGAAGTACATGCACACTGATCAAACGTTTCTCGGAGGTAAAAATAGTTCAAGTTACCGATCGGTTACCAGATATCTCGACCGAGAAGAAATCACTAGTGGGGCCAGTGGCAAGTATTGTTGTTCGTCCAACTCAATGTATTTTCATGCCAGAACAAAATATACTCTAGGGGTGGTAGCTCTGCATGACGATATTCATGAAACTCCATTCAAAACATATGAATGAAGTCATTTTTAAATGGACAAAAAAAGTTTATGATAAGGTCAAGTTGCATTTTCTTCACCAAACATTGTGCATGAAAGGTTTTGGTCCACATTGTTGTAACTGGATTGCTCCATGTGTGAAGGGGGGAAGTGTAGGCATCAAATGAAATGATGATATTGGCTACACTTCTAGACCATGAAAGGATTGATTCAAGTTGATCATATATCTCCAATCATTTTTAATGGTGTGTCCGTTATGTTGGGTATCCTCATCAAAAGAGTGAAGGAGGATTGACAAAACGCCTCATTCCTCGTTTGGTTGATGGTGGTTATCTATTTCTCGACTGCGTATAACATTGTCATTTTCATGGAACATAACATAGAAAAGGCAATAGATATGACATTGATCCTATGTATTTTCAAAAACTCTGGGACCTAAACATTAACTTTTGTAAAAGTGAAATATTGCAACTGTTTGTGTGTGAAGCTTGATCATTCTAGTTTGGTTATGTTGGTACTCCTATTCACTATCACAAACTCGCTAGTAAGGAGTGGAAGAAGGTAGATGGTAGGTTAAAAAAAAGTGAAGTTGTTCGAAGGGTAAGCTCTTGTCCTATTAGGGACGACTAACTCTTATCAATGATGTCTTGACTAGTCACCCGATGTTTATGAATCAGATAAATGGGTTCGAAAGAATTTAACTATTACACATCCATAATTTGGTGGCAATGTGATGAGCATAAGACCGAGAGATTAGGATGCTCTCTAATAACTCATGAAAGGCCCTAGAGTACGACTTATAAGCTCCACCCACGGGGAAGCCCACGATAGCCCAATATCGGTCAAGGCTTTGTGTGAAACTAGATTCACAGAAAACTTGCACTTCAAGGCATAGTCCACTTTTCAAGTTGAAAACTAGTGTGACATGGAGTTCTAGGTGGAAGTTCAACTTAACGGTTGCCACAATAGTACAGGTATATAAACATTGTTTCGAAACCAAAGGCAATTTTGTGTGCAATATCCTTCTCGTTATAATATTGTGTGTCGGGAAAATGTTTCCCAAATGTACTTAAAAGCATACCTATGGATATTGGTTTCATGAGTACATTGAAAGGTAATAGATGGATGGCATGGTTGAATTTGGTCGAGAGACCGATGGATGCCAATCTGTCGATGGAACCAGATGTGTTTCATTGGAACCTCCATTCTTTTGGGATTTTTTTTTCTGTAGAAAGTATTTTTCGGAGTTGAAGGTTCCACTATCCTTTTTTTTTTTATTGGCACCTCAGTAGAGAGGTTATTCTTATGAAAAATATTTTGGATAAATAAAAATGCATGGAAATAAGAAGTGCGTGAGACGATGCATCACTTGTTTCTGTCTTATCCCTTTGCACTTATAGCATGGAAAATTGTGCAGCCAGCTTTCAGTTTACCTCCTCCTACTAGTATTTGAAACATGTTTGGAAACTAGTTGTGGGGAGGTAGGAAACCAATTAAAGCGCATATCAAAGTGGAAGTGAGCACTTTATGTTGGGCAGTTTGGAATCACCGCAATGGTATTGTGTTTACCAAAATCAAATCTTTTTTTCTTGCAAGAATCTGTAACTGGTCCTCACTTCAGCGTACAGAAGCATGTGAGCTTCAACACTCTGATTGCAATCTAATGGAGATGGTTGCATGGGTTTTATTCAATCGATTTGGATGACCGTCTAGAAGTAGGATTGATTATGCATAATGCTTTTATAATTCGATTTCTGTATGATGGAACTCGGTTGTACCTTTTTGTGCTACTCCCTCCTTTTTTAATATAAGATGTTTTAGGTGTTACACATATTTTTTATATACATACGAAAATGAGTGAACATATAAAGTAAATTATGTCTACATACATTTGTGTACATGTGAATGTGGACAAATTCCAAAACGTTTTATATTAAAAAACGGAGGGAGTACTTGTTATGTAAACTATGTAAACTTCGTACCAAGAGTGTGATGCAGAGGTCGGGTGCTTTGCCTCTTTTTGGAGAAAAAAAGAGAGGATGTTGAGTACTCCCTCCGTTTCTTAATATATGACGTTTTAGCTATCTTATATGTTGACTAGGTGTAAACACAAATGAGTGAACATACACGCTAAAACATGTCTAAAATACATGTGGATATATGTGAATGTGGAAAAAAACTAAAACATCTTACATTATGAAACGGAGGGAGTATTAAAATTTAGAAAGATCTAAATAATTCGGTTGTAAGATAATTTCAATGATGGAGCGGTGGGAACGCAACCCACTGAGCGACTAGTGTCGCTATGACCGATGAGCCAAATAAACTATTTGACACGAAAGTAAATAAAATAGAACTATTTGACACGAAAGTAAATAAAATAGAACTAAGCATATAGCGCTTTTTACTCCGGGGAGTTTATAGTTGACATGGTGTATACCCGGTCGATTGGCATAGACCGGTGTATTTATCCTTCTTTTCAACGCGCTCAGAACCTTCGGAAGTAGTAGTAATCGCCGCTTCGTCCTCAGTGGAACTTTCTTGGACTCGTCAGACGTCAGTAGTCAAACCTGCGAAATCATCAACAAATGGAAGATCTTGCAGAATTCAGTCAGTCTACAAAACTGATGAGTCCAAAGACGTAGCACTATGCAACATGAGTCGCAACATGAGTCGTTGTAGGCATTTAGGGCCAATTTAGCGATCAACTAGATACGACGCCATTGACCGGAACCAATAACGCTTTCAGCTTTATGCCATCATTTCTTTATTACTCAGGTGCTGCAGGTTGTATTAAGCTTCTTGTTATTAATTGTTAGTCAACTACTCGGCATGCAGATGCAGATGGGAGGCAGGGGCGAAGTTAGATGGTTATCGAGCGTAGAGGCGTCTCTTCTGGTTAGTGTTTGTCGCGATGGGCTGAACCTACGGATTATACATAACAATATGGTTATCGACTATGTCTTTTGAGACATGTAGAAAATATGCACATACAACGGATTATTATTATTATTTTCAAACTAAATTTAAAAAATTCAAACTTTTTTGCACCCAATCTCACTGGAGCTCTGGTGCCACAAATCTGCGTCCGGTTCCGGGGATCACCCTGTTGACCTAATAGATGTCCATAGACTGACCATAGTTCGCTCCACTCCATGCCCGCCCTACTAACTTTTGGCCGCTATCAGCTAGGTTCTTTACTGAATCCTTTTATTTTTAAGGATCTATCCCTCTCTTCATCTCCTAGCTCTAGCTCTGCACTACTACTACGTGTCAAGGTAGCTACGTACGACCCGTCGTGTGGAATGTGGTTGCCGCTGTGACCGGTCTCGTCTCGGCCGGCCGCCGACACAAATGCCGCTGCCACTTCCTAGCCTAACCTAGTGGGCGATCGAGTAAGGGAATCTCCAACGGCCCTCTGCAAACAGATGGCCCGTGTCCTTTTCTGTTCAAGCGGATAGGGGCAGACTCCAACGGCCCACCGCAAACAGACCGGTGAGGGCAGACATGTCCATTTCTCTCCAAACCTGTCCCAGTTTGGTCCGCGTTTGGGGCGAAATGACAGTATCCGCATCCGCCCTTTGTCCTCCCGTCCACTCCGGGCCCAATCAAAAACCACACAAACCCCCACCTCCCACCCCTTTCCAATCCCGAGTGCGCCCCTTCTCCTCGCCGGTGCTGCCGCCTGGTCCACTGACGCCGCCGTCCACTCTGGACTCGTGCTAGGACGCTTTTACCGGTCCCAGAGAAGCTCTCGACCCGTCGTCGTCCTCCTCCACTCCGGCCGCGGTAGCGGCTAGATTACCGCGTTGCCACCCACGCCGACGCTGAGGGAAGGCTGGACATCAACCTTCTCGCCGGGATAGCTATTGTCTCGACCTTTGGCTCGGACTCACCGGCGAACTCGAACGCATCCAAGACATTCAACGGATTGCCTAGCCAGACCAGGTATGGGGACCTTCCTCCTCTTCGTTTGCAAAGTATGGTACATTGTTCATGCATGTCTTTATCGTTGATTATTGCATAGATGGATAGCGGGGACGAGTACTTCTACTCTCATTTCATTGATACTTCGGATGAGTCATCCGACGATGATACCGACATTTGGGTGGCCGCGACAAATCTCATCCACACTTCAACGAGAGTGGACTTCCACGACATGTAGGGTCGGTTATTGGGCGTGCGCCAGCACTGAACCGTGATAGGGAAAACGGCCATTGACAACTTTGGAAGTATTACTTCAATCCCGTCAAGCCAACATATCCGGCACCGGTTTTTCGTCGTCGTTTTATGATGGCAAAGCATGTGTTCATGCGTATTCTGAAAGGTGTGAGGCTATATGATGATAAGATGATTACTTTGAGGCGAAGCCGGATGCCATCAGTAAGTATGGCTTCTCTTCTTACCAGAAATGCATTGAAGCTATCCGGATGCTTGCGTACAGAGTAGCAGGTGATCTCCTTGATGAGTATTTGTGCATGAGCGAGTCCACTTGCCTAGAGTCCATGTATCAGTTCCGCAAAGTTGTGGTTCAAGTGTTTGCTGAGGAGTATCTGAGTGAACCAAATGTTGCAGACATTGTCCGTCTGTTGTCGATCAATGAGAGTAGAGGCTTTCCTGGCATGTTTGGGTGCATAGATTATATGCATTGGGAGTGGAAGAACTGTCCGTTTGCTTGGCAGGGGCAATACCAGAGACATGTAGGAGAGTGCATCGTCATACTAAAGTGGTGGCATCTCAAGATCTCTAGATTTGACACTCTTTTTCGGCATGGCAGGATCTCACAATGATATCAACATGCTTCAACGATCTCCGGTATTAACTAGGCTTGCTGAGGGCAATGCTCCAATTGTCAACTTTGAGGTAATGGAATCCCATACAACAAGGGGTACTATCTAGTCGATGGCATCTACCCTTCATGTTCTACAGTTGTGAATACAATCCGCAATCCGAATGAAGAGAAAACTCATCGGTTTGCAGCAAGAGGCCGCTAGGAAGGATGTAGAACGAGCATTTGGTGTGCTCCAATCTTGTTTTGCTATTGTTCCACATCGTGCTAGAACATGGAGAAAGAAGACCATGTGAGAGGTGATGACCGCTTGTGTGATCATGAACAACATGATCGTTGAGGATGAGCGTGATGAGAGGCTCTTCAACTAAGGATGAGAATTTCAAGGGGAGTTGATTGAGCCCGCGCCAGGACCGTCGACTTTTCAGCAGTATTTCCACGTGCATCATGAGATCCACGATCGACTTCAGAATGATTTGGTTGACCATATGAGGACTCACCTAGAAACCAATAGTGTATTCTCTCCATTTTATTTCATTGTGTGAACTATGTTGCTTATTTTATTCTATTTTGGTTGTGCGAACTATGTTGTAAAATTATGAACCATATTATTTATCTATTTGTGGACTATTTATTTCCTACAATTTGATATTTCTTTGTATATTTGTGTCAAATTGGAGCAAAATAGCAAAATAAATTGCCAGAACCGAACCAGGGGACAAAATATCCGGGGGGGGGGGGGGGGGGGGGGTGTTCACCCCACCCCAAATAGATCAAGGGCTCAATTATATCCGCGGAGCGCCCCAACCGGAGAAAAACAGACACATTTGGTGTCCGGTTTGCGCTGGGCCGTTGGAGATGGCCTAACGACTGGGGTGGCGTGCGTAGGCACAAACAGCTTTGAGAGAGTAACTCGTCTAAGCCCGTCGTAGCAGTGGTGGATTGTAGAATCGGTTGTGGAGTTGACTTGTTATGGAAAACTTCCTTGCTGTGCAGGAAGAGCCATCGGCCGAGTGAGATCCTAAGACCACTACTCACCTGCTTTGTTGTTGTCCAGACGACGAACTCAAACAACTCGATTAATCGATTGCCTTTTCCTCTTCTTGTAGAGTACAGAGCTGGCGTCAGATGCCCTCAAGACCTCTCAAGTCTAAAACAATGACTCGAGCCGAAAGTAATTTGAAGAGGCCGGTTTATTGCGAATTTTAGATCAATAAATTGCCTATATGAATGAAATATTTGGTTGAATATAATTCGTGAGATGATTGACGTGATCGATGTGTCCTTCTAATAAGAATTCGTGAAAGAAGATAACCAAGGAATGGATTGCGTGAGTTTTGTCATGATCATGAAACAATTGAGCACTTGTTCTTTATGTGCCCCTTGGATATGGAATGTAGTTGGTGTTCTCATGGACTAACACAAAGTCTTTTAGTTTAAGTGATCTTTATAGAGACTTGCTTGTAGTTTTCACCGGTAGAGGTAGAAAGTTGACAATGATTGGTCCTCCTGCTATCTTTTGGGCAACCTAGAAGACACAAATAAGTCGTGCTCCAAGGGACTAGACCAGTGGATCCAACAACTAATGTTATCTCATTTGCATGCCATTTTGTATATACCTCGATAAAACTTCAGAAATACATGCTTCAAAGACTACTACTAAAGATCAGGGTTAGCAAAATGGCTTGGGTGGCGCAGCAAATTTACGGACAACTGCTGGAAACGTTTAAGAAGAAGATTAGCAATGCAGTCGCGCGCCGATGTTATCTTACTATGGGTTGGCACGTAATTTTGTTCTTCACATCTCTAGTAATAGCGAAGGAGTTTAATGCTTTAGTACTATTTTTTATTATGTCTTCAATGTTCCGACTAGTTTTGATCTTTTTCGTTTTGATATGAGTGAGGTTTTGTTCTGCTTCCTTTTATCGAAAAAAATATAACCAAGTCGTGTCTTAGACGTCCAATTGAGCTCGTTGTATTTATGAACTAGAGGAGAAAAATAAAATTACGGGCCAGTTTGGCATCAAAGTATTATTTAAGTATTCTGACAATACCATGTTTTCTAAGACAAACTGAAGTATTAAATATTTGAGGTGTTTGGATGTAATAAATAATGTGGTTTTAAAAATGAAGTATTCCCCTAAAACTGCAAGAATTAAATAATGTGGTTTTGTAAAGTATTTTTTGTCGTATTGTAAACTTTGGTCTTGACGTCTTTTTTCCTAAACCAAGAAACTGAAGTATTCATCTGGCACTTAAATACTTTATATTTTGTATATTGTGGTTTTAAGAAAATGGAGCTCCCAAACTAAGCCAACATGTTTCTCTTTGTTTTCTTTGCCACTTCGATGAGCTGCTTTTCCTTTTCCTACTTCTAAGTCTAGAAATATAAAACTCTCCAACTAGATGTGTGCAATATTAGGTCTAGTGATTGTATAGTTACACGTGTCTAAATTTAAAGTTATGCATCCATACTGATGGTGTCAAAGATACCATTTCTAGCACGACAACGACATGGGGCAAATGTGATCTTAGATAAGCTTCAAAACATGTGTGGCAGCTTTTCGTTTTGGCACTTGGCGTTGTGACTATGTTTGTGGGGGCTCCAACATTTTCATTATGTATTAATATTTTGCTTTTTTATAAAGGAAATATAATACCAAGTTGATACCAAGCACAACCATGACTTATCTGTCATCGTGTAACTTTCTTTTGTAAACTGGCTTACTGTAGAAGCTACTTCTACATAATGGTTTTCTAGTAATGTTAATTTGTTCTCTGTGAAGCTAGATTCAAAATCTTTTCCTCTAAAAAGGTTGCACATATTTTGAAGAGTTTGATATAAGCAATTATGTAGTATATACATGCCAAATACAGTGAGAAAAGCATTTAGTCAAATCTTAAAAAGTAAAGATGCACACGTTAGCAAAACATACTCACAAATAAGCAATCCAGTGTTAGACAAACAATTATTTAAGATCATATCGTAAACTTAGAAAAGTAATGTGCACTGTCCAGGTGCACATCACTAAATCTAAGTTATGCTTAGATATGAGAGGAAGGTTCAACCCTGGCATGGCAGCAGTCATATGTTAGATAAAAGATCGACCTCCACGATCATCGATTCAAGGACGGGTGTTCAAAGCCAGTTTGCGTGTCAGCGACCGGTCTAATACGCTGTAACGCCGGTTAATTTGCACAATATCTGAATCTGAACTTCTGAAGGGATCCTGTTAAACAAGTACTATGATTTTCTTGTGGTGCATGATAGAGAAAAGACATGCGGTCATTTTATTTACTTGGTTCCGCTCTGTGAATTTCTGTAGCTCAAATTTGTTTTTTCCAGTGATTGACATCATTTCTTGGACTCCCTCCCCATGCGCTGTAGCCACTCGCGTGTCAATAATATCATCGCCTACGAAAAAATAGCAGAAGATGCACATCATCGAAGTGACGTTGTCGCCTCTCCAAACAGTGACAAGGTGCCATTGTTTTGATGTCATGTCCATGGGCAGTGGACGGACAGGTGTAGCAACACCTCGACTCAGGTTTTCAGCTGTAGATTTTGTAATTAAAGTTACGGTTGCGTTCGCTCACACAACCTCTGAACTATACCTAACCCTTTCCTCCTTTACACTGGTCTTAGAAATCTCACATGTTTATGAACAAGCATTTGGTATGTTAAGGTTTCAGATAAAGAAAATCATTCACCAGAAGTCGCCACAAGAACAAGATCCCCCTCTGAAATGGTGGAATCTGTTGGCGTCCCGGACCACGATTTCTCTTTCGAAGTGCTTCGACACTAGCTTGGTGAACTCATGGCAGTCACCACACACTCTGAGGTTCTTGGCTATCCTTAGAGGCGTACTTGGCCGAGTGCTGATCAAACCAAACGCGATTGCAAGCCTCTCGCTATGCCTGTGCAACACATCTACCTTCTCTTCTTCACTAACATCGTGCAGGACAAACCTTGTATCCTCAACATATCCGCCTTCGTTTCTCAGTTTTTCCGTTATTTCGACGAGTTTAAGATGGATTCTCTCTGCATCTCTGTGTGAATGATCTCTTGCGGTGAAAGTGTGGACGTTGTTCCCGATCTCAATCCAGCTGCAGGCCGGATCTTTCCTCAACCCACGTTCTGAAATCTTGGCTCTGACCTCCTTGGCATTGTTCCACTTGCCCATCTCAGCGAAAACATTCGACACAAGGACATAATTACCTGGGTTATCTGGTTCCAGCTCAAGAAGCTTATCAGCTGCAACCACCGCAAGCTCATGGTTCTTGTGCACACGACATGCCCCGAGGAGTGCACACCACACCACATATTTTGGTTCCAATGGCATAGACTTGATGAACTCGTAGGCATCCTGGGTCTGCCCTGAGCGGCCAAGAAGATCAACAACACAGGCATAGTGTTCCTGCCATGGTTCTAATCTGTACGTTGTCATCATCATATCTAGATAATGTTTGCCCTCATCGACAAGCTTTGAATGACTGCAAGCATACAGCAGAGCCAGAAATGAAACATGATCGGGAGCAACACCAGTTTCTAGCATTCTCTTGAAAAAGTCTATAGCTTGATTGCCATGACCATGCATCCCAGCAGCATTAATAATCGCTGTCCAGAGAACCACGTCTTTAAATTTCGCCCCATTGAATACATTGAGAGCATTGCTCATGCTTCCGCAACCAGAGTACATGTCTACGAGGGAACTAACCATGGCACCTTCCATACGAAAATTTCTTCTGATGAGAAAGCCATGAACTTCCTTTCCTTTTGCCAAGGATGACAAATCAGCTATAGCCCCAAGAATACAGACTAGTGCTACAGAATCAGGTTGAATATCTGTATTTTGCATCTCTGCAAACAAGGCAACAGCTTCATTTAATAGCCCGTTGTTTGTGTGACTGTTTATCATACTAGTCCACACAATATCCTTTTCCTCTACTGTTTCAAACATTTTAAGTGAATGGTAAACCTCTCCACACTCCCCATATATATCTATGATTCTATTCTTCTGTACCAAATCAAGCAAGTCATTTCTAATGGCATAACAATGCAGTTGCTTTGCCAGCAAAATGCTTTTCAAACCACTGGATGCTTCTAAGATGCTTCCAATCATCATGGGATCCATCTTGATCCCCTCATTCAGTGCTTCTCTAAATTTTTCAAGAGCCTCAAAATGCCGAGAACTCTGAGCATAGCAAGTAATAACTGTTGTCCATGATATATGGTCTTTAATCCTCATCCCGTCAAATACGGACACAGTACTCTGGGTAGCAACACTTCATGTACATATCCAATAATGTATTTTCAACCTGTGTATCAGTATCGAGCCTTTGCTTTATCGCATATGCATGAACCTCTCTGCCATTGATTAACCAACCCAAGTGGCCTACTGCAGAACACAAGCTCACAATACAAGCATGGTCAGGCTGAAAACCACCTTCAAGCATTTCTCCAAGAAATTTGACAGCCTCAACATACGAACCATTTTGGACGTAACAGGACAGCATCGAGTTCCATGATATGTAGTCTTTCTCATCAATCTCACGGAATACTCTTCGAGCACTATCCACACGGCCACATTTTGTGTACATAACAAGCAAAGCATTGCACTGGATACTAACCTCGCTTCCACGCTTCAGAAGTGCTGCATGTAGCTCTCTGCCAAGATTCAGCTGAGCTAGCTCTGTGCATACCTGTAGCATCCCAACAGTTGTGTAAGAATTCATACTTAAACCAGCTCTCTGCATCCCTCGAAACAAGTCGAGAGCTTTCAAGAACATCCCATTCTGCAGACAAGCTGATATGACTGAATTCCACGACGCGACATCCCTCCCATCATGCAGCCACTCAAACACCCGCACCGCAGTATCCAGCATGCCGCATCTGGCGTACATCGCGATGAGCGCATTGGCCACGAAGGTGCTCCCATCAAGCCCGTTCTTCACCGCCAGCCCGTGCACCTCACGCCCGCAGCATCCATCCCCCGCCACCCCACACGCCTTGAGCACCGATGCGAGCGTGCACCCATCAGGCGCCACACCCAACGCCGCAGACTCACGCATCGCCCGGTACACGCCCAAGGCTTCACCGGCGACCCCGGATGACAGGTACGCCCCAATGAGCGCGTTCCAGGAGAAGACTGTCCGGGCAGACATTCCATCGAACAGGCGGCGGGCAGCCTCAACCCGCCCGCACTTGCCATACATGAAGAGCAGCTTGGTTGCGAGAAACCCGTCGTCGTTATCCAAAGAACCGGTGGCCACGGCATGCGCGTGGAGCTGGACACCCTGCGCCGCCGCCTTCTTGGCTGCGACGAGGTCGAGGACCAAGGCGTAGTGGTCCTGGGGAGGGGAGCGACCCGGCGCCTGGGAAGTGAGCAGACGGAAGGCTTGGCGCAGGTTGCCCTCCTTGCATAGCTCCTTCAAGGAGGTGTGGTGGGGAAACGAGATGGCCGGTGGAGTGGGTGAGAACCTGTTGTAGGGGATAGGTGCGAGGGAGAGCACGGTGGTGGCCATGGCGCCGGTGGGCTTGGCGGCTTGGAACCGAACGCTCATGTGTGAAAACGGAGCGGATATGGTCGAATAGTAGTGTAACCATATTTTTTCTGATACGGAGTTGGAGCGGATAGTGGCCGGATACGAATATAGAATCGGATCCTGCCGGTTACGAATATGGATCAAATATGGGGCGAATATGGTTCGGTTGCGGATAAACATTTTGTCGGATATATTTTTAAAAATAGGACTGACATATAGAGAATATTATGAATCAACTTACTCCACATTAAATTTATGTATTGTGTACTTCTAAGACAAAGAATTTTGTAATAACTCCTACTTTCATTTTCAAGTGGCTACTTAGTTTTGCCCTTGGATGGGCTAAGGGTGCCTCCAACGAATGTGATTCACAAACACTAGATCCCTGGCGCGGCTTTGCCGCGCGCCACCCGCCTTTGACAATGGTTATGAATTGGTAAAACGCTCTTGTAAGCATCATAAATATGAGAGGGCAGTAAACAATAACTGAGTAGTGGCAATATAATTTCAGAGCAAATCACAGTACTCTTTCATACACAATTCACACCCATAAGTCTTAAGTGCAGATAGGTCTTTATTCAGGATAGAGATAGTTGTTTTCATTACAACATGTAGAACCTAACACAGAGATAGCTAAACATAGAGAGCGGAGAAATGAAAATATAGCACATTATGGGATAAATACAAAAACACACACTATTAGTATCAACTGCCAGGTAGGATCATCGAGGCAGCTCTTCATGTTACGTGGTGGTGAGAATTTGGAGAATAACTTGGGAACTGGTCAGCTTCACTTGAATCAGAGTACATGACATAGATATTTGCCTACTTTCCACGACGGAGTTCAAAGGTGAGCTTGTTGTACATTGATGCTTGCTCTATGATAAATACATACCAAAGTACCATTAGGAAGGCCCCATCATTGTAATAAATGATCTCATCTCGAGGGAGCTCTTCATTTTTCCATAGAGTAGAGTTGACGACATTATCCAACTGAGTGGATCCAATAGTGTAGCCATCTTTAGCTACCGGTAGACTGTCATTTACCCAAGCAACATACACCATTAAATCATCCCAATGTATGATACGCTCTTTAATATTCTTGTCATCCTCATGGCCAGTCACAAAGTAAAACATTATGAAGATCAAGAGTATTGTTGATTTGTTTCAATAGAAACCAGGTGAATATGAAAGCAGATTAAACAAAAAGTTGACTGTTCTATAAGTAACCTAAGCAGATGCAGCGGAAATAGGGATATATTACATATAGCAGTGATTATTTGGAACAAAGTGTAGTGCTCCTACATAATAAAGGTCTTTGGGTTGCAAAATATTATCACAAGCGAGTTTAGTGCAAGGAAATGTACAAAATTCGTTTTCTATAGTGAAACAAAAACAATCTAGAAAGAGCATATGGTATTACGTATCCCATAAAATGTTCAGTTGTGAGTAAAGGAGATTGGCATTGCCTGGTGAATAAGAGATCTAAATAACTATATAGAAGTATGCAGCTATGCCAATACCAACCATTGATGCATCAGCCTAGTTAAATGTAAATATATTTCAAGGGGAATCACCAGTTTCAAGGGGAACCATCAGCCTAGTAAGTACCAACAACCAGCTGCGGAATCTACTGCAACATAACATGAATAAACACGCCTAGATGAATTATAGCCCACAAATAAAATGTTCGGGTATACACTTTAAGGAATGAGGACCAGCCAAATATTAAGCAATTTTTTATCCAAATAGCCCAAAAGGAACAATTGAGAATCTTAAGCAAGAGTCATATTTGGAAGAGTACTTAGCTATCTTGCAAGTTGCATGTACAGGAAGTAAGATGCCAAGAAAGTTTCTTACACAGCCATTACCATATAATTGTCTTGATGTACGTACTTTAAATACTTTGTTGGTCCAGGCAGGATCTGCGCATGTATCTGTTCTTAACGAAACAAAATAACTGATGTCAGTAACAATGAAAATAGGTTAAAAAATATAGAGATCAAGCATGCTTGCTGAAACAATACTGCATACACTCTATAGTTCATGCTTGATGGACTTTTTTCCTGGACTGGTATGTATGATATGACCGCCAAAAGAAATAAGTAGGAGAACAAACAGAATAAAATCAAGCGGTTACCAAAGCTGTAACACATAATGGTTATGGCCATGCAATTATTATGAATGAATGAAACTGACATAAAGGGTAAATAGAGCAGTCAACCATTAAATCTGTTGAAGTACAATAGCTGATAAAAAATTATACATAGACCTTGTTTACAATCAGAGAAAGAAACTTTAAATGGTAGGTGGAGCAGATGAAACAAAGGTGCTATATTCCTCAAAGGAGAGAACATCAGCAAAAGAAAAACTGGTTGTAGAACAGATTCTAAAAAACGATAGAACAAAGGGCACCAAAATGACATAAGTAGTAAGGAGTACTACAATTATGTTCCTTAATATACATATTACATATGTATAATGTAGAGTATGGTGAAGATCACCAAGATACTAACCGAACAAAATTAGAGAACGTGGTCAAGTCACACAGAGTATGTCTATAAATATTGCACTGCTTATGTGTGCTTTGTAGCAAATGTATTTTATTTTTATAGAAAACGAAGGGGAAAATAGAATAGTCGCTGGACAGGATTCATCTATTTGAGCAGGGGCACGATAGGAGAAGAGCCGCATGATGCACACAAGAAAGTTTAGCCCGCCTATAGAATTATTTCCAAAACCATTAAGATGGCTATGGCAAGATACTATCAGATATCTTAAGAATCTTTTTTGAAATAAAAACAATCCTAGCAACAAAGAACTATAAAGATGCCATCAATCATATCATACAGATATAACGCCACCATCATTCGATTTGACTATTGTGTAGAAGACCAAACATAGCCCAATTGCATAAGCAGAATTAGAACTATATATTATGCTTTAAAACCACCGTTTTAGTTGTGTTTAACATGTTGTCCCTGTCAAATACTAATCATACCATGTGGAGATTCAATGCTATAAGCTGAAGGTAATATTCATTTACCTGCTGCAGAATTGGTAAACACATATGCAGCAGTGCAATGGTACACTTCACTGAGCTCGACTTTGAACAATACATGGAGGAAAACCCTACTACAATGTACAAACTTAAGAACATTGACTTCAAACCTTAAAAATGATTTCAGAAAAATAGTACTTGAGCTATATGTAGATTCAGGAATTATCCCATACAAAAGTCTGAATATGCATAAAACTAAGCAACATCAAGTTTAAGTATGAGAAATATTATAATTCCTCATACCCACAGATAACCTGCAACGACACCTCATTAAGAGATAAACTACAACTAAGACATATTCTTTGGCATGCAACAGAGGAAATTTGTGTATTGTGGAACCTATCCAGAAAAATAAATGGTCTACCTAGCTAAAAATATCTATTTGTTGTTCCAAGAATAAAAGGTGTGCGCTAAATTGGAAAAAAGATATTTCAATGTAGAACTGGACATACTGACTAAACCTTGCAAAACCATATTTCAGTACATCATGAATAACTCTAGGATTTGTAACCAGATAACAAATCAAGAACAAAACATTTAGTTTTATATCACTATCTATTGCAGCTAATTTCAAGCCACTACCTAGGCACGGAAATGTGGTACGCCAAAACGGAACCCTGGGGCAATATATCTTGGTTTCTATGGGGTTTGATGTAAACCACTAATCACTGATAAGGTACACATAAACATGTATTTTCAACTACCAACAGTTGATTTGCATGATAAACCCATGCACTCAGATTCCTGGATTAGTTAGAATGGATTAATATGAGAAGAAAATAGAAATTAGTAGTAAGCAAACCTGCATAATTAAGGGAAGATATCTAGATCAAACAGCAAAGCACAAATAAGAGTTTTCACTTCCATACTGCACATTTAAGCCACTATTTAAGAAACTTAACATGGCGGCAATGACAATTTTACTCAACCCATGGCCTAACCTTATTCGAAACAGAGCATGTAAACATGTAGATAAACGAAAGGTAAATAGACCAAGGATAAACTTACGGAGTTGAGAAGGGCAAATACCTGACAAAAAGAACGCAATGACGTCCTCCGGCAGCAACCAACTCACCACACGATACAGGAGCTTGACCCTGTAACCCAATATATGAGACCATGCCAAAAAAAATGTCCCACTTAGCAGAACAGAACAGATATTAGCAATTGGTTGGACACGATGTATTTCCAATATGCGAACACCTTTAACCTTCTATAACATGGCATAATCCTATGCTAAACCTGAAGTTGAATGGAATATATAACCTATAAAATGAGCAAGAAAAGGTACAAAGTTCAGTACAAATGACCCAAATAACTGAATATGTAGGTTCTATCATTGCACAAAAGCAGAGCATGAGGTGAGGCAGGACTAATGTTAAATCTCACAAAAAAATTTCTAATAAGGTTGGATTCATAGCATTGGGGAATATCTAAAGTTCTAATCATGCCTTCACTTCCACTTCTATTCAGTATACTAAATCCATTTGTAATTTTTGTACTTAAAGGAGTAGAAAGCTTATTTTATATACCAAATGCTAGAAAGAAAGATCATCAGATTACAAAATTTGAAGCTTATAACAGATTATAGCAAGAAGAGGGTTTGAATTACGCATGAACACAACTATTGATATATTACAACAAATGATATTCTCAGATGCCAACTAAGAACTACTACACTAAGTATTCCTATGATAGTCTCTTTTATTACATAACTCTAATATCCACATCCCATCTCCCGTAAGTCATTAGGGTTATATGCAAACCTTGCTATAGGGTCATCACACAAAAATTCTTATATCTGAGCAAAACTTTGAAGGCTGATTTGATTATGGTGTTCAAATTGCCGAGAACCAACTAACCCATGCCCCTGAAGCAACAAACTCTGTTACTTGTTACCTAATCCTTATTATCCAGTAAGAGACGGCCTCACCTAATGTAGTATATAGTGTGAATGTACATTTGTCAATATCTTTCTCAGCTTAATAATGTCAAATATTATAAAGAAACAATGAATGCGTTCTAACCGAATGCAAACAGAAAAAATCAAATTTCTGATCAGAGTCAAACATAAAAAATCCATCAGTATGGCTATTATTTTTCAAGAATCTTGTAGCAGCCCCAACAATATAGATAAATCTATAAAAATGTTTTAAATTTTTCTACTCCCTCCGTTTCAAATTATGTGATAATTTAGCTTTTTTAGATTCAAACGGATTCAGATATATATATATACGCATTAAGTGTATATTCACTCATTTTGATCTGTAATTAGTCCATACAGAAATATCTAAAATATATTATATTATGGAACGGAGGAAGTAAGTGCCAAAAGAGAGGAAGGGAAAGAAAGGACATACCACTATTGCACCCTCAGATCGAATGCAGGAGTACAGAAAGAGCAAGCTCATGGATGGCAAAGAAGAAGCATCACGAATGGCCTCGGAAGAGGGGCTCCGTGATGGCCAAGCCAATGGTGGACTGAACGCCGGTTCCTCTTCGCCACCAGCAGCACTAACTCTCCTCAGCTCGACATCCTTCATCACTTTAAGCAATCCACGAGGCTCACTCCAATTTTGTCCTCAATGTAGCCTTCTTCCACCAAGATCAATACGCAATGGTGTTGACGCTAGGATGAAAAATCAACTTTCCAGATAGACCTGCAAACAATAAACATCTAGCTTAGTGTTAGAAGGGCCTATAGCTTCAGATTTTATTCCCAAAAAAGGACGTACTGACTAAAGGCAGAAACCGTGGTGGACTCGTGCCTTCCTGCTGCAAGATTTTAAGAAAAAAAAACGCTGAGGAGAGGGGCTCACTTTGCCGTGTAGGTTGGGAGAGGCTTGGGAGGATTTGATTCTCCCATCGCAAGAGCCGCTCAGAGATGCGGCACGTTGCCATGGGTCTCCTCTTCCACCTCTCTCGGCATTTCTTCTTCCCCTTTCCATCTTCATCCATGCCTCCCTTTCTTCATCCCCATTCTCACTGGTAGTCGCAAATAATAAGTTCAGTAAAAATAAAATTATGGTAGGCTTCCTCGACAAACTCATAACAATAAAATTATGAGTATTTTAAATTATGAGTAGCTAAAGGAATTTTATGAGCATCACATAATAAAATTATGAGTATTTTAAATTTTGAGTAGCTAAATTATGAGTAGCTAAAGGAAATTTCTCCCAATCAGAACTTAAAAGGATCTTCATCTTTAGTATGTGATTCCACAAATAATAAGTTCTGTAAAAACAAAAGGAATATCTCTTTTGTTGACAAAATTCTGCTATATATGTCGTAAGTGACTTCAAGCACACAAAAACAATGATAAAAATACGAATGTCAATTTTTTTCCTGTAGGTACAATTACATGGGCACACCAAGAACTAAATTAGAAATGGAACCCAATGGTAGTGATAGTTAAAAATTAGCTATGAGTCTTACTACATAATAATACATGCAAGCCAGCATATATTTTGATTTAAAATAGATCGGTTCAAATGACTATGGGGACAAACCAATTTGGTAAGTTATACTTATTACCTCAATCTGGAAAGAGCTCCACATTCGTTAGTGCAGCTAGCCATAGACACTTTAAGCCCCATGTTGTAACTGAAAATGGAATGCACACATATAGTAAAAGCTTTTCATATGCTGGAAGCAAACTGAAGATGGAGATGCGTTGCTACCAATAGGACTACCAAAATATATGTTCAGAAAGGAAGGTTTATATCTGGCCAAACTGCCAATGATCCCAACCGCTGCTCTACATCATCTCTGATCTGCATCTTCTTGTCAACATGATAAAAAATAGCCCCTGAAAATTTCAACAAAGCCAAATGTCAGATCTACAATCACCTAGATGTTTTTCTTAAAATTGTGTGATTGTATGTTCTTAATAACAGGAGGAGATCATTAAAATTCAAAACACAAGTGAATACTGTTCTTAGTGAAAAAGAACTATCCTAATTATCTATATTTCATAGGTGATAATCACCAGAAAGTAAGTAGATCTTCCAGCATATACTTCAACCAATTTTATTAAACACCCATGAACATCCAGCATATACTTCAACCAATTTTTAGGCTGCAGCTAGCTCCAGCAATATTATGCTCACCAGATTCTTACATGGATCAATTAACCATAGGATAAGATATCGCCAGATGTTTCAAACCTCACACAAGATTGGGGAGATCTGAGGCAAGCATGCACTGAATAACATCATATACAATAGGGGATAAAGAAATTTTCATTATTCTGATTCGATATCAGTATACAACCAATCTTTCACAAAGAGGAGGCACATAATGAGCTACTGTCGGTCTTGCAATTTCCGCTGGCGTGGAAGGAGACAGCAAGATAGAGAAGAAACCTGTCCTGTAGGTCGCTCGTCCGGAGACGAACTGGCTAGCAGCCTCCCCGGCTCTGTCACTGCCGATGATTCCCAACCCAGCAAACCTTGCTCTGCACCACGCTGCTATGCATCATCCTTTAGATCCCATATGCAAACTAAGTAGAAGAAAGAACGCAAGCTAAAAGAAGCTCACCCGAGCCAAAACGCGGCCAGGTAGTTGTGCTTCTGGCCGTCGTCCTCCACGGCGAATCTGAGCCAAGCACTGCTCCTGAGAGGGAGCCCCACGGATCCATGAGCCACTCCTCCTGGCGCACGAACGACGCGCAGCAGCGGTGCGAGCGGCGGGCTGCGCTGCTCCGTGGTCATCCTGCTGTCTGCTGTTGGGGAGGAAGAGGATGAGAGAGTGTGGATAATAGGAGAACGATGGGGGCTTGCAGCCGGTCATTCGGCAGCGGCGTACCTTGGCATGTCATCCTCGTCTCCATCTTTGTAGCGGCGGCCGGAGCACCGGCGGCAGTGACTGCCCCACCTTTGGAGAGCTGGAGGAGGATGGAGAGGCCAAGCGCAGCAGCGGCGCGAGCTCGTCTCCGTGGAAGAGAGGAGGCGAGAGGGGCGGTGGAGCGTGGCGGCGGCGGCCAGAAGGAGGCTAGGGTTTTCTCCCTGGGGCTCTCCCAGCGATTTCGACGGAGGAATCGACAGCGAGGGAGGACAGTGAGACGCTCGGTCCACTCTGCGTCAAAATCCCGATACTACCCTCAAACACACACCACGACGGCGCAGGAAAAAGTGAGCTGCTACCGCAAACGGACGCTCCAGATCGCGCGGTAACTGCTCCATCCGACGGTCGACGTGCGCTGATCGCTGTGAGGCCTCCTTAATTGGGGTCACCCCATTTACCTCCTTCGATGGTAAGGGCTTGACAAGATTTTTATGGAGTTGTGTAAGTAATTAAGTTATATCTTGCCCAAACCTCGGTCACCTGAGGTTTGAGGTATTATTTGCCGGATATTGCAGCAGATACTTGTCGGATATAACCGTGAAATATGGTATATCTTCGGATACGGACGGATATTAGTAAAACCACATCCTTTTCCATATCCGTGGATTACTATCCGTATCCGTGACCGTATCCGTCAACTATCCGACCGAATACGTATTTGCCTTTCGTAAGCCTCTGGTCGGTCGGAAATAATCCGTACCGTTTTCACCCCTACATGTCAGTGTCATGCCGATAAACTGTTGTGGATTAGAATTTCGTCGAGTAGGTTTCGAAAAGGCTCGAGTTTAGAATTCAGGCGCTTCTGTGCTTTATTTTCAACTTCAAGAGAATCAAAATGAAAAAAATCAGGGTTGCGTACTTGCGTTACATGGCGAACATTCGGTGTCGAACATAGGTATCGAACGTGCGGTACAGCCCGCTGACCACTTTCCTGTTCCCCTTGTGAATTCCTTTTGATTTACTCACATTTATTTAAGGGGAATATATTAAAATCAAATATATACATCTAAAATAATAGAATGTCAAGAGCTACTTGAGACATTGAAGATGTACACAAAAAAAATACCCTTGCCATAACAATCACGGACTCACAGTAGCAGAAAACAACCATCACCAAGACAACACCTGGATTTCGAAAATGGTCCTCAAAGTGACGCCTTTAGGAAGAAAATAGTACAAAAGTGTCATCATCGCCATATCTATATACAATGCTTTCAATAAAGAAGCGGGGTAGAAGTCGTCATTGTCATGCATGGCCAATGAATATGATTATCGAGGTACATTTCGATGATCAATTTTTTTAGCTTAGAAAGTATTGATGTGTAGTTGTTGAGGTGGCAGTTGTTTACCGGGCAGGTGTTGCGAGGCTTAACGATTTCTAATATAGTTGTCAATATGACACAAGTTTCCCCGGAGCTGCCCATGTAGCTTTCTTCCATCACTTGTGGAAGGTACGGCGTGATGGTTCTGAATATGATTGTACGTAAATCGCAAATCGCACCATGGTCAATTGAGAAGTTGCGAAAAAAGATGGATGTTTTTCTTTGCCTAAATAAAGTTTGCATGATGTCACTTGTTAGCCTGTTTTTTCTTTGACATTTGGATATTTGTTAATAGGTTTTGCTGAGAACTCTTCCGTGGACTAGTGGTAGCCGTGCATATGCGCATAAGGGCCATGTCTCGGGTTCGAGTCCTCACTTCTACCTTAATGACAAAGCCGGGGTGGAGTCCCCCTCCGATCTTGTTATTTAATAGGTTTTGCTAATTCTCGTTCAATTGGCAATCATTTTTTGAATTGAATTGAAAATCATTTGATTTGTATTGTTATACGCGTCTAAGATTTGCAAGGATTTTGAGAAATCGTCGCATGACAACACTTAAGGAGCTCTTTAGATTTTAGGATTTTATATGATTTCAATCTTTGGGATTTTTTTATGGATTATCTTTGGTTTAAAAGAATGATGCTACCAAAATCTTAGGGATTGGATTCCAATGTCTTAATTTGAACATCCATTCCAACCTTTTTTATTAGACTCAATTGCGTGGTATTGAGCCACTTTTCCCGTGTTTTAGCTAAACGACAATTTATACAGTTTCCCTTTGTTTTATAATCCTCGTTTTTATTTATAGAATGTTTAATAATCCTCTATTTTACGCTTACAAACCTGTAAAATTCCGATGTTTTTCATATTCGTTTGTTTTTAACCCTGTGATCCAAAGAGCCCTACATGAAAATTAAGCTAATTCTAGCTTCAAGCCCCCTTTGTTAATTGTTACTCCTGCTGATGAGGTGCCCTTGCCACGGCGCCATGCCGACTGAACTTCCAGAAGCTCTACGCAAACGTCCACGCGTCGCTTAATAGCCCTCTTCATCTATGCCTTCCTCTGCTCCGGCCACCGCACAGTCCGCCAGTTCCATTTTCCCACCGACAGAAAAACACAGATGGATCCCACAGCCCCCAACCCCGGCGACCACGCCGCCTCCACCCCGACCAACACCACCGTGACCCTCCCGCCGCTGACCCTCCGCGACGTGCCCCGCTTCCCCGCCGCCGCCACGATCCCAAATCCCATCTCCAGCCACCCGCACGTCCACCCGCCCCCCACCTTCTACATCTCTCGGAGTGACGTATCCCTCCGCCACGCCTTCTTCGACCTCGCCACCGGCAAACCGAACCCACTCATCGCCTACCGCCGCGCGGGCCCGCGCCCGACCCTCGCCGTCGACCCGGCCCGCGCCCGCGCCGCGGTCGTCACCTGCGGGGGCCTCTGCCCGGGCCTCAACACCGTGCTAAGGGAGCTCGTCGTCGGCCTCCACGAGCTCTACGGCGTCCGCGACGTCTTCGGCGTCGCCGCCGGGTACCGCGGGTTCTATGGCGCCGACGATGACCATGTGCGGCTGGACCCGGCCGCCGTGGACGACTGGCACAAGAAGGGCGGCACCCAGCTCAAGACCACGCGAGGTGGCTTTGATCTCAACAAGATCGTGGACGGCATGGTCGCGCGTGGCTATACGCAGGTGAGAGCAAATCGCAAACAATCCTTCAGAGTTCAGATTTTTTTTACTAGAAACGGTGGTGATTTACTTGCAAGCTCACAATGATCTATTGATCTGTGCTGAATTAATTTACGTGGGTGGGATTTATGTACGGAATGCTTAACCATTAACTGGTATAAGATTAGAATCAGCTGGACTTGCTCTAATCTACTGAATATTCTTACAGTTTTAACTGATGATCAATGCAATTGAATTTGAAGGACTCTGAAGTAACCTATCAAATACACCTTCGAATTAGAGTTAAATGTGTTGCAGAAAAGTTAGTAAGGCTCATGACTATCCATCTTAGTTAGGAGTAAGACTTAACAGTGGTTATCTATCATGGAATTGTTCAGGTGCAATGGACTTAAGTGTGCTGGTTACCATGCCAATTGATTTTGTTATTCACGTGTTGATCTTACAACCTATCATATCCTTTTATTACAGGTGTATGCGATTGGCGGGGACGGAACCATGAGAGGAGCTGTGGCGATCTTTGAAGAGATCAAACGGCGTGGTTTGAGCATATCCATTACAGGGATCCCGAAAACTGTGGACAACGACATCGGCATCATAGATAGGTCATTTGGATTTCAAACTGCAGTGGAGATTGCTCAGCAGGCAATCGACGCAGCACATGTGGAGGCTGTGAGTGCCGTGAATGGCATCGGTCTTGTCAAACTTATGGGCAGGAGCACAGGTCACATTGCTCT
The DNA here is from genome assembly GCA_947311845.1 of Poa pratensis. NCBI lineage: Eukaryota > Viridiplantae > Streptophyta > Magnoliopsida > Poales > Poaceae > Poa > Poa pratensis. Next base: position 37,099,950 of record CAMZMU010000050.1, on the reverse strand, counting down.
TTATGCCACCCTGAGCAGCCGAGATGTTGACTGCTGTTTGATTCCCGAGATTGATTTCCATGTTGAAGGGAAGGGAGGCCTATTTGAGTTTGTGTATGAAAGGATAAAGCGGAAGGGACATGCTGTCATCGTGGTTGCTGAAGGTTCTGGTCAGGAATTGATTCCCCGGACTGATGAGCAGAAGCGAGAGCAGGATGATTCAGGCAACATGTTGTTCCTTGATGTTGGCCCCTGGCTGAAATCTGAGCTGGGTAGATGGTGGAAAAGAGAACACCCCAGTGAGCTCTTCACTGTGAAGTATATAGATCCTACCTACATGATCCGCGCTGTCCCAGCAAATGCTACTGATAATTTATATTGTACCCTGTTGGCGCATTCAGCAATCCATGGGATCATGGCTGGATTCACTGGCTTCGTGCCTGGCCCGATAAATGGAAACTACAGCTACATACCTTTGGAGGATATTGCTGTGGCCAAGAACCCGGTCAATGTGAATGATCACAAATGGGCATGGGTTAGATCAGTCACAGACCAGCCGGATTTCCTAAAACCCTAGATTAAGATCTCAAGTTCTGCGGTCTCACGAAGTTGTAAGCTGATCTGACAGTCTGTTTCTCTTGTCATTTCTGTTCAATAAGAATATCAGCGGGTGTGTTCAGTCTGTGCGTGTGTCTGGAGAAGTTGTTGTAACTCTGTTGTGATTATGATTCTCATAAATACATTTGATGGTATGAAAAAGTTGTGTTTGGAGGAGCACAAAAGATGAGATCTTACTTCGGACGAGTGCTGGTTTTCAAGAAGCACCTGACGTTATGTCATTACTAGCAAAAATGGCCGTAAGTTGCTATGGGTTGATTTTAATTGAATATTTATAAGCAACCCCTACCTGAAAACTCAACAATCTTTGTGGTGATGTTTATTGTATAGCAACACAATTATTGTTCACAAATGTGAACGATATTACATTCCATTGGAGGATATTGCTGTGGCCAAGAACCCAGTCAATGTGAATGATCACAAATGGGCATGGGCTAGATCATTATCAGACCAGCCGGATTTCCTAAAACCCTAGATTAAGATCTCAAGTTCTGTGGTCTCACCAAGTTGTAAGCTGACCTGACAGTGTGTTTCTCTTGTTATTTCTGTTTTTTAATAAGATATAAGCGCGTGTGTTCTCTGGTCTGTCAGTCTGTGTATGTCGTGTATATCTGGTAGAAGTTGTTGTAACTCTGTTTTAAGTATGATTCTCATAAATATTTTTGGTGGTATGAAGTGGTGTTTGGAGGTATGATTCACTTTGGTGGTATGAAGTGGTATTTGGAGGACCGACGACAAAAGATGATCTTATTTTGGGGGAAAGCCTTCTGATGCACTTTATTAATCTCACAAATTAGGTACATCATCGATAATATCCTGAATCATGTAACTAGGGGATCATCGTCCCAATACAAAGTACTCCCTACGACAGTAAGTGCAACTTGCCAGATTGTGCGCCACTTTGTTTGCGTCCCTAGGACAGTGAAGTATTTTTTAAAAATATCAGCTAAGATGGCAATATATGGGCTCCAGATATCAATCAATCCTCTACACACTTCCGCTTCAGTCCTCCTCCCTTAGACACATCAACGGCTGAGATTGCACGATACCCTTTCGTCATAAACGTATAATATGTTTCGTATAGCCCGCTTATACGGCTTGAGCCGAGCCGACAAAGATTGAGCCGGACTTGGCAAGCACCAAGTCAGATTAACCTGAAGACTCAGCCCGAGCCTAACGGGTGAAAAAAATATAGACATTAGTGGCCCACGGGTACTTGAACCTGGGTCTCCCAGGCGCCGCACAGGGATCAAAGCCACTGTGCGAGCTTTGTCTCTGTGATGAATTGCACATCTTACAGGTAATATATTAATTATCTACATTGCTAAGCTAAACAGGCTAGAACGAACCTGAACATACAGAACCCAAGTAGCTAAACGGGCGGGATCTAACCTGAGCGTCCAGAACCCACCAAGCTAAACGGAACCCACCTAGGTAAAGGAGAGCTGGATTAGGAAGATTCCATCATTCTTTCACTCACTAATCATTGAAATTGAGCACCAAATAATTCAAAATTAATTCTAAAAAATTAACAACATGAAATTAAAATATAGATGAACCCATTTTCATGAAAAAATTGATAATTACAGCAAGTGATTTTTTTGACCTGCTCTAAATGATCCATTATTTTTCCTAATATAGAATGACCAATTTAGGCATCCTTGACAAGTATTATTGTTTTTCGACAAGTTCCAACATATTATTAATTTTTGCTTAACAAATGTGCCTAAATAGGGCATTCTTGCACGTGGAACGAATGTTGTGACAATTGAGGCTCCATTTTAGGTTCTCATATGCTTGTATGACCTGTCCTTACACAGTCAATGAGCAAACCAATTTGGTCTACCCCATTCGACACCGGCACAACGGGTAGTTGACACGCGACAGACTGATCATCAGGGTTCATCATAAATCTGTGATAGTATGCGTTGGGACCACTCGAAAAGGTGGACTTGATCATAGTATTCCAATATAGGTGTGCCATGAAGTTGAGGAGACACTATCCAATCTTTAAATTAACAGAATTACCAGTTTGCCATTATTGTCACCATTTTCTATTTAAAATGAAAAGTATGAAAATATTGCTGAAATGCAAAATAACATTGCATTAATGCCTAATTTGGTCTAGCTAGCACGGAGAAAAACTCATAGCCATTTTGACCTAGCATATTTGAGATATGTGGACCCACATGCAACAGTCATAGCCATCTAGTTGTATATCTATCCTCTTTGTGAGATGTGGACCCACACGCAACACTCCTAACCATGTTGCATGTTATGGGACCCACATGATACTTCTAGATCAAACTGTCTAGGCTAGTGTATGTGGGTCCAGATGTTTAATAGGTCATATAGGTATGTACACCTTTGAAGCATGTGGACCACTTGCAGCACCCCTATCCATTTTGAGCTAGCACATCCGGGACATGTGGACCCATATGCAACACTTAGAGCCATCTAGTTGTATATCTACCATCTTTGAGATATGTGGACCCACATGCAACACTTGTAGCTATGCTGCATGTTGTCAGACCCATACGATAGTTCTAGGTCAAGCTCTATAGGGCTGGTGCATGTGGATCCAGATGTCTAGTAGGCGATATATAGGTATGTACTTACCACCTTTGGGACATGTGGCACTACTAAATAGCCGGCGATCAGGGACGAGTCAATAACGTGGTGATTGGGCTTCAAAACGTCACGGCGTGCCATCTGCGATGGTTCACGCAATGGAAAAAAGGTCAGCGATCGAGTGTTATAAGCGATTCTACAATGATTTGTTGCCCCTTTATCTACCACCTTTGGGACATGTGGACCCACATGCAAAATCTCTAGCCATTTTACCTAGCACATATGGCACATGTGGACCCACAAGTAACACTCATATCCATCTATTTATATATCTACCATCTTTGGGGTATGTGGACCCGCATGCAACACTCATAGCCATCTAGTTGTATATCTACAACCTTTGGGACATGTGGATCCACACACAACACTCCTAACCATGTTGCATGTTATGGGACCCACATGATAGTTCTAGATCATGCTGTCTAGGACTGGTGTATGTGGGTCCAGATGTCTAGTAGGTCATATAGGTATGTATCTACCACCTTTGAAACATGTGGACCCACATGCAGCACCCTAGCCTTTTTAAGCTAGCACATACGGGACATGTGGACCCACATGCAACACTCATGACCATATAGTTTTATATTTGCCACCTTTGAGACATGTGGATCCACACGCAACAATCCTATCTATGTTGCTTGTTGTGGGAGGATCAAGCTATGTAGGGCTGGTGTATGTAGCTCCAGATGTTTAGAAAGTCATATAGGTATGTATCTACCAACTTTGGGACATGTGGACCCATATGCAGCAACCCTAGCCATTTTGAGCTAGCACATCCGGGACATGTGGACCCACACATATGCAACACTCAGCCATCTAGTTGTATATCTACCATCATTGGGACATGTGGACCCATATGTAACAGTACTCCTAACTATGTTTCATGTTGTGAGACCCATATGATAGTTCTCGGTCAAGCTGTCTATGGCTGGTGCATGTGGATCCAAATGTCTCATATGTCGTATGGATATGTGTCTATCACCTTTCGGACATGTGGGACCCACATGCAAAATCCCTAGCTATCTTGACATAGCACGTACATCTGGGACATGTGGACCGAGATGCAACACCCCTAGCCATCTTGACCCCAACACATCTAGGACATGTGGACCCACATGCAACACTCATAGTCATATCTTACCACCTTTGAGATATGTGGACCCACATGCAACACTCTTATCTATGTTGTATGTTGTAGGACCCACATGATAGTTCTAGATCAAGCTGTCTAGTGCCCGTGCATGTGGTTACAAATTTGTTAGTATGTCATATGTATCTACAACCTTTGGGGCATGTGGACCCACATGCATCACCCCTAGCCATCTTAACCCAGCACATCTTCTAGTTTTTGATTGCATGGTTTGGATCTATATTGTCTTTGATTTCATGTAAATTTCAAGATTGAGTCGTGGACCCCTAGCTCTTGATGACCAGGTGGGCATTTTTTCATTTTATGTTTACTTGTTTTTTCCTATATTGATAGTGTGTGAAAAGGATGATTACTTTTTCCTTATAAATCAGGTGGGCACTTTCTTCATATATTCTTTTTGTTTTCTTTTCTTATATTGATTATGCGAGGAAATAATGATAACTTTTTCTCAGGTCTAACAAGATTATGCCTTCTTCATTTGTTTGGAAGGTTACTTATTTTTTAGAAAACTAACGACTGGTGCGCCATTACCGGTAAATGAAAAAATTGGTGTGGTCCAATTTTGCAACAAATATTTGGTAGGTTATTTACAAAAAAAATTATTTTTGCAATCGAAAAAAATAAAAAAAAGTTGCAAAGAAAATGAAAGCTTTGTTCGGTAACATTGATAGTTCTAGACATGTCTGGTGCATCCAGATGTCTAGTAGGTCATATATGTATATATCTACAACCGCTAGCATAGCAAGGAAAGAAGACGACGCTGTGATGCTCCTACCGCCGGCCACGCCTCGCTGCATGCTCCCGCGAGGAGAGCATACAAGATGCACACAATGTCTTGTATTTTTATGTTTATTAATGTACTACAATCATCAAGTTTTTCATTAAAATGGGTACTCAATTTCTATTATTTAATGAGTCAAAGAACGATGGAAATCTTCTCCCTATAGCTAGGACATGTGTTACCTGCGTTATATAGGGTGTGCTCCATCGAGTGAAGTGATTCGGAGTTCGAGCTCCAGGGAGCTCTTTTTTTTGAAAAATTCAAAACAACGTATTTAAGTTTCAAAAAAATGTGAAAAAAATTCTGAATGTCGCAAATGGTTATTTCTACCAGTGTAAAAAATTTCATCGCGAAATATTGTGTAATTTAGGCTGTGTAAAAATGACAAATTTCTGAAACTGAGACGTGAACAGTGCAAAATTCGGAAATTTCAGATTTTTCAGACTTTTTCATTTTCTTGTAGGCCGAAATACAAACTATGTCGGGTTGAAAATTTACAGAACCATATAATACATCATTGTCAAACGTCTATGATTTTTTGCAGAATTTAAAAAAAATTAAATGTCGATTTAAAAATAAATAAAAATAAGTGCAGAGCCTGTGCTCCAAATGTACTTTTCGTGGTCCATCCGTTTCCATTAACTATGTAGGACATGAAAATTCTAATATTATTTAATAAGATGCATGCTACATCAACGTGATAGAGGTAGAACAGTGGCTTTGCTGCGTGCGCTGCATCTGTGAGACCTAGGTTCGAATTCCAGCCAGCACGACGTTTGCTTTCTTTTTCCCGTGCTCGCTTACAAGCGAACGTGCGGCTGGCTGGGCTAGTGTCCGGGTCGGCAGGCTCGGCTCGGCTCCAGGTCTTTGTACGGTTCATTATACGTTTAGTGTTTAGGGGAGGAGGACCGACAAGCTTGGATCACTTCAAGTGAGTCCGACTCAGTCAGATTCTTGCATCCGAGAGATTCCATCCCGTCAAGTCCTTTCTGTTCTTCAATAAGATATCAGCGGTTGTGTTCTCTGGTTTATCACTCTGTGTGTATGCCTGGAGAAGTTGTTGTAACTCTGTTGTAATCATGATTCTCATAAATACATTTGGTGGTATGAAGAAGTTGTGTTTGGAGGAGCACAAAATATGATCTTATTACTTCGGACGAGTGCTGGTTTTCAGGAAGCACCTGACGTTAATGTGTCTTTATTAATACGTTGTCTATTACAGAAATGAATATTAAGATTGTACTCCTTCAGACAGTAAGGCCTATCGAAGGTCACAGGTTCGAGACCTGTATGGGCCATAATTTTTGAAGTATTTTTTTTTTCGTTTCTTATTTTTTACATCTGATTTTCTCTTTCTGCAGGATCGTTATCTGCAAACGTAATGCAGGTATCCGATACATCCCGAACGTTCCTGTTTATATGATTACAGACTAACGCCAAGTTCCCGCATTATGCAGGTTTATTTAGTAATGGATAGGATCATAAGAATGCTCTTTCAAAGTTTCACTAATTCCCCGTACATATTCCAGCCGTGCTGGTTTTCAGAACAAATTAATACCATACCGCTGTAAACCCCAGGAGCCCAATTTTTTCTGTAGAATAGTAGTCCAAACAGTAGAGAATGTTACAGCGCGAGGTGAAACAACCACCTCAAGTAATCACCACCATGGAGAAAATATATCTACACCATGTACAGAGCAGGTCACAACCTCCTCAGTTGCCTCATGCCAGGCACAACTAGCTAGCTAGTCTTCAGTCTTCCTTCAATTCCTGCAAATCTCTGTTCTCGCTCACCACCGTGGCTGCAGCTAGCTGCAAGAACCCAGTTAAGATTCGGAGCAAACGGGCTCGATTTCAATCGGCAGACCTCTTGGGAACTCCACGTACGGGTATGCCATCGGAACGTCATCGCCGTCGATTCTCCATCTGCAATGTACCAAAATTTTCAGGAAAAAGAATACAAAGACCAGTCAGCACTGTAAATATTGAGATCTAGTAAGCAGTCATCTCTCTACTCTGAAAAAAAATGCACTGTCTACTGTCTCAATCAGATAGATGCAGATATTAATGGACCTGATTTGGTACCACTCAACTTGCCTAGCCTACTAAATGGAAACCCCATGCTGCCATGTTGCACAGTGTGTGGTCATTTGATGCCACGTAGCCTTGTTGCCGTGTAAATATTACTCTATTAGTATAGGAGGGGCATCAATCTGTGTTCATAGTGTTCATTGCTGCAATCCAATGCTATTTTTCCTTTGAAAATGTTTTGCATGTTTGGTATTTGTTTGATTTGTAGCTCTCACTGCATCCTTGGTTACCTACACATCGCCTAATCATGTAGGATAAACATGCCATCTTGTTTTACCTGAAATTGAGCACAAGGTGGTGAAGGAAGAAAGCAGCCTCTACTTTGGCAAGCTCTGATCCAGGGCAGAGCCGGGGTCCACCGCCGAACGGCGTAAATTTCTTGCTTGTCCCTTGGCTTGCTCCCTGTTGCATCAATCAATTTGATCAGTCATACACATGAATTAGATCATTAGCTTCGATTCTTGAAAGGAAGCTAAGGAAATGAAGCAGCAAAGCCAAGGGTGCTGGCTTTGCGTGAGGTGTACAAAGGCACTACAGTCTCAGCCTAAAGCCTGCTTGGCATCTGAAGATACCAGTATAGTTGCGAGTAATTATGACATGGGGTTAGTTGGACACTCACTAATTAAAGGTAGCGATTAGTTAGAGTACACCCTTTAAAGAAGATTCTCTGAAAGCTCCAGATAAGCTCTTCTGATTGTTGCTCTAACCTTTTCATTGTATATGATTATATTCTAAAAAAGCATGATATGTCAAAGCTAAGCTTCCCAATAATAATATAAGCTGCATGACCTAACTGCTCTTAATCATTATTCAATAGCAGCATAGATTGTAAGTAGGGAGGGGTCTCTATTACAATAAGACATACCTCCCATCTGCAAGGCTGAAACTGTTGGGCATTTCCATGAAGTGAGGGGTTCAAATGAACAGCGCTGAAAACAGGTAGGACCTTCCAGCCAGATGGAATCAGATACTCTGCAACAGAGCAAAAACAGGGCCACTAGCTTTTAAGCATCTTCTATTAAAATCTGGGTGTTTTAGGAATAACAATGCTCACAAATCAGCAAGAAAGGTGCAACCGTCCCCTTTGCCCGATCCATTATCATGTGATGAGCAAAATGGAATCTGCAAGGAAAGCCTCAAGTTGGGTTAACTACCTTTGTATCTGACATCTTTGAGAGCCTTCCTGTGGACAAACTTGACAATGTTTCCACACCTCAGCGCCTCATTGATAACCTGAAAGGACATCCACATATGTATCATTGCACCATTCCCATCATTATAGAACAATTCAAGGTGCAAACTGTTCTTTGCTCTAGTCTAAATTCCAGATATAGCAGGCATATGGACAAATTGGCCGAGTAAGGAGAAAAAACATCTGTATCCTAAAGCATGTACTGAAGAATGATCATATTACATGTTGGGTATATTCCATCTTCTTGTAGTCCTCAGAGGTCAGGCACTCCTCCTTGCCTTTGATAGATCTTATGCCTTGATGCTCCCTCTGCATGCATGTCATGTTCATATATAGTTAGTGACAGGTGAACAACTACCAATCATCTTTGGCTTCACAATGAGAAGCATGAAGATGTACCTTCACTAGGTCCAGATCTGCAGCTGATTGCCCAAGGAAGTACACAACCATGGAGATCAAGAGTGAGGTGGTCTCATATCCTCCTAGTAGGGAGTCCAGCACAAAGCTCACTTTCTCCTCGTCAGAGAGCTCATTGGTCGAGAGGAGCACGTTGAGGAAATCATCCTTCTTGCAGGAGCCAGATTTTCTCCTCTCCTCAATAATGCCCTTCACAGTGCTTGATATCCTCTCTCTGGCCTGTGATCACCATACAAGAAGAGACAAGTGTTGGAACAATATATGCATATATACATCCTTGATGTAGTATACATGTTGCTAAGTAATTTCATGCATGGTAAGTATACACAAAACGGCTTGAAACTTTAATGTAAAAAGGTGTAAAAAGTTAAGTTGATTACCTGAACAGCTTTGGCATAGGGGGTCCCTGGGATGCGAAGAGGGAAAGAGATGAGGCCCTTCATGAAGGTGAGGAAGTCCTCCAGTATCATGGCAGTGACTGGCTCATCTGTTGACAGCCCCAGCACCTGCTTCACTATCACACTGAATGCAAACTGTGCTCACCCAAAAAAAATAAAAAAATAATAAGAGAGCATGGTGAGTCAAAGCACCTTTGGAAAACATTCATTCAACAAGTAACAGCATGATGATGTAGATATAGGCCACATGTGCAGAGATTTTCCTCCATGTTTCATGGGATCATGTCCCTCTCTCTGGTCTAGGTATTGTTTTTTACTTAGTACATGCACTTGGTATGGTAACCAACCTTTCTTGCCTCCTCACAGAAGGAGATGTTGCTGGCCTTGCCATGATGCCATGACCCAACTATGTGCAGTGCAATCTTTTCAATGTCGCCAAGGTAGCTTGGCTTGAGCTTTGTGGAGGTAACCAGCGCTAGAGCAAGGTTCCTGAGCCTCTTGTGGTCCTCCCCCAGGACCACCAGCATGGAGGACTTGCCCAGTATGCCATGAATTGGCCTGGGGTAGCTACACTGGAACAGCCTCTCCTCATTCTGCAGGATGAAGTGGTTCAGCTCCTGGTCACAGGACACTATGGTGGGGGTGCAGAACAGATGGGACTTGAACACGCTCCCATACCTGCATCATCATCACAACAATGTTAGCTAGTCTTCTGCTACCTTCGCAATTTCCCAACAATAAAAGAACCACTTGTTCAGAAACAAGCGTTTACTGACTTTTACAAAAATCTTATACACTACTGCACTGTCAAGTTCATATGTACCACAGCCTTATGAGTTACTAAGAATAAAAGAAAAACAAACATAAAGCTGCTGAGACAGGACACATGCACAGCATGCATCACTTTTTGCTGCCACATGAAGTAATGATAAACAACACTACTACGTGCTTCACTGCTTAGATGAGAAGTTTTGTAGAGCTAGCTGTGGCGGTACTGAATGATAACACGATTAAAAACGTTACTGCTGGTCAGCGATTACCTGGAGCAGTGATCCTCAAGAAAGCTGCCCAGTGTGTTGGAAGCATGAGGGGTGAGGAACCTCAGGGTCTCACCAACAAGGGGCCATCCGAAGCTGCCCCTGGGAGCCTTGGGATTCAGGAGCAAAGGCAGGAAGTGGCTCAGCACCAAAGTCAGAAGCAAGGAGAGCAGGATCGCCGGAGCAGCCAGCACAAGCTCTCCCAACATCATACTCACACCACGCGCAGCCCCTCCTACAGTCTCATCTCACAAGTTGCTGGAGCCTGCCTTGCTTGCCTCTCTGTCTAAGCTATCATTCACTTGCTCGCCCTATGTTTCTTCCTCTATCTCTCTCTCTCTAGAATGGAACGTGAGGGGGGAGGCTATATATAGTAGTAGGAGCACGGGCAGGAAGGATCTTGGCGAAGAGGGGGGAAGTAAAGATAGGGTTGCCTTCTGTTTCTTTTGCTTTGCCCTTGTTTTATTTATCTTCCAAGTAGTAGTAGTACTAGCAGTACTTGCTTGCTTGATCTCTGTTTTTACTGCAGAGTTGGCTGTGTTAGACCAAAGGACGCCAACAGGCTGCGTGTTTACGTGTATGTACTTCTCTCCTACTATGAAAACACTCTAAGAAATACTTTTATCAAGAAGGGGCTAGGACTAGCTAGGAGTATGGTCCCTTTATAACGCTAGCATCTAGGCTGCTGGTGATCAAGGTGCAGTCAAACACACAGGTAGAGAGAGATATGTATCGGGTTACATGCATGCATAGAACTTTGGTGCTAGGCAGATTTGCACCATGCTTCTGAATTTATTTATTTTCGAAATGTTCTGAAAACTTGTTGTGCATACGGAAACTTAATGGAGTGTCAGTTGTGGGCGAGAGCATGTCAAATGTATCTTCATCATCTGGAGTAACTCGTCTTGGAATTCTTTTTACTAGGACGATGGACATTGAAGTCAGACGTGATAGCTTGCTTTCCCGCCGTACGATCTCACTTAGAATGTCAGATATGGACCATCATATCAGTACAGCATTAAACTCTCACGTGCAACATTTTATACATTTCCAATATCTTTTGTAGCTTTTCTTCTTCGGTATGTCATAAGCATGCAAATAAGTTGCAACATTTTAAAAACACCAATGTAGCAAAAAATATGTGTATGCAACAAATTCGGTCACACAAAATCGCGTGAACAAACCATTGCTTCCAGCATTACCGGAACTTTTGTTGTAGGCACTCAGATTTATCCAAGCATGTTGCAAGTTTATTTGAAGCAACCCAAATGCGAGATTGTGACATGTCGAATGAATATATGCAATATCAAAAAGCGGAGATACTAGTCTTAACTTTGGAGCACCCACGTCCCCTTGCCCCCTCACGGTCGTCTGTGACGAACCGACTCGTCCGATCCCATGTCGCAGGATCTATGAGTTTGGAATCATCCACCCCTAGGCATCATGCATGTTCTCAGGCGAGACACATAACTTCAATTTGAGGCTCAAACACGAGTTCTACCTCAAGTTCCGCCATGGCAGTAAATATGCCACTTACATTAATTGGAACTAGAGGAAGAGGAGAGACGACATAGTAGTATAAGCTTCCATGAAGGAGCTGAGGAGGAGCTGTTCTATACATGGCGTGCACAAGGCAAGAAGAAAAAGCAGAGCGGTACCGGGCGGTTACAAGGCAAAACCAGCAGAACACAGATTGTTGGTGTTGCGGGTAAGAGCACACGTCACTGGAATGGTCGGTGGTAGGTATCATTTCTAATCTTAGTTTTGACATGTCACTGGAAAATGGAAACCGAGCTTACGCCAGATGAGCAGTAAGAAAAGGCAGAGACTAATGTTTGATGCCTAAAATATTCAGAAAAAATAATAATACATGTAGATATGCACAGCATGTAGGTACATTTTTTTATCAATATATCATTTTAACCATGATGTACATAAAAAATAGAAATGTGTGGATTAAAAATTTAAAATAGAGTTACCGTTACATTTTACAGACACAAATTTGTATCCTTTGTGTAGCTTACAAATTAATGTATTCTGTAATGAAATTACAAAATATGTAGGGCAACCGTAGAAATGTTAAAAACAATTAATATATTTAAATACGTAAGCCTATGAGACAAATTAATGCTCTCTGTCCTTACTCCCATGCAGAGCAACCTCACTGAAACCGTCTCTAAAGTCAAATATACTCGGAACGCATGCACAATCTCATTGTCCTAGGTCAACTTGTACCTATGCTTTCTTGGTCACACTCAATCAACTAGTAGTAGGAAGCAGAGTAATTTGACACTCCGTTTTCCGATTGACTATTGCTGACTTTGCATATCTACTACTCCTCCGGAGTACTACCAAGACCATTTTTTGTGTGTGGACGTTCCTGGGCAGACCCTAATTTGACCCCTTTTTTTTTGCGATGAGCCAAACTTGACTTAGCACTGGTCATCTCAAGATACTCCTATATGGGTACTGTGTATTTTTAATATACCCATCCACAGACGTATAAATTCTCAACATTATCTTCCCGTTCTATTGCAGGGACCTCTAGCGGAGCCTGGCGTGCAGCCCTTGACGCGCCGTGGTGCTCGGCAGCCCCTGTAACCCGGGCCGCATGCGGCCCTAAAACTTTTTTGGTGATGACATAGCTGCGACAAATGTGAGGGTAGCGACTGTCGGAGGTAGATCTATGCAGCAACAGCTACGGCACAGGTGTAGCGAGAGCAAGAGAATCAACGATAGATATACCAGCCATGGTGGCGGCTGCATCCCGATGTACAGAAGGCAGGGCACTACGGATGGCTTTACCGGCTCCTTCGTGTCGACTAATGATAATAGTCCCCACCTTTGTGGATCCGCTTTTGTAAGTAGCTATTTTTTGTGATGCCATTTTTTGTGTACCCCAAAATACAAAATATTTAAAAATGATATTTTGCACATTTGTGGGATATATTATTGGTTACATCCATGATTTTCTTCAGATTTGTTTAAAACTCGTAAATTCTTTTTCGAATTTTTTAAAACATCATGATCACAGGTGCTCAGGAGCCATAGACACTTCCAGCTTAAATGCTTTCACTCATCTTCTTTCAACTGTATCACTATTGCCTAACCCAGTTAGTGAGATCCGGTGATATGCATATATCAAATTTCAAGGAGTACAACACCGAGTGTATTAATAATAGTATAGCATGGAGTGCCACACGGTCAAATCTTGTTTTACTCTGCCAAAGCACCTAGGTAAATGTCTAAACGACTACTCTACTTTACCAACAAATAAGCAAAGTCAAAAGAGAGGGTCTGAGTTTCAAGAGAAATAAAGGAGGCACCGAGTCTGAGATTTTTACTGGGACTATGATCACATCTAGATAGCACTTGTAGCAGTTGTTTTTTGCAAAAAAAAAAAAACTTGTAGTAGCATTGGTATTAGCTTGGTTGACGAAAGGACACGAAGACATGAGGAACTGTTGGGGAAAAAATATTCCTCGGGGAGGAGGGAGGAGGTGGTGGCGGCTAACATATTTAAGGAGCCGCACGAGTGGCATCGGTTGCAGTACAGATAGGTCCACCTTAGCATCGTCGATGGTATGTACACAAAACAACCGCAAATTAGAGTAGCTAGTGTATTTTTTTTTCTTGTACTAACCTTTCTTTTGTTTGCTTTGGCTCGATCATGATCTTGTGCTTTTAATAGGCAGATAGGGCTTTATCATAAAAAGGCCATAAGGCAAAGCAGCTTTAATTCAAATTATTTTATAGTGAAAAGAAGAAAAAAAAACGCGGATTTAATATGTGTACTTGCCTAGAATGTGCGGTTTGGTCACGAAGTTGTAGAATGTGAAAAGTGGGTCAAAAAGTTGCCACGAGCGAGCGTCTTAGTCACTCCTGACGGTGGACGTTAGTTTGATGACGTGTTTTTTTTACAAATCACCCCCTTAAGTTTATGTTCGTCGTGTAAGCAAACTAATGGCCGCCGTCACAGAGTGACCAAAATGCTCGCATGTGGCAACTTGTTGACCCGCTTTTCACAGTTTGCAACTTTGTGACCAAACAACACATTCTCGACAGTTCATGTAATAAACCTGTATTTTCTCTCAAAATAAAGTCTTTTGAGAAAGGGCCTTACAATCGTACCAAGAAAATATTAAGTACATCCAGCCTCTTCAACTACAATACATCAATAACTCATCGAGACACCTTTAACATCAAAGATGAACACGTGTATTTTTTAAATAAAAATAAATAAAGTAGAGACATAACGGCCAACTACGGTCAACTACAAGTGAGTCTCAACATCAAACACGGCTCGTACAAAACATGGACTACGAGAAATGTTCTCCGAAAAATGCCTCCTAGAAGGAACGGCACGTGAACACCACCATCATCGTGTGATCCACTATTAAATGGTAGATCATGGGTTTTCACACTCTAGAGAATGTGCGAGCAATCTTATAGAATGCCTTCAACACAAGGATGATGTTTAGAGAATGTTATTGCCAGATATAACCAACAAAGGTCAAGCCTCGAGGTATGATTCCATATCTCCAAACTCGGTACTCGAAGAGCACCACAAAAATGAAGTCAACTTGTGTTGCCACGTCCACTTTCCGAACAACAACCATTCCTGCCGGCCTTACATGAAAACATGCTTTAAGGTTTGTAAAATTCAATCACCCACATTTATTTTGAGTTGAAACTTATCCATGCATATTTTCGTAAAATAATATGACCATTTGCAAAGTTCATGAAAATGGCAATGCCCGTATGCTTCGGAAATTACGTTGTACTAGCACTCCCAGTTTAAGTTTAAATTTTGCAAACAACGAATCACGAAGTGATCGATCTAGAAGCTGGGATTCCGAACCCGCGTCTGGAAATGAGCTCTAATCATCTTTATTAGGTGGTTGTCCTTAAATTGGTTTTCTCAACAGTACCAACAACAGCAGCGAAAAAACTGATAAAAGATGAGAAAATGACCTATTACAAGTGAGTGGCAGCTTGATTTAACACCTCCTCTAATTGCTTCAGAATTACGAGGGAGCGGTGAATAAAGACTAAATTAGATCAGTAGACATAGGACCTCTTGATGCTTTAGCGTTTAAGTAGCCTGATCGGATGCGTTTTTCTGGTTTTATCTCCAAGATACGTTCACGAAAGTATACGCTGTTATTCCCCACTTCTCTGGCGGCTGGCCTAATTCCCAAGTAATTAAACATGATGAGATATCCTTCACGATCGCACGCATAATGTGTGCTCTGTTCCATATTCCTCCAACATTTTGTAGGTCACAGGAAACCATTAGTTAATCTGTTGACATATGCAAGCAAAGCTATATGGAGTGGTAGGAATGTTTAGGCTAGATGCTGTTGAAATTACCAGGACAAGCTGTTCTGGCGGTCCTGATCCTGGTCCTCGCCCATTTTGCCAATTCATATACACTAGATAGAACCGTATATATCTCCTCTGTTGCCGATCTCGCTAGAGTAGACAGAGATCGAGGATATTATTTCTTGCTCGATCGGTGAAGCGGCCGGCTGCATGTGGGAGCTAGGGAGGCTTTGACCAAAACTGAGGCAGGGGGCGGGCGTACGGTGAGCCCTGATGAGCAGCGTGTGGTTTATTCTCCGGGTGGATCGATCGAGATGCCCGTGCATTTGGCTTGTCCCTTTGCCCCGCCCGTATCTTCGTATGGATTTGTAGCGGTGGTGCAGGTCCACTGGACCAGATTTGGATCGCGTTTTTCTTGTCCTGTTTCCTTGCCTTGGTCATAGTCAGCATGCAGTACGGGTTAGGATGACTCCAACGGGTCGACGCATTTAGTCCGTCCGCGTCCGTTCCTGTCCGCGCGAGGCAAAAACACGGTCCAACGCGACGATGTAAACGGACCGCGCGTCCATTTGCGTCGGTCGCGGACGCGCGCGGACCGCTATTGTGTCCTCCCCTAATCCGTCCCTGGGCCGCCCATCACCTATGCTCTCCCAAAACCCCACTCGAGTTCCAGCCCTAGTCATGGCTGACGCAGCCGCAGCCGCCGGCTCTACCGTTGGACCTGCGACCTCAATTTTCCGCCCGAAACTGCAAAGAAGTCAAAGAAGGAGCTCACGTCAGAGCAGAGGGCCATAGAGACCCAGAAGCGGGGCGCCCGGAGGAGGAGGTTAAAGGAGGACAGGGTCGCCGTCGCCGAGCAGCAGGGCCAGGACGTGGAATCTGACCTCGTGTCCAGGGCCGCGACCGCTGCCCTCCTCTGATTGGAATTGTCCCGCCCGCGGGAGCGGCCGCGACTGCGGTGGCCAGCTCCAATAGCTCGGCGCCCCGACCGCCAAGGTCGAGAACTTCCATGACGACACCCTCGCCTACGTACGGGTAACTCCCGGGAACCATGCCGCCGCGGGTTTCACCCGAGGTAGGAGAATCCGCACTCGGCACCCTCGAGGTACGTACCCTTGATCTCAACTCGCCGGCGCCGCAGACTGCGGCCGCGCGTGCAGCTGCCCTGGCAGTTGTCGCCCACAGCGGTAACCTGTTCGGCGAATTGACCAGGCCGTCGCCGGGGGATGCTATGTACTACGAGGAGGCGGAAGGAGAGGACCTCCTTCAGGACATGATCAGGGACAACAATGTGTATGTAAATGACGATTATACCGCCAGAGAAGTTGAATTTCCGCCGACCGGCCCCGATGTGATCAACATCGAGGCCAAGCCGGTTTTCCAAGACGAGCTCGAGACCCAAGTCCGGGCCATGAAGAGAAAGATTAGCCAAAGGGGCGCCTCATTCACGTCGGAGGAGGACGTGCTCATTTGTGAGTCCTGGATCGAGGTTGGAACCAACGAAATTATCGGGGCGGAGCAAAAAGGGACTGCTTATTGGAGCCGGTTCAGCAAACGCTACAATGAAAGTAGAATCCTTCTGCCCTCTAACATAGCCACGGAGCGAACAGAGACATCTATCTCAAAGAGATGGCTCCACATACATGGGGAGATGAGCAAGTTTTGCGGATCCGTTGAAAACGTTGAAGCCCAGACAAAAAGTGGCTGTGGAATGAAGGAATTGGTAATTCCTCTTCCCCTCTTATGCATTGTCCTCCTATGTATTGTCCTCCTATGATTTTGATTGCCATACCCTTGTATGCATAGGTCTTGCAAGATTTGGAAACCTTTAAGCCTCAACATAGGAAGGCCTTCAACTTGACCCATTGCTACAAGGTACTCAAGGACCAGCAGAAATGGAAGGATCTCTGCGCCTCCCTCAAAAATGGTGGGGAGCCAGTTGACAAGAGAGATGACCCATCGGATAAGGGAGGGAGGCCAAGGGGGAAGAACAACTCGAAAGCCAAGTTGAAACGTGATGCAACAACCCTTGTGTTGCAAGATATATTGAACGGGTTCCTATCCCAAAAGGACAAGTCATGTGATAAGGAGGAGAGGAAAGAGAGGGAACGCCAAGAGAGAGAGGCGGCTTCCAAGCTATAGTTTGAATTGCAGAAGAAGAATCTCGATATCGAGAAGGAAAATGCCCGGACAAGAGTAAGGGAAGCTGAAGCAAGAGTCAAGGAGGCCGAGGCTAGAGACAAGGAGGTCGAGGCAAGAGCAAAGGAGGTCGATGTGAAGGGTAAGAACCTTGAGCTCGCCCTACGCCAAGAGGAGGCCAGGATCATGGACATGGATCTCTCGGCGTTCACCCCTACGAAGAAGGTCTACTACCTCAAGAAGCAAAGGTACTACATGGACCGAGATTGATCACATCTCGGTCGCTTTAGTAATGTTGCATGCCGGCGTTGAACTATGGCCGAGATGGCCGGAAAAACATGGCCGATGAGGCTGGAATTATGTGTGATTTTGGGTATGTATGCAGACATGGCCGATGAGGCCGGGATTAATGTTTTATTTAGGGTTCATTTGGTTGCTATATATTTATTTTATCGCAATGTGATCGCAATGCCCGAAAATGATCAAAAATCCTGGCCGGACGGACACAATGCGTCGACCCGTTGGGTGCAATGGTCAGAAAGAGGCAGACATGGGCCGGACGCGCACCCGTTTGCCGACTCAAACGGACAAAACGCGCGTCCGTTTGCGTCGACCCATTGGAGTCATCCTTAGAGCATCTCCACTCGGAGCGCCCAAACGGCCGCCCAAAACACTTTTTGAGCCTTTTGGGCGAAAACAGCTTCCACTCGCGGCGCCCAAATGCAAATTTCGTCCGGAAGCGCCCACTTTTCTGTCCGGCAGCGCCACATGAAGCCCTTGGAATGGGGAGGGTTTGGGCGGCCCCGGACACAAAATTGTGGCCGCGTAGTCCACTCACGCGTCTCCATGTGTCTCCTCTTTCTTCTCTCACCTCTCTCCTCTTTGTCTCCATCTGCATGCGGCTGCCCACACATGCTTCTCTCCCCATGCTTTCCAAACCCTTGCCGTACTTGTCGGTTTCTCTTGCCTCATGCTCCTCTTCTCCGGTGAGCTCGCGCCGAGCCTAGTCGTTTCGGTGAGCTCGCGCCGGACGGAGGTCGCCGAGCTAGCGCTCGCAGGCCTCGTCCGAGTTGAGGCCGCGCACGGCAAGGACGGCCGCGGCGGCGAGGACACAACAAGGGCCGCGCACCACGAGGACGGACGGCCCGCGAGGGCGGCCTCGGTGAGAACACGGCGAGGGACGCGCTCGGCTAGCCACAGCACGGCCGACGAGCACACGCACACGACGCTTGGCTAGCTAACACGGCCGGGGAGCGCGCACGCACGCACGCACGGCCGGCTAGCAAACCCGCTCGCACGCGGCGTCCATGAGCTCGCCGGGTGCACGACCAGCTCGCAGGCCAGGATTTCGCCCCGTTCGCCGGCCTTGAGCTCGCCCAGCTCGTCGGGTGCACGCCCAGCTCGCCCCGTTCGACGTCCATGAGCTCGCCCCGTTCGGCGGCCTTGAGCTCACCCAGCTCGTCGGGTGCACGACTAGCTCGCTGGACAGGAGCTCGCCCCGTTCGACGTCCATGAGCTCGCCCACCTCGCCGGGTGCACGCCCAAGCCAGGCCAAGCTCGCGTCGACCTTGTGATGTCTTGCGCTGGTTGTGGCTGGCCTGCCGTGCACCGTGCCGTGACGCCCGACGAGCGAGGTGCGAGCTCCAAGCTCTGTACCATGGCCTGTCGTGCACCGTACCATGCGGGGCGCGAGCTCCAAGCTTTGCGGTAGACCGGAGGAGGCGAGGCCGGCACCTCGACGCCGGTACCGCGGTGGTCAACTCTGTGCTCTAGCTCCACCGCCCCGCCTACAAGGTGTTTGTGGAATGGTGTTTTGCTAAAAACAAAGTATCCGGACACAATTTGGGGCCCCGAGTGGGAACATGCACAGCCTATAGAAAAATTATGTCCGGCGGACGCCTAAACGGCTCGTCCAGAAGGGATTTGGACGGCCATTTGGACGCTCCGAGTGGAGATGCTCTTAGCGCTAATCAACCGGCCGTCTGGCGTCGATGTTTCCTTTGCTCCTTGTCCTCCTCTACACCAGTACGTACACGTATGAAACATTAGTGGTACAATCAGTGAGTTTCTCTCGCAAAACCAGTGGCGATCGATGATCGATGGGAAGCCCAATCCGTATGGTTGCCTGCCTCGCGGCGGACAGAGTGTCGGTCACCGCGCACGATCGGTGCACGCAAACAAGCCAGGACAGTACTATCCAGAAGCACTTGTTCTTCTCTTTCCGAAAAACAGGAAAGCGGTTTCTGTACATCCGGCTAGCTTGGTGCTCGACAATGGCGGGCGGGGGGCAAATCCAATCAGCTAGCAGGCCATGCCGGGGTGCAGAGCCGAGTAGACGCCGTCCCAATCCTCAATCGACTCACGAGAGGGCAGGGTGGGCAAGCAGCTCGGCCCCAGGCTTCTGCTCTGCTCATCGCTGTGCCTAGTTTTCTGCGTGCTGGCGCACGAGGCCACTGCAGGCGCGCCTCTCGAGCCTGCACGCACGGGGACGTCTGACCAGCTTTCACCTCACCTGTGTCGCCGCTCGTGTGCGTGTGTGACTGTGGAGCCTAGCTGATTGGTTGGGATTCGCACCTCGCCTGCAGCTAGCTAGCGTACGATTCCCCATGCCGCACGGGGGCCTTTGTTTGACTGGCAACGGCGATCATCATGGCGTGGCTCGCCGCACCCGCACGAGGGCCGCATTCATGTCAGTGTCACCACCATCGTCCATCGATCCCTCCGGCCGAGCTCCGATACTCATTTCGAGGTTCGGCGCCATCGAAACACTACCCCCATGGCCATGCGTGCGTCCAGCTCCACCGCCTTGACCCAAACCAAAGCCCGTACCATGAGTACGTCTCTCTCGCGGCTCCCCCACCTGCCCGGAAATACTCGCTGTGAAAATCGTAAACCTGCCCACAAATAAATAAGGCTTCCAAGTTCCAAGCCATTGAGACGTCGGACCAGCTGACCAGGGAAGCACTCTCGGTCGTGGCGCCACCGTGCAAAGCTCATTATTGCTTGGACCTACCTTCGATGTGGAAGTAAACATCTCGATTATGGTACCTCCGATCCATATTAGTAGGCACAACTTTGTTTAGATACACATGTATCTAGTCTAAATACTTAACTAGATACATATGAATTTAGACAAAGCTATGCCCACTAATATGGATCGGAGGGAGTAATAGATAGACATATGGATCAAATGCAAGTTCGAATACATGTTTGCCTGAAAGGCCACAACGTACAGTAGCATTGCCTGAAAGGCCACAATCATGTTTTGTGGGGTTCTATGTTTGTATCATCTTGATGTAAACTGAAGAGTTTGATAAAACGCGCCCTTTATCGGAGAAAAAAAAAGAGTAGCATTGTCAGCTACATTGTCATTGTCGCCCATTGTGATGAAGATGAGTAAGCCTACACACAAGTCATCATGGATGTTGTCCAAGACATGCGAGCAATCGCGCTGGAATGATTCTCAATAAACATTATCACCCCTCACCCGTTGCAGGTTCTCAGGGATGCAATTTTGATTACCTCATCCCCTCTCTCAAACGGTCATACATCTTTAGTGAAAAACTTTCCACTGGTTTGCAAATGACTGATCTAAGAAAATTGCACACGTGAATAGCGCAACCGTTTATTTCTCACGAGAAGCTAGCACGGGTAACACGCAAATCTTCGTATATTTTGTTTGAAATGACCCTTACTAAAATATAAGCCACTAATGCCCCCTCAAAAACTTTCAGCCAGATCTTACCCCTCCCCAAACGCAATCCGCGTTGGGCGTTATGACAATATCAGGGACTCTGAGAAATCTCATAGGATCTGAGATTGCAAAAACGACATAACAAATGGCTTATTTCAAATGACTTAACCCTTTTTGCATTTCGTAGTCTCGGATAACCCAAAGTGAATGGCGTATTCTGAGATTTTCAGAGTCTCCGAGGTTGTCATAACGCCTTTTAGTATGATGGTTTTAGGAGGGGTCAAATTTGGTGAAAGTTTTTCGAGAGGACATTGGTGGCTGATAGTTTGGCAAAGGGCCATTTAGGATAAAAGATGTTAGGAATATTAATGTTAGGTCGGTTTGGAGTTTGCTGCTTAGGAAAGTACTAGTTTGTTTCATTTCCTTATTGCGTATTAGGTAATTTTTGTAAACCAGAGTTGTACTGGGTTGCGTCGTGTTGGGCATGTGAAGTCGAGTTGCACGTGATTGTATCCTACTCCCTCCGTATCAAAATATAAGACTCTCTAGCTAGTTTGTACACACATGTATGTAGACATGTTTTAATGCAAGGTTCACATGAATCTTGCACTAAAACATGTCTAGATACATGTGTGTACAACCTAGTTAGAGAGTTATATTTTGATACGGAGGGAGTACTGTATAATGCAATGAAAAGGACTCGAAAAAGAAGCTAATATTCCTGCGGTAAATCCCCCCCTCTCTCTCTAAACTCGAATTAGGGTTTGTTTATCTCTTCGAGTTGGTCGAGTTCGTGTGAGATCCGACTGTTGGTATCAGAGCCAGGTTTCTAGATCTTCTAGTAACGGGAGATCATAAACGACCTCAAAAACAAGAAGGCATTAGCGGAGATGTCTGACGCGGCTTTACAAGTTGCGGCGTCGGCGTCATCACAGTTCCCGCGGTTCGACTGGCCCTACCCCTCGTAGGGGAGCTGGAGCTGGAGCTCCCCTACCTCTCGTGCCACCAAGCAGACTGCAAGCGGAGAGGAAGGGGAGCGGCGGATCGTCGGCAGGGAACTCTGGTTGTGGAACCACATCACTCTCTCTCTCTCTAAACTCGAATTAGCTTTGTTTATCTCTTCTAGTTGGTCGAGTTCACCAAATCTTCGTTATCCGTCCTGCCCATGCATGCATGTAATACTCCCTCTGTCCAAAAATAAGTGTCTCAAGTTTGCTCAAACGTGGAGGTATCTAGACATATTTCATATATAGATACATCCACTTTTTGCCAAACTTGAGACACTTATTTTTGAATGGAGGAGTATGTATATACCTCCGCATAGGTTTATCCAATTTTCGATATGATCGGTCGTCCTCGATCGACATAGTGGTAGCTCGATCCGTATGGAGCATCGATCATGGCATTGGCGGACCTAGCGGGTGGGCCGGGTGGGCCGTGGCCCACCCAGAATTTTCGGAATTCTTTTACTACCCATAGCACTACTGCTTCCTTCATGCGTGAAACTGCGACCCGTCTCTCTGGATTCGTTTATCGACAGAAAGGGGATTGGAAATTAGGATGCAGCTGGATGGGCCGCCGGCCAATCCGCTGTGTCCGCCTTGTCCGTTAAGCGCAAATGAGCTGATTAGCGATGTCCGTCTCCGCTGTTTCATCTCATGGCTATTTCCAGTGAAAATAATTTCGCCGAAATTTCGAACGAAATTCGCGAAATTAACGATTCTCGCTATGGGGCGAGAAAGTATAATCTCGGATGAAATTTTCGTTTAAATTTGAATAAATCCAATGGGTTACACTACAAAAAGCTATAGACCATGATGTAGACACGTACTTACCTCTACCCTACTGGTTGAGGACTCATGTAGTTGATTATGAGGTTCTGTGTTCGATACCAGCAGCCCCATTTTTATTTTTTGAAAATAATTTGAACGTCAGACCATAATCTGTCCGAAATTTTTGAAATATTTCTTTGAAATTTTGTTGATTTCGCGAAATTCGCGAATCTCTGTGAGGTGCGAAAGAAATTAGAAAAACGATTGAAAATAATTTGAACGTCAGACCATAATCTGTCCGAAATTTTTGAAATATTTCTTCGAAATTTTGTTGATTTCTCGAAATTCGCGAATCTCTGTGAGGTGCGAAAGAAATTAGAAAAACGAAATGTTAAACCCTACGCTAGCGGCTAGCTGATCCAATGGACACCAGCGGGCATGCTGCTGCTAGCTGCTAGTGCTAGCTGAAACCATACGCTAGCGGCTAGCTGATCTGTTGCTACTAGCTGAAAAAATGAAGACTAAGCACAAAGATTAAAAAATGCACTAGCTTCAGCTGCATAGCAACCAGTTCAAGATGACCATGCATGCTAGATTGAGCTCATCTAAGTGCACATGTAATCACCTTTATGTATCAGGACAACAAAGATACATAAGGTTGCACAATCATGATGAGACAAGTAGTGTACATATATATCAGGCCTGGCGTTTCGATGGGGCTTGGCGGCCGGGGACGAGCAGGGAGCAGGACGATGGGGCTTGGTAACGACGGTCCGAGATTGAGGTCATCTATTGTATTGGAATCATGCACATATGAAACATACATATTGAACTATATTTTTGTGAATCTATTGCCTATTTATATTATTAGTTTGGCAAAAAAATCGCGGTTCGAAATTTTGTTGCTGTGTGCCCACCCTCCATTTTTTTCCTGGGTCCGCCACTGGATCATGGTCAATGCGGTGCAATCATGTACAAGAACCAATGAATATATTTTTCTTGTACGCGTATATAGCATGGCTCTAGCTAGCTAAGATAGGTAGCGACGTCTCGATACGGTACATGTACACGCCCATACTACTAGCTACAGTAGCTACTAGTAGCAGTACCAAACCTATTAGATAGCCATGCATCATGACACTGTGCACGTGGTCGAGTAGAGGATCCATGGTGGTACAGTGCCTACGCAATGACGTGAACAGGGCGCCCAACTTTTGATCCACTAGTAGAAAAGAGGAAATAGAGCCGGACCTTTAGTCGCGGTTCGGAAAGAGCCGGACCTTTAGTCGCGGTTCGGAAAGAGCCGGACCTTTAGTCACGGTTCCTTTCCGAACCGCGACTAGAGGGCTCCGGCTCCGACATCTCCAACGGCTAGGACAGGTGTCCGGTTGGTGCGGGACCTTTAGTCGCGGTTCCAGACACGAACCGCGACTGAAGGTCCTCCGCCTGCGGCTTTAGCGGCCGGGGGCCGCGCGGGGCCCGCGCGAGGACCTTTAGTCGCGGTTCGTGGCTGGAACCGCGACTAAAGGTGACCCTTTAGTCGCGGTTCGTGGCTGGAACCGGGACTGCAGGTCCTTCAACTATATCTTCCACCCCGAGCCAGCCATGGCCATTTTGAGCTCGAGTTTCATCTCCATTTTCTCTCCACCGAGCTCGATTTCTTCCACGATTTTTTGCCCCATTTGTTAAGATTGACGGCGGTGCATCTATCCAAGGGTTAGCAACTGCAAACTCTCTCTTCCGGCGCCGTTTCTTTAGTTGTTTAGCTTATTTAGCTCATTTTATATTTCTAGTGCTAGGTAGGTGTTTGATGAAATGCCTAAGTTAGCTCATTTTGCTTATTTAGCTCAATTTTGTTTATTCAGTTTGAGCTTAAACTAAATTATGTTTTTGTATTTCAGTGTCACAACATTCACGTCCTCACCGTCGTCGATAGACCGCGCCGTCTTGTCACCGACACCACCTAGGTGAGCCTTCTTTTTTATTTTAAAAAAAATCTTTGTTGTATGATTTTGTTCCATAATTATTTGTTTTTTTGTATAAGTTGTATAATTGTTTTTTATATATATAGTGCCATGGTTTTCACAAATACCCCCACCGGCTCTCGTCCGTTCTATTATTCGGATGTGGTATGACTGTTAATAACTATATATTTGTTTCGTTTCGTGTTTATGACAATCATGCCGACCAACTTTGACATAAATATATATTTGTCTAGGAGGTAGTTGAACCGGAAATTCCAATGGACCCTATTGTTGAATTTTTTGTGAAAGAGAACGATGATTTGAAAGCTAAATTAAAAATAAGTGAAGATCTCCGCCAAGAAGAGAAGAGGAAATTGGAGGTCAAGCTTGCCAACATCATCGATGAACACCAGTTCAAGCTTGCCGACGTCGTCGATACTTACGAGATCAAGTTGGATGGGATGCGCTCGAAGCTTGCCGACGTCGTTGATGCTTACGAGATCAAGTTGGATGCGATGCGCTTGAAGCTTAAAAAAATTAGAAGTTATGCCATTAGTCAAGAGGCTTGGTATCATTATGCTGTTGGTTCAATAATGACCTTAGTTGCGATTATGTTCGCATTTGTTGTTGGATTTAAATTCTTTAGATAGTTCTATGTTAGTTTAAATTAATGAATATTTAATGCTACAATGTATTACATTTGTCGCCACTCTACTTTGCTTGAAGAACTTGTAAGAATTATTATGGTCACTTATCTATTCATTACTGGCATGCATAATGCAGATGAGACGTCAATGGATGTACGGTTCCCGAGTTTCTGACGATTTCCTTAAGGGCATGCATGAATTTCTCACTGTGGCCGAGATAAGCAAGCGAAAAAATGGTTTTATGTGTTGTCCATGCAGTCTCTGTGAGAATAAGAAGGATTACCCTTCCTCAGCCAAGCTTCACCAACACCTGTTGCAAAATGGTTTCATGCGTGGTTATTATTGTTGGACCAAGCACGGAGAAACAGGGGTTATAATGGAAGAGAATGAAGAAGAAGAGGATAATGACAACTATCCTATGTTCGATGAACACGGTGGTACTTCAATGGGGGAAGACGAAGTTGAAGAGGATGAAAAAAAAGATGAGCCTGACGATGATCTTCGTCAGGCCATTCATGATGCACAAATGGACTGTGGAAGTGAAAACGAGAGGTTGAAGTTGGAGCGCATGTTAGCCGATCACACCAAATTGTTGTACCCAACTTGTACAGATGGCCAGAAAAAGCTCGGTACCATACTGGAAATGCTACAATGGAAGGCAGAGAGTGGTACTACCGACAAGCACTTTGAAAGTTTGCTGAAAATAATTAAGAAGATGCTTCCAAATGAAAACGAATTGCCCTCTAGTACGTACGAAGCAAAGAAGGTTGTCTGCCCTCTAGGATTAGAGGTGCAGAAGATACATGCATGCATTAATGACTGCATCCTCTACCGCGGCAAGCACGAAAATTTAAATGCTTGTCCTGTATGCGGTGCATTGCGGTTTAAGATTGGGCGAGATGACCCAGGTGAAGTTGAGGGCGAGCAAGGTTGTCCAAGGAAGAGGATTCCTGCCAAGGTGATGTGGTATGCTCCTATAATACCACGTCTGAAACGTTTGTTCCAAAACAAAGAGCATGCCAAGTTGTTGCGCTGGCACAAAGAAGAACGTAAAAAAGACCTGATGATGAGACACCCCGCTGATGGGTCCCAGTGGAGAAAAATCGACAGAGAGTTCCCGAAATTTTCGGATGACGCTAGGAACTTAAGATTTGGTCTAAGTACAGATGGATTTAATCCATTTGGAGAGCAGAGCTCCAGTCATAGCACTTGGCCTGTGACTCTATGTATATATAACCTTCCTCCCTGGTTGTGCATGAAGCGGAAGTTCATTATGATGCCAGTGCTCATCCAAGGCCCGAAGCAACCTGGCAACGACATTGACGTGTATCTGAGGCCATTGGTGGAAGAACTTTTACAGTTGTGGACTGATGAAGGTGTGCGTGTGTGGGATGAGCACGGACAAACGGAATTTGACCTACGAGCGCTCTTGTTTGTAACCATCAATGATTGGCCTGCTCTTAGTAACATTTCAGGACAGTCAAACAAGGGATACAATGCATGTACGCATTGTTTAGGTGAGACTCAAGGTAAACATATAGGTAACAAGATTGTGTACCTGGGCCATCGTCGATGGCTTGTACCGAGGCATCCAGTAAGAAAGGAAGGCCAACATTACAAAGGTGAGGAAGATATTCGGCGGAAGCCTACTCGACCTTCTAGTTCTGTTATACATGATATGGTCAAGGATTTAAAAGTAATATTTGGGAAGGGTGCTGGAGCACTATCTGTTCCGAATGACGCTCAGAACCACGTTCCCATGTGGAAGAAGAAATCTATATTTTGGGAGCTGCCCTATTGGATAATGCTAGAGGTTCACTCTGCAATCGACGTGATGCACGTGACAAAAAATCTTTGCTTGAACCTGCTTAACTTGTTGGGCGTGTATGGAAAGTCAAAAGATACACCGGAAGCAAGACAGGCCCATCGACGTATGCATTCACGAGACGACGATCATTCTGATAATCATCAAGGTCCTGCGAGCTACGCTCTTACGAAAGAAGAGAAGAAAATATTTTTTGAATGTCTTCGCAGTATGAAGGTTCCATCTGGCTTCTCGTCGAATATAAAGGGAATAATAAACATGGCAGAGCAAAAATTCCAGAACCTGAAGTCTCATGACTGTCACGTGATTATGACACAATTACTTCCGGTTGCATTGAGGGGACTTCTACCAGA
Organism: Poa pratensis; assembly: GCA_947311845.1. Taxonomy (NCBI): domain Eukaryota; kingdom Viridiplantae; phylum Streptophyta; class Magnoliopsida; order Poales; family Poaceae; genus Poa; species Poa pratensis. The sequence continues at coordinate 37,071,937 of CAMZMU010000050.1, read as the reverse complement.
AAATGTTCGAGTACCCATTGTGAAGCTATGTGCATTCCTGAATGCAATTTCTCAGAAGGTTATCAATCCACTTACTCTAAAAGATATAGAGAATGATGTGGTCCAATGTCTTGTCAGCTTCGAGTTGGTGTTCCCACCAACCTTCTTCAATATTATGACGCACCTTCTAGTTCACCTGGTGGAAGAGATACGTGTTCTCGGTCCTGTATTTCTACACAACATGTTCCCCTTTGAGAGGTTTATGGGAGTCTTAAAGAAATACGTTCATAACCGTGCTAGGCCAGAAGGAAGCATCTCCAAGGGTTATGGAACTGAGGAGGTCATTGAGTTTTGTGTTGACTTTATTCCTGATCTTAAGCCGATTGGTGTTCCTCAATCGCGTCATGAGGGGAGACTGCGTGGAAAAGGCACGCTAGGAAAGAAAGCAATCATATGTGAAGACGTGGATTCTTTCACTCGAGCACACTACACAGTTCTGCATAATTCCATCTTGGTGGCTCCGTATATCGAGCAACACAAGAATTATTTACGCTCCCAATACCCAGAAGATGAGATTGATGGAGTACACTTCAAGACTTTTGGCGGTTGGTTACAGAAACTTCTGATGAATGTCACCACAAATGAACTACAGCTATACTATTTGGCCAAGTCACCATCTTCGACTATATTGACTTTTCAAGGGTACGAGATAAATGGAAATACATTTTACACGGCCGACCAAGATAAAAAGAGCACCAACCAAAACAGTGGTGTTCGCTTTGATGCAATAGATGGCTGCAGTGGGGAAAAGGTAACATATTATGGTTACATAGAGGAGATATGGGAACTGGACTATGGACCTTCATTTAAGATTCCTTTGTTCAAGTGCAAATGGTTCAACCTAGATGGCGGTGTAGCCGTAGACACACGGTACGGAATGACTACAGTGGATTTCAAGAATCTTCATTACGAGAACGAACCATTCATTTTAGCCAGTGAAGTGGCTCAGGTTTTCTATGTGAAGGACATGTCTACCCTACCAAAAAAAAAAAAGATAAGCAAGCGAATACATCATACGATGAGCCAAAGCGCCACATAGTTCTTTCAGGTAAAAGAAACATCGTGGGAGTGGAGGACCACACGACATGTCAGAAGATTACAATAAGTTTCATGAAATTCCGCCCTTCAAAGTGAAAATTGACCCAACCATCACGTTAAATGAAGAAGTTTGTCCATGGCTACGGTGCAATAAGAAGAAAGGGACACACACGAAGAACAAGTGAACACTAGCTAGGTAGGGATGTTGTTGGTGATGTGTAATAATTAATATGTATTAAACCTTTTATGTAACCGTGCGACATTTCTGTGCCGTGGTCCTTTTTTCTATTTGTTTTTCTTCTTTACTTTTATTGTGGACTGTTTATTGGTATTAGTTAAGAGTGTGTTCGTAAGTTGTGTGAACCAAGATACAACTCCGATGTGCGATCAACCGTCTTATGCGGAGACGATTTAACATAGAACTAGAGATCTACGTTACAACTTCACTAGTTCTAAATACTGGATAGAACAAATTAAGGTACAACTTGAAATTACGATACAACACAAGTAAAACAAAGACTCTGCCTCCTTGCCTTTGCCCTTGGACGAAGGTTCAGCCTCCTTTGCCCTTGGACGAAGATTTTGCCTCCTTGCCTTTCCCCTTGGACGAAGCTTCAGCCTTCTTGCTCAGTGCTTCAACCCTCCTTTCCTTTGACGACGGCATGAAATCGTCGTCATCATCGCTGTCAACTACCCAGAGACAGGAACGACCGTACGAAACACGGTCAGCTTCAGTTCGGTAGAACGGACTATTCGTAACTTTCCTGTCAAACTTATCTGCAAGCCTGAGCATTTCTGCACGAATTTGGAGCGGGGTCCTATACGGAAACCCATCGCGGCATAGCTTCGCCCCGAGCAAAGCGAGATGACTCTCAGTGTGCAAAATTTCTTCAATTGGAACTACCCTACCATCTACCTTCAAATTGCTCGAAAGCCTGGCGAGATGCTCGGATGCGGAAATGTGAAACCCGGACACACACTTCTCGCAAGGACCAATACACACCATGCTTGCGCTCAAGTGAGTACCATGCCTACCTTCGACTGGGTTTTATAGAACTACCGGTGCCGGCATTTGGCGGGAAACGGTGGCGGGAACGATAGCGGGAAACGTTGGCGGGAAACGGTGGCGGGAGGACACGAGTCGTGACCGCAAAGCCCGCCTTTAGTCCCGGTTGGTAACACCAACCGGGACTGAAGAAGCACACGGATCGTGTGTTTCTTTCAAACGCTTGTGAGCCGTTGGATCAGGGGTGTGTTTCTTTTGAGGGCTTGTGAGCTGTTGGATCAGCACTCCCACCTCATCCACAGGTACACTTTCTAATCGCCTATAAATAGCGGCGTCCCTGCAGCGAACGGCACACAACGAGCGTCTACCTTCGCCACCGAATCCAATGGCTGGATTTAGCCTACCTGCTGGCATGTTCCCTGGCATTATTGTGTTCGTCCTTGTTCACCGGCCAGCCATTGGAGCCACCTCCTGTAGGACGGTGAACAAGGACAACACAACGACGCTGTTGGAAACACAAGCCCTCAGGTAGGTTGAATCCAGCCACTGGATTAGGGTGACGCAATGATGAATTGCCGAGGAGGTGGGAGTGGTGGTGGTGGTGGAAGTGGTAGCCATGCCCCTCGGTCCGATCCAAGCAGCGGCAAGGCGCTCTGATGATCTGCGACATTCCCAACACTTTTTGGGACGGTCGTAGATCATCAGAGACGTCTTGCCGCTGTGGATCGAAGGTCGATTTGATATGCAGGCACTCACGAGCCACCGTTGGGCTGTATGCAGGGGAAACCGTGTGTTCTGTTCTATATATCTATATAATCCTTCAGTTCATCGACCGAACACAAAGGGGCATGGTTAATTTAGCTAGTTGGAGAGATTGTGAGCTGTTGGATCAGTAGTATCACGACCACTTCGTGAGCCACATCAAGGTTTAATACGTTCCATAGAATGCATTACATAAAAGGTTTAATACATTATTACACATGATCCAACGTCTCACAAGCGCTTGAAAGAAACACACCCCTGATCCAACATCACCAACATTATTCTACATAAACGGACTTGCTGGCTCGAAGGCCGTAGGATTAGGGGGAACGGCGGGAGGAGCCAGCCCCGTGGGCGGCCGCCCGGTTCTCGCGCGCACGTTTGCGGCGGAGGGCAAGATCCATGGAGGATGAGTCTTTCAGCGCCCAATCCAGCTCGGAAGCCTCCTTCGCCTTGAGCTGGTAGGAAGTCTTGGCTCGCTGGACAGGGTAGTCGCGGACAGACTGGAATGAGGCTTCCATGGCCTCCTGTATCTGCAACCCACAACCCTCTTCCCCGTCGTCGCTCCAGTCGAAGTCGTCGTCCTCCTCCTCCTCCGCGGGAGGAGTGGTGGCGCCTGGTGGAGGTGCAGCGGCGCCAGGTGGAGGTGCGGCGGCACCTGGTGGAGCAGGAGGCCGGTAGCTGGGCATTCCTCTCCACGCCGGGCTCGTGGGCATACGGCGGGATAGGCTCCCGCGGTTGCGCCCAAGCGCGCTCTGCCGAGCACGCTCGACCTCGTCCAGAAGGCGCTGCGGCGGACGTGGCGGATCCATCTCGTGGAGACGATGCGTTCGTGGCTAGGAATGGTGGATTAGGGTTTACCCCGTCGGCGACAATATATAAAGACCTCCAAAACCCGCCTTTAGTCCCGGTTGGTGTTACCAACCGGGACTAAAGAAGCACACGGATCGTGTGTTTCTTTCAAGCGCTTGTGAGACGTTGGATCAGGGGTGTGTTTCTTTTGAGGGATTGTGAGCTGTTGGATCAGCAGTATCATCACGACCACTTCGTGAGCCACATGACCCGGTTACCAACCGGGACTAAAGAAACACACGTACCCTATATATAGCCCCCCTCCTCAGACAGGTTACTCACACACAAAACATTCCAGCGTCATTCGGAGAGGCATCTTTGGGCAACCAGCGGCAAGACGTCTCTGATGACCTGCGACCGTTCCAAACGGTTGCAGATCATCAGAGATGTTTTGCCGGACGGTTGTAGATCATCAGAGACGTCTTGCCGCTGCTTGGATCGAAGTGGCGCTCAAACACAAAACATTCCAGCGTCACTCTTCTTGGGCTGTATGCAGGGGAGCCGTGTGTTCTGTTCTATATATCTATATAATCCTTCATTTCATTGACCGAACACAAATCATTCGGTTCCGGGAACCCTCCCCTCGGTCGGATCCAAGCAGCGGCAAGGATCTCTGAAAGGGGCATGGTTAATTTAGGTAGTCGGTTAATTTAGGTAGTCTCTGAAAGGGGCATTTTGTTGTCGAGGTCTAAAACAAAACAGGAAAAGAAACTAGAAACAAAAACAATTCAAAAAGAACTTAAATCAAAGTATATAAAAGAAAACAAATACAACAAAACAAAACAGAAAAAGAAAACAGAAACAACAAAAATAAATAGAAAAAGCCCAACTAGTCGCGGTTGCAGCCAGCAACCGCGACTAGATGTCCCCCTGGGCTTGGCGCCAGAATTTTGGCGGCCCAGGTCGACCTCTAGTAGCGGTTGCTGGCTGCAACCGCGACTAAAGTGTCTTTAGTCGCGGTTGCAGCCAGCAACCGCGACTAGAGGTCGATTCCGAGCCGTTTAGTGGGGACTCTGCGAAAAATTTCGCAAAATCCCCCAAATCGAAGACGCGCCTCGGGCTCCCACGACGCGCGCGACAACGCCGGCGAAGCCCTGCTCCGCCGCGCCGTGCCCATCTCCGGCCAGCCGCCCCTGCCTCGCCGTGGTGCCCATCTCCGACGCCACGCCGCGCGCCCCTCCCCTGCCTCGCCGTGGTGCCCATCTCCGTCGCGCCGTGGTGCCCCTCTCCGGCCAGCCGCCCCTGCTCCGCCGCGCCGTGGTGCCCATCTCCGGCCAGCCGCCCCTGCTCCACCGCGCCGTGTCCATCTCCAGCCGCCTCCCCTGCCTCGCCGTGGTGCCCGAGCCCCATCTCCGCCGCGCCGTGTCCATCTCCAGCCGCCTCCCCTGCCGCGCCGTGGTGTCCATCTAGTGGTACTGTTCTAGATGATGAATTGGTGGTAGATGAACTGGTTAATTTAGTGTTCGTGGTGCTTGCTCAAGTTCATCTTGCTGATGATTTGATATGGAGTGTGGACTGTGATGCGATCTAGTATGGTTAAAGTCCATTTTGCAAGTATTTGAGCTCTGACGTGCAGTAGGTGATATCTTGCTGCACCTTGTGATACTGGTTCTTGTGTAAATCATGCAAGTAAAATATCTAGTGGCTTAGTCTTGATGTTTTCATCAAACCAGTGTGTAAATGAGGTGCTGCTATGTATACACATAAGAAAGATATGCTAGAATAATTTTGTTAGTATCCTATCTTATTGCTAGATCAATTTCTTTCTCATGTACATGTGTATAATAAGTGATCCATTATTACTTTCTTTGCTGTTTTATATTTCTGGACATGTTCTTTAGTGTTCTTACCCTGCCCGAGCCCCATCTCCTCAGGTTAATTTGTTTTCCTTATTCATTTTTGTTTTCATTTTTAGGTTATTAGCTAGTGTTAGCAAATATTGTGTTAGCAATTTAGTGTTACCAATTTAGTTTGTTAGCAAATTTAGTGTTAGCAATTTAGGTTGTTAGCAATTTAGGTTGTTAGCAAATTTAGTGTTAGCAATTTAGGTTGTTAGCAACTAGTCATCAACCCGTGCAACAGCACGGGCTAGTATTTCAGAATAGACACAGCTCGTATGTATTTTACTCTGATTTGGTGATAGCTATGGAGACGGATCATTGAGTCGACAACTGCACACTATGTTCAATATAATACCCTCTTCTAAGTATATACTACACATAAATGGAAGAAAATAAAGAGAGCTATTCAAATCTTTAAATTGGGTGAAGTAGATACCAAAGGATGAAAGTGTTGAATCGAATAATCTTTTGTTTCTAAATTTGTACTATCTCACTATTATAACCATGATTTTTCAATTACACCAAGAACATCTCACACTACAATATGTCATTTCTGATGGGTAGAATTTTGAGTTTTTGTGAACTCTATATATATATATTCCATGCTTCTCATATAACATATACTCACCGAAACCGACCATAATAATTAGCACATAGTCACTAACAATCAATTTTAATTTCGATTAGACTTTTAGGTAGTAACTAAAATGATGCAAAATTTATGAATATTAAATTCAAATTATACTATTAGTCTTTCCCATTGAAATAAGAAAGACTACTAAATTTCTCAAGCAGCTAAAACAATGTTTACCCTTGTTCTATTTGAGAGAAAATTGGGTAGTCTTTCCGAGTTGAGATTTTTTTTGCACCCGAGCACCAATGCTCGACTATTTAAAGATTTTTTTGTACCCGAGCACCAATGCTCGACTACTTAAAAAAAAGAAATATATATGTAAAAGTATTAAAAAACTGAAAAAACATAATGCATGTTGGCGTTGATGTAAGCTATAGACGTGCAAAATCACGAAACAAAATACTATGTCTTCTGACCTACACAAAAATGACAAATTTACAGACAAATTTACAGATCTGATAGGATTAACAATGCATAGTTTCAAATCTCCAAATTTTGTCATTTTTTGTGTAGACTATAATATAAATAATTTTTGCATCGAGATTTTGCACGCTCGTATTATACATCATTGGGAACATGCATGATTGTTTTGAGAATTTTTCATCATTTACATTTAATTTTTTTATTTTAAAAAAGAAGGATCACTGGAGCTAGGGAGCAAAAACAACTTTCCGAGTGTTTCCACACTGTTTCATAACACGTGCACAAATAGGAGAAATAGTTTGCTCAGATCATTGTTAAAATGTGGATCAAGTAAGACTAAACATAAATATTTGTGAGAAAATGCAAAAAACTATAAGAAGAGAGATAATCTAAAAGGTATTTATGGCTTAATATGAATGCAGAGAACACATAGATAATCTAAAAAGTATCAGTTCCTGAGTTTGTAAATTCTAAACATTCTTTAGTGTAAAATTAAAACAGAACCAAGAGTAACTAAATCCCATCATGAATGATTTTAGGCATAGAAACCATTGATGGGACAACCATACTTCATATTTCCGCTTTATGTTTCACACGAATAGTATTAGGAAAAATAACAGGAAGGGACTAAATTATAACTGATAACGGGGAGCAAATGTGTTTAGTTCAGCTGGTTGCCTCCAATGAATGAATGAAATCTGATCTTTTGTAGGCACGATTAAATTCTGCAGGTTTGTAAGAAATAATCAGATTCCGCATAAGTAATTATTGACCTTATAAAAGAGCAGCTACCTAACATATCATGACCTCAGAAAAGAAAGCCTCCGCTAGGTTTTAAAAAATGGACTGAATTGGAGAAACTTTAACGAAAAACTCTGACATCCGAAAATAAATTTCATCATGATACGATATCACCTGGATGGCTTGCATCAAGTTATGTGTTAGGTCATAGTCGTCATCTGATATTTGTTCAGATTACGTGCATGTGAAACATGTATTAGAAGAAAACACTATTCATAGCAGCTAAATTAAGAAATCTATATATCACCGTAGCAAAGGTGCTTAGCATTGGATCCGTGGTTTTGACCTGTAGGACAAATCTCCATTTTTTTCTCAAGTGGATATAACGATCGTAGAACTACACATTTATGTACCAGGTCAGTTGATGCATATTTTATTGCTGAATCGCAGGCGACAACCAAATTGCATTTCTGAACCTATTCACTCGCTTCTCTTTTCACCTACTGGTAGCCAATGGTCTCAAGTTGATAAAAAATGACAATCCATAAATTTCAATGAAGTCACGTGAAACCATATCATGGATATTTCACCTCAAGGAAAAGACCAATAAGACAACTTATGATTGCTGAAAAAATCAGCTCTCGCCTGCTAGAGTCTGTAGCCTCATGTGGTACCAAATCTGCATAGATATAGTATATATCTTAAACTCTGATGCCCTGAAAAAAATCACCGATCAGATGGCTATATGAAGGGACTGAGGTCGCCGACCCAAACACAAAGATTATATCACGTAAATAAGAGGCTTGTTTATCAGTATATTTTTTAGGTTATCAGCACTAATTTCTTAATTAGGTAGATAGATGATACAATATAATAAATCGATCCGTGCATGAATGATTAAATCTGCCTATGAGTGCATACAGATAGTGATGGTAAAGAATGACAGAGCTTGTGATACCTGATTAAAAAGACACGTGAAATAGTGTTGCTTAGAAGATTAGGACTCCATAGCCAGAACCATAGGATGACAGACCTGAGAAAGATGATTCCGATCACTCGATCAGACTCGACGGTGGCAACGCGCATGCTGCTGTCGAACAGCAGCCGTGGCCGCTCTCTCTGCTTCATGGCGGGATTTGGTTTGTATATTCTTGTGTATCCAGACCGGTCTGGTTAGGTAATAGGTACTTGATCATCATGTTCGAACAATTTTTTTTGTTCACAGCAGGTGCTCTTCCATGTACCCGGAAGTTTCCGGCGTCGAACAGCACAGATACATCCAGCTGATTTCTTCCAAACTTGAAATCAATTCGTCTGTATAGATGGTCAGGGCCTGCCTCCTAAATCGACCGCATCGATTTGGTTAATGAAACGTGGCCGCCGGCGTGATTTCCTCTAGCACCGGCCGATCGGCGTCATGGCTCTGCCTCGTGAAACGTCGCCGCCGTCGTCATAGTTTAGGAAAAATAATACGCTGCCGACTGACATGCACCTGAAAGAATTAATGAGATCCAACTAATAACTGTAGATAAGATACGTTTAAATCATCTAACTTTTTCTTCTTTTGACGTGACTTACTGGGCCGATTGTAGCAAGGCGCAATGCACATAGGACTCCAAACGTGCACACAGAAAACTCTTCGATTCACGTGAGACTCCAAACGTGCGCAGAGAAAATTCTTTGATTCCGATTGTTTAATCCTAACCGTATAGTATTAATCTTACGGTTAATTTTAGGTGGTTTTCTAGGATTAACGTGGTGTCTCGTATGGTGCCTCCAATTAGTAAATATAAGATTTAGGTTGTTAGCAAATTTAGTGTTAGCAATTTAGATTGTTAGCAATATAGGTTGTTAGCAAATTTAGTGTTAGCAATTTAGGTTGTTAGCGAATTTAAAATTTATAAATGCAAATTTAACAATGTGTTAGCAAATTATAGATGCAAATTTATAAATGCAAATTTATACATGTGTTAGCAAATTATAGATGCAAATTTATAAATGCAAATTTAACAATGTGTTAGCAAATTATAGATGCAAATTTATAAATGCAAATTTAACAATGTGTTAGCAAATTATAGATGCAAATTTATAAATGCAAATTTAACAATGTGTTAGCAAATTATAGATGCAAATTTATAAATGCAAATTTAACAACGTGTTAGCAAATTATAAATGCAAATTTAACAATGTGTTAGCAAATTATAGATGCAAATTTATAAATGCAAATTTATACATGTGTTAGCAAATTATAGATGCAAATTTATAAATGCAAATTTAACAATGTGTTAGCAAATTATAGATGCAAATTTATAAATGCAAATTTAACAATGTGTTAGCAAATTATAGATGCAAATTTATAAGTGCAAATTTAACAATGTGTTAGCAAATTATAGATGCAAATTTATAAATGCAAATTTATACATGCAAATTTATGCATATTTTATTGAGTGTAGGAACATTGAGCTATGGAGCCTGGCTATGTGCGAGACGAGGAGAATGAAGACATATTAATGCAGAGTATTTTTGAGCATCGCGATAAAGATGATGCCGGTGGAGAAGGCGCCGGTGGAGAAGGCGCCGGTGCCGGTGTAGATCTTGATTTTGAGGAATTTGCCTCACAATTTCTGATGGACTCTGGTGAGGGTCTTTTAGATGAAGAAGAAATAACACCCTCCACCTCGAACACCCTCCACCTCGAGGTATATATATGAATTCTATATTTTGTTGATCACAAAATGCATTAACTGATTTGTATTGCACTTAGTAACGCATTATATTTCTTACTTTAGGCCTCCACCTCGAATAAAAAGGCTAAGAATCAAGCTCCTCGAGGCCGCACGAAAAGAATGACGAGCAAAGATGCAAAGTTACCGATCTATGAAATTGATGAAGAGGGCGATCCGGTGGAACCCCCAGAGAACCGCAAAAAATATATAAGTCAAGCTGGAGTTATTGTTAGGGACTCGGTCCCGATCTCCATACCAGAATGGAATAAGCCGGCGGGCGTTGCCGAGGATGACCCCTGCTATGTCCACAACCATTTGAAAGATTTGTGCTTTGACACACTCTTGGAGCATTTTAACCTCCCGGATGATATTGAACCCACCACGAAGTTGTTGAAACTCAAGCAGTGGACTCTCTCCAAGATGGCCGACGCATTTCGGAAATATAAGCAAACATTATGGGCAAAATATAAAACAGTTGATCCAGATTTCAGTGAAGAAAAACTAGTGAAGATAAGAGATCACTGGGAAGAGTTTAAGGCGTATAAGAAATCGGATGCGGCTGTGGCCCGATCGAACATAAATAAGGCAAATGCCGCGAATAAGGTTCACCACCATAACTTGGGGACAGGTGGCTACAGGTCAGCCATTCCTAAGTGGCTAGCCTTAGAAGATAAAATCTTTGCTAAAGATATCACTCCACAGACATACTACTGGCCCGAAAGGTCCAAATTCTGGTTGTTCGCGCATGGCGCAACGTTGGACGAGGAAACAGGGAAAATCGTCCCGAAGGTTGAAAAATTCAAGAAAAAAGTAGAAGAAATCGTCCCGAAGATTGAAAAGGTAATAGAGGAAGTTAAACGGGGTGTGTGGAAACCCTATAGAGAGGACGACGAGCTGACACGGGCCCTAGGGAATCCTGAACACTGGGGACGTTTACGAGGCATGCCCGGCGGTGTCACCATTAAGAAAGCGTATCCGCAACACGCTGACACTTATAGAAGCCGTGCAAGAAAGAAGAAGAAGGGTGAAGAGCGGCTAACGGAATTGGAACTCAAGGTGCAGCAACTCATGGAGTCAATTAATAGTCAGACAGGGCCGTCATCAGCAGCAACCCATGGATGCTCGATCTCAGCTTAGAAGCAGCGTGGGTTCCACGCAAATAGATGTCGATGCTCACTACCCCGTGGATGATGTCACGGAGAAGACACCATGTGAGCTACATGCACCTGTGGTTAACATATCCACGAAGGTGGCGGACGGCTATGCTTTACCGAGTGACGCCGGAGCAAGCTACCATAATGGTGACATTGCTCCTGGCTATGCTGTTGTCGGGGTGGATGAAATTGCGCCGGGATTTGAATCATTGGCTCTTGAGATTTCTGGAGGTGACGGTGAGGAGACATTGTACGATGTCAAGGGTGGTTTCGTCCAGTGGAACAAGAAATACATCAAGTTCTCAAAGCCACCGACTCAGCAAAGCCCATCCTGCCCGGGTATCGATGAGACACATCCATCTCCGGCACCGCGTGACAGGGACCCCCCACCGGAAATTGATGTAGAGGACCATCTCAGTCAGCACAGTCCATCTCCATCTCCGCCACCGCGTGAGGAAGTGTCCGTAGCGCTTCTCCGGAGAAAGCGCGCGTCTTCCCCGGTCAGGAGGCGAACTAAAAGGGCCACATCGCCTGATCCGAGGTTACCTTGGCAGAAGACTCATGAGCAAAACGAAGCAGCCGTGGCGGAGTATAATAAAGCATTGTTCGCACCGAAAGTGCCGCCGCCAAATTTTACCGCCGGCTATACTGCACAGGCTTGTAATCGAGTCATCGACAACTTATATGTCCCCCAGAGAAGCCGCCATCTGACTATGACCGTTATATTCAAAAGTCATATGACGCGGTGACAGAGGTGGAGGCGCCGAAAAAAGGTGAACAAGACGCAGAGTCAGTCCCGCCGCCGGCGGCAAAAGATAAACAAGCAGCACCATCGGACCCGCCGCCGAAGGAAGCTACAAAAGCAGCACCATCGGTCCCACCGCCGCCGAAGATAGGTAAACAAGTTCCCCAGCTCGGAGAACAACCCGTACGTTCTGTCCCCCCGCTAATTGTCCCGCCGCCGACGAACAAAGATAGTCGAGTTCCCCAGCGCGGAAAACAACTAGTACAATCTAACCCTAAAGCGCCGATGGTGTTTGACTTAGAGGAAATCCGTCGTCTTGCCGCCGAAGCGCAAGTTCCTATAGACGAATATGCTTCGAGATTGAACTTTGAGACTGCACCAACAGCTCCACCAGTAAGTAAATTTGTTATGGGGGAAGCTTTGGTGAAATGCAAGTTACCAACAAAAATGCGTGCTCTCCATTTTTGGTACTTGAAAGCCGCAAAGAAAGGGACAGCTTCTGTCGTTCTGAAATGTAGGAAAGACGATGAGCACTTCTTAGAAGACTACAACCACATTGTTCGGTTTAGCGAACTTTTTCAGCTATACAATCTGCGGGCACTCGACAAATCTATCATGAGTTCCTATTGCCTGTAAGTGATTTATTTAAGTCTTTACCTAGTCTCGTTCATTGTTTGTAATTATTCTCACTTTAATCTTTTGTGTGCTATATTATGCAGATTGAAGATGCTCGAGCTCAAAAAGCTGAACCAGCATGACATTGGGTTCATTGACCCGGATAAATATAACGAAGAAACCATAATAAATCCCTTGTATAACAAGAACACACCGGATGATTTGCTAAGGGTGTTCAAGCGATACCGCGACAAAAGAACTATATATTGGCCTTACCACTTCGGGTAAGTTTTAGTGTCTTCTACACATTCTAATTTGCTCACCCGATGTTAAGTTTAACTGATGAGTTATGCATGACTGTGCGCAGCTACCACTGGATTCTTCTTGTCATTGAACATCGCAAAGGACTTATTCATTCACTTGACTCATTGAGGTATCATCCTGACAAATACAGGAGTTGTTTCGACTTACTAGCAAGGTACATTCATTTCTTACCGCCTCTGTCATTCATATCTTGATGTCAAGTCATTAACGAATAAATCATTTGTGAATGTTCTTTGTCGGGCAGCGTTTGGGCAAGGTTTGTCGAGGAAGATCCTGCAGGTGGGTGGCCCAAAAAGCTGGATTGGAAGTTGAACAAGGTAAGTACTGCTACCTACGTCCACACAACATTCTCATGCATACTTCATTATTATTGATTGAAATCTATTCTTGTATAGTCTTGCTTGGAGCAACCAAAGGGAACTGAGTTATGTGCATACTTCGTTTGCGAGTATGTACATGTACTAGTCACCGAGAAATGGAATATGAAAAGTGCAGAGTTGGCAAAAAAGCGCTGCAAGCTACCATTCGAGCACCGCTTCAAAGCAATTGGAGAGGAATTGGCGGGATTTTACCTTTCGGAGGCCTTATCGGAGAAAGGAGAGTACTACGATGCTGAAAGCATGAAAGCGTTGAAAGCGTGTAAATAACTTGTTGTTTTGCTTCAACTCTTGTACTACGATAACTCTTGGCGCATCAACTCTTGACTACGATCTAAAAGTATTACTTAATTTAATTGTATGTGTTATAAATATGTGCATCGACTTCATACGACACGGGAACGGTTACGACGTGGAAAACGTTACGGTAACCGTCACCGTTACCGTAACGGTTACCGTAACCGTCACCGTAACGGTCACCGTCACCGTAACGGTTACCGGTTACCGTTACGGGAAGGGTTACTAGTGAAACCACGGTTACGACATGGGACACGGGAACCTATAACCAAACCCCGGCATATATAAACCCTAAACCCTGCAATTAAATCGAAAAAAAAAATCCAAAAACCCTTCCCGGTTGGTTCTACCAACCGGGACTAAAGGTCCCAACACACCACGTCCCCACGTCCCCCACGTGGAGGGACCTCTAGTCCCGGTTCGGAACCCGCCGCGACTAAAGGGGGGGGGGGGCTTTAGTCCCGCCTGCTTAGTCGCGGTTGCCCGGCCGCGACTAAAGGGGCTCTGGAACCGCGACTAGAGGTCCTTTTTCTAGTAGTGATCATCTCCTGTACTTGCTGTGATCTTATACTGTCTAGGGTCTATGAGGCCAGACCGTAATTGTACTATACTGTAGACCTTTTTGAGTTTGAAAATTGCTAACCACGCCTTCCTGTCCGCACTTATGTACTCTACTACTTCCTCCGTTCGGAAAAGAATGTCTTAGATATATCCAGATTTGGATGTATGTGTACACTAAAACATGTCCACATACATCTATATAAGACATCCTTTTCCGAACAGAGGGAGTACTATTAGCTAGGGACCTAGGGTGCTTATTATGCTGGCAACTTCATGGTTTCAACAAAAACAAGAGGTCACCGTTTAGGAAGGAAACAACTAAATAGTTTTGTTCTTGACTATTTGTTATTTGAGATACGTTTTATATATGAACTTATACCAAACACGTAGGATGGGCCATAATAAACTTTTGAAACAAGATAATTTGGACTCTCGGCGCGATTAATTATGTGCAGCTCTATAAAAATCGGCATGGCGGTGATTTTACACATGAGATAAATAGACTAGGAAGGATACCAAATAAAAAAGATAAAAATTAGAAGTAACCACGTGAAAAAATATAAAAACGTTAAAAAATAATGATTTTTGTGCAATTTTAATAAAATTGAACAATTAATAGATATAGCAATGACGACCCCTCACAAGCTAGCAAAAGTTCGCAAATACTGTATTGTGCAAGCAACCAAAACATCAGAAATCAGGACAAAGAACATACACACATACCTAACCAAATTAATATAATGGATCCACTCCACACTAATATATATAGGTAGGAGGAGTATATACCAGTATTAAATATTAACTACCAAAGCTATCTGACCTCAAAGAAAAAATACTAACTATTAGACGATCGATAGCGATCTTTCTAATATATACTGTATATCTTACGTTGAGACAAAAATCGAACGAGACATCGTGAAACAAGTCAACAGAAAGCATGACGATATGTATCCAGAAGACCGGAATTCCGGGAAATGCTAGTCAATCATATCTGCGGTGGGGTTTTTCAGTTCCATTATGGGGTCGCCGTACGAACGTACGTACGTCCAGTGTACGTGCGATTATGAGTTCTTGCCGATCCATGTTCAATCAGAGATCGATCATCTTATCATGCATCCATTCGTGGATATAATTCGACCCAGAGAGAGAGGTGGCCATGTGCAGAATCCACGAGAGTATCTGTATCCCATGTTGCTATCCAGCTACGAACCGGCATGTCGGCATTTGTCGCCCTCTCTAACAATTAGAGAAATTCTCAAAATGTCATGCCAAACGATTGTTGTTTTTCAAGAATGACATAAAATTAGTCGTAGTTTCGATAATGCCATCAAAAGATTTGTCATCGACCGAGAATACCAGTCTGAAACGACAACCGGTTAATGGCATTTTAAAAATTTCCTCAAACAATTATAGTACATATGCTCGCTGTCTGCAGTAGATCTTTTTGTTTTGTTTTGCGAAACACAGTACTGACGCAAACACTCACATACACGTGCATACACTCAATCCTATGAACACACGCACACACAACGAGCACCTCCGAAAGATTGATCCGATGGATCAGGTCTTAAGATTGATGAAGTCACAACGGGCGGCTCGTCGTCGACGGGAACAACACCTGATCGTATAGTAGCTTAGCTATGACCATTCACTGTATCGTTCGTACGCTTGCCGGTTCTAGTAGTTTAACAAACTAAATTCTGTTGCACGAAACTAAAATTCGATGAAGAGCGGAAATTGATCATATATAAGCTTTATGTAGCTTTTGCCAAAGGTGGTTTTCTCAGGCTTACAATCAAAGGACACAAGGTTGCACGCATGCATGACCACCGAAAGCAAATGGAGATCAAAGATGCCATCTTATTTTTTATTTTTTTTGAGGATAAAGTGGTCGTACCACCGCTCGAATAGATATAAAAGAATTGGCCCAGTTTATAAGGGAAACCGGGCCCAAAAACCATACAAACGCCCGGTTTATGAGGAAAACATGGCCAAAAAATTGCACAGACGAAGCGACCCGCCGCCCACACGACACAAGTCGACAAAACGCCACAACACACACCACCCTTTCCGGGGCCACCGCCTCGACGTAGCAACCAGATCGACCTTCGCATTGCCCGAAAGCGATCCAGTCATGGTCGACGACCCTCTGCCCACGCAGTTTTCATCCAGGTCGCCACCAAAACCAACCTGTTCCGGGGCCGCCGCCCCGGCGTAGCAACCAGATCGACCTTCGCATTGCCCGAAGGCGATCCAGTCGGGTCGACGAACCCTCTGCCCGCGCAGTCTTCATCCAGGTCGCCACCCAGACACACGCGAAACAACGGTGCTGCCTCGTAGAACCGTCGTAGCGTGGGAGACCGAGGCCACCGCCTCGGCGTCCACCACCGTCCGGGGCCGCCACCCCGGCATCCACCTCCCAAGACCACATAGCAATCCTACCCATCAGCTGCGAACCCGTCGCACCGAGAGAGCCGGTGACTCCAAGACGACGCCTACAACAAGGTAGTGACGCGTCCGTCACCGTCGCCCGCCCCCGATGGGGCTTGGGCTTTCACCCGTAGATCATCGGACCACTCCCGTCGGGCCGGTTGTCGAAACTCCCCGACGATGCAAACAAGAAGGAGAACGACACCCTAGGGCGCCGCCATCATCGGCACTGACCGGAGTCGATGCAAGGCTTTCGCCCGGAGTTCGAGCCGCCCACGAAGCTTCAAGAGCTGCGAGATGGAGAACGCGTCCATGGCCATCCATCAAGCTCCATCGCTTGCCGAAACCCCCGCGGCACCTCATGCCACGGAGGTCGACAAAACCGGCCGCGCCGCCCGTCGCACTGCCATCGGTCCAGGGCCGCCGCCCTGATACGTCTAAAACGTATCTATTTTCCCGAACACTTTTGCTGTTGTTTTACCTCTAATTTGTGTGTTTTGAATGCAACTAACACGGACTAACGCTGTTTTCAGTAGAATTGCCCTGTTGTCTTGTTTTTGTAAAGAAAGTCAAGTTTCGGGAAAATTCCCGAAAAATATCCTAGAGTTCCTATTTTTCCAGAAGACACACGGAGCCAGAAGACGAGACGGAGGCGGGCCACAGGGGCCCCACACCATGGGCCCGCGCGGCAGAAGGTGGGCCGCGCCGGGGGTGGTGTGGCCGCCTCGGTCACCACCTCGCGTCCCCCTTTCGACTACTTAGTCCCCTTGACCTAAAAACCCGAGGAGGATCGACGCTTTTTCCAGAAACACTCCAGAGCTCCGCCGCACCGAAAACCCTATTTCGGGGATCAGAAACTCCGTTCTGGCATCCTGCCGGGACGTGGAATTGGAGGAGATCATCGCCATCATCATCACCGACGCCTCTCCATCAACCATCCATGATTCCCCCATCCATGTGTGAGTAATCCCCGCTGTAGGGTGAAGCGGATGGTAGGGATTGGATGAGATCATTCATGTAATAGATACCAGATTGTTAGGGCATGGTGCCTAGTATCCGTTGTTAGTACTTTATGTCATTGTTGCAACTTGTTATGCTTAATGCTTGACACTTAGGGCCCGAGTGCCATGATTTCAGATCTGAACATGTTATTGAATCATCAGGATAATTATTGTTTTAGATCATATCTGCAAGTTGTTTACACATATAATTGTCCGGAACCCGAGGCCCCAAAGTGACAACAATTGGGATAACCGGAGGGGATGGCTGTAATGTGAGGATCACATGTGTTCACGGAGTGTTAATGCTTTGCTCCGGTGCTTTATTAAAAAGAGCACCTTAATTACCAGTAGTTTCCCTTGAGGCCCCGCTGCAAACGGGCTGGTAGGACAGAAGATGTTGTGCAAATTTCTCATTGCGAGCACGTACGACTAAATACGGAACACATGCCTATGATTGATTATTACCTGGATACTTTATTATTATCTACCAGCAATTTCCCTACGCTTGACTATTATATGAATTATCTTATCCATGCAACGCCCGTTCATCCATCTTTATGCCTACAGTATTTTAATCCTGCTGTCTACTACAATTATTACTGCTGCTTTTATTTACTGTTGATAACCCCCAAGAGCAGGGATCACTATAGCACCTCTCAATGTGGAAGTAGGGTATCGATCCGCAGGAGCAAGAAGGAAAAGTTATCTATTCCCTACAACTAAAGTGTCACAAGTTTTAGTTGATTATGCACTAAACAAGTTTAAAGAATAAGATGGTTGATTTAATGGATGGAAGTTTAATGTAACAAAACAAGAATGTAAAAGTGTCCCAATCCTATTCAATGCAAGAGGACAAGACAAATGTTTTCTCTTATAGGAACAATGGACATGGGTTCATGGGTTCACTTAATCTCTCTCTCTCTCATCTACGGTGATTATCATGTTATAGATAAAGTACACACAATTGTCATGTTTTAATGATAGCTTTTATGACGGCTATATGTCCTAAAACACATAGTTGAAAGAAGTACTCATTTGTGTTGCTAGGTCACCCTCGCAAGGCCAGCGTGGTTGCTGTCACTCCCACATCATACTCTTCCTTTTTACCCCCAGATAAAGGATGTTGGGCTGTATTTCACATGTCATTCAATACATATGCCGTGTCACATCGGCCATCCCGTATCTACATACATCATACTTCATAATGGACAATATTCTAAACACTAGTGCAATGATTCATAATTCGTGTGCATGACCACATCTCTCTCATCTATCCACACTTGGTGGTGTCAATCACCTCATGACAAGAATAAACAAGGCATTATGCATAAATCAAACAATCACATGCATCATAGAATATCTCCAAAGTATGACAAATCATAAAAGCCCCAACACAACGGTAAATGTATAACAAATCATCTCATACCACAATATCCACCATAAGAATTACATAGATAGATCCATACTTATGCAAGGCACATCATATGGACTTCAACAATGATCATACATAGAGAGATTGGATCAAGTTACCACCACAAACGCAAAGTCCAGGGGGTGGACTACTCCCCCTTCATCATGGAGACGGTGGAGAAGTCGTTGGAGAAGATGGAGACCACGTCGGCAGCGCCCCGCCAAGTTTTCCCCTCCAATCTGCAACTACAGGTCTCTGTTTCGTGGATTCTATGTTTCTGCGGCGCCCCTTCCAGAGAACGTCGGGGGGCTATTTTTATAGACGTTTTTAGGTCAAGACGAAGCCACGGAGATGAAAACGGACGGCATCGGAGCCACGAGGAATAAAAGAGGTGGTCCCACACGGCCTATGTACCTGGCCACGTGGGACCATCTAATTTCTTCTCGGACTTCCTTTTTCGCGGATCCTTGGCTGGTACGTCTTCTTATTTCCAAATATTGGGCCCCGTAAAATATTAGGTCATTTGGACGTCGTTTGGTCCCTGAAAGTCAAAAACATGGAAAAGGGGTTTTCCGCATGTGCAGGGTTAATTCCATAAAAATAGGAAACATACCAAATATTCCCAAAATCATTATAAAACAGTGATATAACCCTTATATGATGCAAATATGACTGGAATATAAGTAAAAATAGTGCAAAGTTCATGTATGCATTTTACATGCATCAACATCCCCAAGCTTAACCTATACTCATCCTCGAGTATGAAGGTGATAAAACTAACATGGACTTTGCAATTTAATACTAACAATGGATATCAAAGATGATTACTATTGCTACATAGAGTAAAATGATTCATTATTAAAAGGAGTAGCAATATGCAAGATAGTTTATGAAGTGATATCAAGTATTCAATGCAAGGATGTTCAATGATAATTCACAAAGTGTAACATAAAAGAAAGTACTATGGACCACATGTATGCATAATGATAAGTAAGAACATCCTACAATGGCCATAGAGTATTGATGAAAATCTGAATATAAAAGGTGGACACTTTGGAAAGATATATATGAGTAGAGGTAAAGCATGAATAAATTTCATCTAACTTCTGAACTTCTCTACTTAAGTCAATGATTGTAATATGGTAATCCTTGGTGTCAAGCTCTCATTCCCCTATCATAGCATTTGAATGATTAAGTTTAAAGTGAAACCAAATACGAGTAGTGTGCTTGACAAAGTACAGGTTGAAAGTCTCATGCCCTTGAATACAAGTACCTACTCCATGTGTTACTCAACTTGGAAAACAAATCAAGTTCAAGTTAAATATCATTGTAAGTAATAATAGTATCATTAAGAGCGTCAACTGGGGTACCTCTTGTCCCAGGATATGGAACAAGCCCATATCAAAATGACAAGACAAACAAACACAATGAACAATCTCAACATCCTTTTTATTTACCATTAGATAGCTTTTTATGTAAGGTGTATCACAGAAGGTTCACCATAGCATGTAAGTAAATTTCCACCATGAATGATGCATGGCTAGATTAGCGGTCCAGGCGTCTCTCTAACCATTTATACAAACTCATTTAAACTCACTTCATTTCCACATTTATTTCGCCCATGGTAAGCATCCATAAACAAAAGTGCATGACATCAACTAAATAAAATGAAGTGCAATGTTGAAAGCTTGCCATGTGACAGCACATATGAGCTAACTCTCAACCAAAGACATTTGTCAAGCCCACAACATCATAATTTTAATCACAATGGGTCATATTTTATTTATGCAATGAAACTAAAGTGTGCATCAAGTTCGAGAGGCTATATAACCAACTTTTCCCATAACAATCAACAACATAAGTATTTTAATTCAGAGGTATAGATAACACAAATATCATGATAAACATACTTGGAATAGCATAAAGCTAATAGGTGATATGGTGGACTCACTGGAAAAACTTTGGTTGAAGGTGTTGGAAACAAGTTTTTGCTTGTTGGAATTTTTGGGCTAGCAAGAGGGAGAAAGTTGACCATCTAAATGCATGCATGAGTGTCCATAGAACTAACTAATCCATGTTAAAACAAGGTAAAATAACATTTAGCATCAAAACATGAATAAAAGATAGCTCTTGATAAAATACTTACAAATTATTACTCATTAACAAGCTCATGAATTATGCAACTATATGTATCTTTTAAAATTAACTCCAACATCCCTTTTCACAATCTTATAATAGCATCCAACATAATTAACCCAAATTTCCAGTAGCTCTCTCATATATAAATGATAGTGTGGTGGTCTCACAAAATAAAAATCAAACCAAAACAAACTAAAAGACGCTCCAAGTTTATACGATAAAGTGTTTCGATCGAAAAACAGAAGTTAGACGTGTGCAAACCGAGAGTGTGTAGGTCCAGTGGGGTTGTCTTCACATCCCCAAGCTTATGGTCTTCACCATCCTTGGATAGCTCTTGGTGCATCTCCTCTAATCCCTGTGAAAAAACTTCAAAACACCGTTTCTCCCATTTCTTTTTCTGTGGGGTGCATTAGTAGTGATAAACAAATAGATTTCTTGCTGCATATAATCCTTAGACAAAAATTCATATGAATGTCCAGAAAGTGTATAATGTTGTATGCCTACTCATAAACTCAATTGGATCAAAAAGATTCAAGTTAAAGGTTCTAAGCATGCATCAAACAAAATGGGACAGAATCTGTCCAGAAAAACAGCAGCAGCTAAACGTATTTTTCTACCCTACTTAACTTTGTCAGAAAATTCCGAAAAAATTGATGCATACCGAGGATGAAAAGTTGCCACTACAGTTCAAATATGAGATCATTTGGAGTTACAGAATAAGAATTAAAAATCATACCGTGCACAGATTCGTGCAGGAATAAAATCTCCGAACGCTATAAGCAACTTTTTCACACCAAAATGAGTATAGCTATACACTAAGTCTCTTGTTACAGTAAGAGGACACAAAAAATCACAAATAAAAACAACCGGGTTGCCTCCCGTAAAGCGCTCTTTATAGCCATATAGCTAGGCTTCTTACTTGATGTTTATTGTGGACGAATCTCATGAGGGAGCTTGAATGATGTGCCCTCTTCTTGGGAAGTGTTCATGCATAATGTCAGGTCCCATAGTATTCTCAAACCAATCAAAATAATAGTCAAGTTGAACCCTAGTTGAGAGAAAAACAAAACACAAAAGTAATAACAACGAAGTCTAACTTTCTTTCTATGCATTGACATTTTGTATATGAATGAATCACAATAAATAGAAGTTTCCAATGCATATTAACAATAGTTACTTGCAGCCCATAATTATTAGTAGCATACAGAGGGCTCTTATCACCTCCTTTTCATAATAGTTGCAAGTAGTAGAAGCAAATTCAACCATATAACCACAAGAATCATTCAACTTAGATGATTTAGGCAAATAAAGAGGATTATTAAATTTATTATGGAATTCATTAGCATGCTTCCCTCTTTCAAAATAGTTAATAAGATCAATATCAAGTTTAATATCATGGTTGCAACAAAGATTTGGAACTAAAGATAATTGCAAACCACATAAGTATTTCTCAACATAAGCAAATTTCTCCTCTATGGTGTAGTTAGGAGAATTCAGAAACAAAGTAGGACTCTCATGAGTAAGAGTAACATCACAAACAGCAAGTATATCATTTTTATCCTCACATAATTTAGTAACAACTAAACATGGAGGTTTATCAATAAGCATAGGACCATCATCTAAAGCATTATCATATAGCATATTTAAGCAATACTCCTCATTATCATTAATAAGTTCACTAGTAGCATTAATAGAAAGTAAAGGAGCATTTTTAGTTTCATCATAATAGCATGGGTTATCATATAGACCATAGCATTTTCATTTCACACTCATCATAACATGGATTCTCATAAATAACAAAAGATTTTTGAGTTTTACTATCATTTGTTGATGGTGAAGCTGGGAGATCCAACTCTTCCCCAAGCTTAGGTTGGAACACATCTATTTCAATCTCCTCTTCACATACTTCCTCTTCCAAGCTTATGTTTTCATCATCCTCTTGGGATTGCACGGGCATCCCCAAGCTTAGTTCTTATCCTCCTCTTCCTGCAAAATGTTTGTTTTCCGTGGCAGCAAGAATTCTTTCTTTAACATAAACATTATCACTAAATTCTTTTTTGCAAATTTGGAGAATAATAGAAACTTGCCCTTTCATTTCACGAGCTACATGACTAGTTGCAAGAAATTTATCAAGAAGAGAGTCTATCTCATGGCTCCAACATAAGCAATATATTTCTCAACTTGTTCTATATCAGGGCATAAACATTCATCTTCACGATAACAAGCAATTATAGGATCACTATTATACTTGCATTGATAGTGGGAATGTTTAACAACTCTTCTATTGCAACAAGTTATACCATGTAATTTACAAAACTGATTAGCTATTTTGTGAAGAGCTTTAAGCAATTTACCCACTCTATTTCCCTCTTTGGTTGATTGATATTCAGAGTAGGCGTCATACCTTTTAAAATAATCATTACCCATAGACATTCCAGAAAGTTTCTCCATTTTTTATTTTTATTTTGGGTTTTTGATATATAAAACTGAAAGTAAAACTAATGAGAAACTCACAACCAAACAAGTTTAAATGAACCTCCCCAAGCTTAGATGATTGCAAGATATAAAACAAGATAAAATAAATCTAAAGTCTAGTGCACACAAGAATAGAAACTTAAGCGCTACGCTCCCCGGCAACGGCGCCAGAAAAGTACTTGATAACCCCCAAGAGCAGGGGATCACTATAGCACCTCTCAATGTGGAAGTAGGGTATCGATCCGCAGGAGCAAGAAGGAAAAGTTATCTATTCCCTACAACCAAAGTGTCACAAGTTTTAGTTGATTATACACTAAACAAGTTTAAAGAATAAGATGGTTGATTTAATGGATGGAAGTTTAATGTAACAAAACAAGAATGTAAAAGTGTCCCAATCCTCTTCAATGCAAGAGGACAAGACAAAGGTTTTCTCTTATAGGAACAATGGACATGGGTTCATGGGTTCCTCTCTCTCTCATCTACGGTGATTATCATGTTATAGATAAAGTACACACAATTGTCATGTTTTAATGGTAGCTTTTATGACGGCTATATGTCCTAAAACACATAGTTAAAGAAGTACTCATTTGTGTTGCTAGGTCACCCTCGCAAGGCTAGCGTGGTTGCTGTCACTCCCACATCATACTCTTCCTTTTTACCCCCAGATAAAGGATGTTGGGTGTATTTCACATGTCACTCAATACATATGCCGTGTCACATCGGCCATCCCGTACCTATACATCATACTTGATAATGGACAATATTCTAAACACTAGTGCAATGATTCATAATTCGTGTGCATGACCACATCTCTCTCATCTGTCCACACTTGGTGGTGTCAATCACCTCATGACAAGAATAAACAAGGCATTATGCATAAATCAAACCATCACATGCATCATAGAATATCTCCAAAGTATGACAAATCATAAAAGCTCCAACACAACGGTAAATGTATAACAAATCATCTCATACCATAATATCCACCATAAGAATTACATAGATAGATCCATACTTATGCAAGGCACATCATATGGACTTCAACAATGATCATACATAGAGAGATTGGATCAAGTTACCACCACAAACCCAAAGTCCAGGGGGTGGACTACTCCCCCTTCATCATGGAGACGGTGGAGAAGTCCTTGGAGAAGATGGTGACCACGCCAGCAGCGCCCCGCCGGAGTTTTCCCCCTTCAATCTGCAACTCCAGGTCTCTGTTTCGTGGTTTCTGTGTTTCTGCGGCGCCCCTTCCAGAGAACGTCGGGGGCTATTTTTATAGACGTTTTTAGGTCAAGACGAAGCCACGGAGACGAAAACGGACGGCATCGGAGCCACGAGGAATAAAAGAGGTGGTCCCACACGACCTATGTACCTGGCCGCGTGGGACCATCTAATTTCTTCCTCGGACTTCCTTTTTCGTGGATCTTGGCTGGTACGTCTTCTTATTTCCAAATATTGGGCCCCGTAAAATATTAGGTCATTTGGACGTCGTTTGGTCCCTGAAAGTCAAAAACATGGAAAAGGGGTTTTCTGCCTGTGCAGGGTTAATTCCATAAAAATAGGAAACATACCAAATATTCCCAAAATCATTGTAAAACAGTGATATAACCCTTATATGATGCAAATATGACTGGAATATAAGTAAAAATAATGCAAAGTTCATGTATGCATTTTACATGCATCAACTGCTACTATTATTTCACTACTGCTACTGCTATAAAACTGTTGCTACTGATAAACTGTGTCGAGCAAGTCTATTTCCAGGTGCAGCTGAACTAACAATTCATCTGTTAAGACTTATAAATATTTTTTGGCTCCCCTTGTGTCGAATCAATAAATTTGGGTTTTACTTCCCTCGAAGACTGTTGCGATCCCCTATACTTGTGGGTCATCAAGACTATTTTCTGGCGCCGTTGCCGGGGAGCATAGCTCTATTTATAAGCTCACCTGAGAGTGATATTGTTCGCTGCAAATTACTCATCATGGGTAAACCTCGTGATGGAAGGTCCATATACTGCCATCCACTACAAGGAGAGGTACAACTCTGAGTACTTTTTTGCTCTTGATTCACCGTCTGTTATAAGTCAACTTGTCACACCACCACATACACATGCTTCACGTGCTGCTACTTCTGCTGAATCTGAAAATACTTCTGAAAGTTTTGATGATGCTTCTACTGTGCTTGATGAGAGTGGTTCATTAGGTCCTTTTCTAGATGCTACAATTGCTAAGTCAAAACAAACTGAAAATGCTGAAATACCTAATGAAAGTCCCATTACACCTGTTAGTTCACCTGAATTAAGAGATCATACTAGTGATGATTTCGAGGAAACTTATGTTGAACTTGATGATGAATTTATTGAAGAATGCAATGCTTCTAAAGATGCTAGTGCTATTAAAAATCTTCTTGCAAGACGTGCTGTTAATTACAAACTGTCTCCTGATGCTAAGTTTGCTACATCTCCCATTGATATAAAAGATAAAGATTATGATTTCTCTATGGACTTGTCACATATATCTATTGTTGAGGAAGAACCTTTTCGAGGAACTGAAAATGAAAGTGCTGTAGAACATATGAACACTCTTTCTACTTTAAGTAGTGTGTTTTCTGATGACATTAAGAAACGCAGTTACTTCGTTACTAAAATATTTCCTTTCTCATTAAAAGATGAAGCAAAACTTGGTTTAATAGTTTATCTCCTGGATCCATTAAAAGTCCTATGGATTTGGTTAATGCTTTCTTCCAGAAATATTTTCCTGCTAGTGCTCAACATGCTGCTTTACAGAGAATCTTTAATTTCAAACAATTGGAAGCCAAGAAATTGCCTAAATCTTGGGCAAGGTTTTGTTCTTTACTCAGAGCTCGGCCTGGACATCAATTAGCTAAAAATGAACTTCTTGATATATTCTATAATGGACTAACTGTTGAATCTAGGACATACCTAGATAGTTGTGCTGGTTGTGTTTTCAGGAAAAGAACTCCAGATGAAGCTGAGGAATTAATGGATAAAATAAGCCAAAATCATGATGATTGGACTATACCTGAGCCGACCCCGATACCCACACCAAAGAAGAGAGGAATTCTTGAACTAAGTGATGAAGAAATGAGAGAAGCCAAGAAATCTCTTAAAGAGAAGGGTATTAAATCTGAAGATGTGAAGAATCTACCACCAATAGAAGAATTATGTAAGCCAATTCCTCACCCATCAGTAGTTGAGGTACACTCTCTCCAACATTTTGATGATAGGGATATTCCTTATTCTAAAACTCCTGATCAATGCTTAGATGAATTTGATAATTATATTGTTAAGCAGGATAACTTTAATATGAGAGTGCAGAATCATCTGATGGAAAATTCTA
Organism: Poa pratensis; assembly: GCA_947311845.1. Taxonomy (NCBI): domain Eukaryota; kingdom Viridiplantae; phylum Streptophyta; class Magnoliopsida; order Poales; family Poaceae; genus Poa; species Poa pratensis. The sequence goes on along the minus strand of CAMZMU010000050.1, from coordinate 37,044,983 downwards.
ACTATGAGTAAATTGCATGATATTGTGGAAAGAACTTCTAATGATGTTAAAATGCTTATTAAACATTTCCATATGGTTCAAACTCAAATAGATCAACTCACTAAGGTACAAAAAGATCTGCTAGTTAATGCTTCTAGAGAAAATGAAAAACATGCTTATGGAGTAGGAACTAGAGGAGGTGCTTCTACTCAGGATCCCTTGTATCCTGAAGGACATCCTAAAAGAATTGAGCAAGATTCTCAACTAGCTAATGAAACTAGTACTCCTTCTAAGAAAAAGAAGAAGAAGAAACATAAACATGTTGAAGAATCTCCTGAATCAATTAAAGAAAATGAGCATGTTAATGATCCAAATAGTATATCTATCTCTGATGCTGAAACTGAAAGTGGTAATGAACATAAAAATGATAAGGATAAAATGATGCTTCTGATAAAGAGGAGAGTGAAGATGAACCTGAAAAGCATACTAAGAATAAAAAGTATACTAAAGAAGATTTCATTGCTAAAAAGCATGGTAATGAGAGAGAACCTTGGGTGCAAAAGCAAATGCCTTTTCCTAATAAGAAACATAAATCAAAGGAAGAGGAACACTATAATAAATTTTGTGATGGATGAAACCCTTGTTTTTGCAAATTCCTTTGACTGATGCTATTAAATTGCCTCCTTATTCAAAATATATGAAAGATATTGTCTCTAACAAAAGGAAAATTCCTAATGAGGAAATTTCTACTATGCTTGCTAATTACTCTTTCAATGGTAAGGTTCCAAAGAAACTTGGAGATCCAGGTATACCAACTATCCCATGCTCTATTAAGAATAATTATGTTAGAACTGCTCTATGTGATTTAGGAGCAGGAGTTAGTGTTATGCCTTTCTCTCTTTATAAGAGACTCTATTTAGAAAAATTGATACCAACTGATATATCTTTGCAAATGGCTGATAAATCTACTGCTGTTCCTGTTGGCATATGTGAGGATGTTCCTGTTCAAGTGGCTAATAATTGTTTAATATTAACTGACTTTGTTGTGTTGGAAATGCCTGAAGATGATAATATGTCTATTATTCTTGGGAGACCTTTTCTTAACACTGCAGGGGCTGTTATTGATTGCAACAAAGGAAAAGTAACCTTCAATGTTAATGACAAAGAGCATACTGTTTATTTTCCCAAAAAGCTGGACAAGATATATGGAGTAAATACAATAGCCAATCTTAGAACTATCAAAGTGGGAAGTATTGATTGCCCTATTTATGAACCTCAAGAAGGATTTCAAAGTATTATGATTGGATCTATTGCTATACAATTCAAGGTAACATGATTGTCTCATGTGGTTTAATTCTTTTATGTCATATAAAATTTATTTGGTGACAAGACTTGATCAACCTTGTTAACAAATATGTTTTAAATGCATAGAAGCACTAAACAACATTTTATTTCTCAACCTTGTTTTACCTACTGTTGTGTTACTGAACTTGCAAAGTTTAGTTGAAATTGGTCTTTATAAATTTTATTTCTGCCTTAAAGTTTATTATTTAAATACCAGAAAATGTGCAAAATAAAGTTTTCAAAAATTTCTGAAAATTATACCATAAATCTTAGTTTTTAAAGGGAATGTGGGAGTGCCTGGGCTGACCAGGGGGCCCACCATGCCTCCGCACCACCCCACCGCGCGGCAGGGGTGTGGCCGCGCCGTGGCATGGTGTGGGTCCCACCTGGCCCTCCACTCACTCATCTTCCTCTCATTTCTTTCTCTCACCCGACACTCACACCACCATTGCTCAAACCCGTGTTCTTGCTGCTCTTGCTCGATTTTTCGATCTCCTTGCTCAGCCCATCTTTGTTGCTGAGATTTGGACCATTTGCTCTCCGGTATGTGACTCCTCCGTTTATCCAAGTAGAATTTTGTTTAGTTGTGTATGTCTTGAGTATTTTGGTACTGTAGGTGACATGTTAGATGTGTTTGCATGCTTGTTCTATGCTTAGATTAATTAGTTTTGATGCATGTCTAGCCCTCTTACAAGTTTCTATAGTAGTTTCTTTGATTTAGTTGCTCCAAAATCATGTTTTATGAGGTTTTGTTAAAATTTCAGAAAAGGAAGATGCATAATCACACTTATGGAGAGATTTTTGAGAGGGAAGCACCAAGAGCAACAAGGCTTCAAGGTCTGCTGCTCGATGTAGGCCATCCTACAATCAGGACCTTATGACACCGAGGATTGATGATGAGGGGGATGATGGTGTTGCACATGCATCTATCTTCCCTTGTACTAACTTTTTGAGAGATGCAGGGATCCTTGATGATTTCTTATTCCTTGTTAACAAAGTTGGTTTGATGGAGTTTATGCAGGATGAGAGTGATCAATATGCAAGGCTCACCAAGATTTTTGTTGAGAGCTTTACCTTCAATAACACTCATTTCAGTCCCTCTGTTGCATTTAAAATTTATGATAGACCTTACACCATGGATCTGAAAAGATTTTGCAGAGTCATAGGTATTGCTCCATCTGGGACAGCAAGAAGAATTCAGGGGCAACCTCCCGATCTACTGGAACTTTACCGGGAGGTGACTTATGATGATGACCGTACAGCGCAGCGTGGCAAGATAAGGAACATTCAACTCCCAGCCATTAGATATTTTACTTATTATCTTGCCACGAGTGTTCTTGCTAGAGAAAACACTAGTAACATTTCAAACTACCATTTAGCTTTTCTGGCTGCTGCACTTAAGGATAATAAAACTTATAACCTCGGTGCTTTGATTGCTCGTCGCCTTGCTGCAAAAGGACCAATCTTTGGAGGAATTATAGCTGCACGTGTTTTAGATTATCTAGGCCTTTCTGTTGATCCTAATGATGAGCTGTTGACCCCACAAAGACTTGACCTTGCTGCTATGAAGGCCATCATTTTATTACAACTAACTCTCATGCAGATTGTCTAGTTTATAAAGTTTTGTTTACTGATGGGTCCGAAAAGGAAGTTCCTTTGCCACAGCCTAGTTTGTTCAGTATTTTCTGAAAGCCTCTGTCACTTTCAAAGGAGGAATTGGACGAGCATCTAGGTGCACTCAACTTCCACTCGCAGCACTACCCCTGGCAGCAGCAACCCACGTACAAGGCGCCCCCTGAGGATTATACCGTGTACTACACCGGTGCATCCTCGAGCTCATATCAGGACGAGGAACCTTCTTCGTCATACACTGGAGGCGCCCCTGCGTGGCCCACATGGGATGATTGATCTCCACTTAGGCCAAATGCCTAAGCTTGGGGGGAGGTATACCGAGATCTCACTCACTTTTATATTATATTCGGTCGGTACTTTGTATATCCATGTTTCAGTTTCTTTCTTTTTCGTTGTTGTTTCTTGTTTTGATTTTATTTTCCAAACCCAAAAACACCAAAAAAATATTTCTGTTATTTCTCTTTGTTTACTGATGCATGTAAAATGCATACATGAACTTTACATTTTATTACTTGATATTCCAACTTATTTGCATCATATATGGGTTATATTTATGTTTTATAATGATTTTAGGGGATAATTCACAATTTCCCCATTTATTTGGAATTAACCCTGCAGAACCAGAAAACCCCTTTTTCCATCGTTTTGACTTTCAGGGACCCAAACGACGTCCAAATGACCTAATATTTCACGGGCGTCAATTTTTGGAAGGAACGAAGCGTAGGAGCGAAGGAAGCGAACAAACAGAAACCCGAGGGCCGAAAGAGGTGGGCCCACGCGGTCAGATTCCTTGACAGCGTGGGACCCCCTATTCTGGGCCTCGAGCCTCCGATGCCGTCGATCTTCGTCCCTGTGCCTTCGTCTTGACCTAAAAACGACTATAAAAATAGCCCCCGAGGAGTTTCGTGAAGGACGCAGCGGAGAAACACAAAACCAAGAAACAGGAGAGAGAAGGCTGCCGCCGGAGAAGATCAGAGGGGGAAACGCCGCCGGAATCACCTCCAGAAGGCTCCTCCATCCCCCCCTCCGAAGTCTCCATCAACACCACCGTCAAGACCAGCACCATCTCCATCACCATCTTCGTGATCCACTTCATCCCCCTCATAGTTTGAGATTGTTGAACCCTAGCTATTGTCTAAGTACTATTCTACATGTTTGTGAATTGCTACTTGTCATTGTTTTGTGGGGAGATTATATTCTCAGATTGTGTTGTATCACTTATGACATTGAATCATATCATGTCTTCGCGTTGTGAGTAGTTCTCTCATGTTCCTGGGGGCATAGGATGGATTGGCAATGATTTATTTATGACATATGTTGGTATTTTGTCTAGTGTTTATCTTTTTATGTAATTCTATGATGGTGTTGTGCGAACGTCGACTGCACATCACTTCACCTATATGGGCTCAGAGCATCTCTAGCAGTACCCGCAAAAGGGGCAAACCCGCAAAATAACCGCCGGATGCGGATTTGAATCCTTAAAAACGCAAAGAGCAGAACCCTCAAAACTCTCCGACCCGCAAAAGTTTTTGAGGGCCCCGCGAATCCGCCCCTCGGAACCGTGAAATTTAGGTTTTCCTCACCGGCCCGCAGACTGATCCGCATCCTCTTCTATCATTGGCGTGAAGGAAGATTCAACCCCCGATCCGCCGCCGCCGCCGCGTCCGCCACCGCTTTCTCTTCCCCCACTCCGGCCATCGTGCGCCATGAGCTCCTCCGACCCGTACCTGGTGACCGTCCCGGTCGGGACGACGCCATCGACAGATCCAGCTGGCCGGGCAGAGCTCGGCACCGCCGCCGCCGCTGCTCCTCCATTGGTGCAGACGAAGCGGAGAAGGCTGGGGACCGCAGGCGCGGCCCAAATCTTACTTGCGGCTACCGGCGCCGCCGCCTCTGCCGCTGCTACTCCCGCCGCTGCCGCGGGCGCCGCCGCCGCTGCCGCTGCTACTCCCGCCGCTGCCGGGTGCGCCGCCGCGTCTCCGAAGAAGAGGACGCCCGTGCGGAAGGTCAGGGCAGCGCCGCCGCTGCTGCAGACGAACCTACGCCCGCGAATGTCTCCGGGACCGAAAGGTATGAACACGACATTGCAATTGTGAAATTATGCTTGCTAGTGCCGCCTATTTGTGAAATTGTGCTTGCTACTACCGAAATTGTTCTTCCAAATTGCAGCACGCAAGCTTTCATGGACGCCATTGGGTCGGTTCAGATCAACAACTCTCCGCTCGGCAATTTCGGCTACAACAAGGCCGGCGGTGGCGTCGATGGTGGTGCGGGCGAAGAAGACAACGAGGTCGAGGAGGTGGAGGGGACAACACTTTCCCGGAGAGGTACAAATTACACCGTTTTGGAGGACCAAACATTGATCCGTGCCTGGAGAGTATTTCTCTCGATGCAACTCACGGCAATGATCAAACCAAGGATCGGTATTGGCAAAGAGTGGAGGACAAGTTCTTCCAACTCATGCCACGCAATGGCCGAATGGTTCCTCGGACCTTTCGATCACTACAAGGCCGTTGGGAAACGATCAAAACAACATGTTCCCGGTGGAGTGGATGTTTGCAACAAGTGATTAATGCTCCTCCGAGTGGTACCGTAGAGGGTGATTGGGTGAGTGAAATAACCATTGCTATTGTTCACCGTTGGTATATGTAACCATTGCTATTGTTCACCGTTGGTATATGTAACCATTGTAGGAGCGCATTGCAAGAGAGAGGTTCATGGACATGCCCGCATCCAAGAAGAAGCCATTTGTCCTTGATCATTGTTGGAAAATTCTCCAACATAGCGAGAAATGGAAGTTGAGGGACCAAGAGCCAAAAAAAGGGGAAATACGTGTTGAGGATGACTCCGATGATGATCAAGGTGGGAGGAACAAGAACAAGCCCGAAGGCAACAAGAAAGCCAAGGAGAGAGTGGCAAAGCAACTTGAGGCAACAAGCTTGAGAGAGAAGCTCGATGAAATGGTGAAATCTAATGAGACCATGGTGGCCAAGACATTGGAGGCAAAGCACCAATTGGCCGAGAGGAAAGCTCAAGAGAAGAAAGAAAAGTGGGAGGTGCTTCGTGAAGAAGGGAAGCGGAAGATCGAGATTGAGTCCAAAAGAGCCTCGGCGGAGGAGAACAAGTCCGTGGCCAAGCTCTTGGCCGAAGAGAACAAGATAATGATGATGAACCGAAGTGACATGGACGAAGTCACCTTGGAGTGGCATGACATCGCAAATAAGGAGATATTGCATCGAAGGAAACAAGCGATGCTAAAAGCTAGCGGTGGTGGAGGTGATGGTGGAGGTGATGGTGGAGGTGCCGGTGGTGGTGGAGGTGCTACCACGGTGTAGGGCCTTTCGATGATGCCCATTGTGTTTTGGAAGCAATTTTTTGGTCACATGGATGAAAAACTAGTTAATTGCCGTCTTTAGATTCAAGAAACTACTTTAATTTGCTATATTAATGTCGAATTTGTAAGCAATTTGACATTTTATGATATTCTGCCTATCTTACTGTTTTGCATATGCAGTTTCAGAACGCCGCGCGGCGGAGCAGAACCCGCAAAGCAGATCCGCAAAACAGAACAAAAAACCGCGAGTTCCGCGAACTGCAGAACTGTTTTGCGGGTTGGCCATTTGCGGGTACTGCTAGAGATGCTCTCATAGGAGAACACCGTAGTGTAATGAATTGAGGGAGACTTGGGAGGACATGTAAACCTGAGACCGAGCCATGAAGTTGCATTATGAGGGTATTAGTATCGGGGACCTTAGAGTTTAAGGCTATGGTGGGACTCTATGTCTAATAATTCTTGTGCAGTCATTTACTTGGCCATAAGAACCATCATAAGGGGTTTAGTTTATTTATTTAGCTTTCCCTAATTATGGCTCCGTCCAAAAGAAGATTAAAACTTGACAAAATGCTTACCCTGTTGTTCTAGAAATATTTATGCCGTGAAGTCTAGGTAGCCCTTGGGAACGTTCTCCACTTATAAGAAACACACACTTGAGCTTGTCCTCTTACTGCATAGAGGATTGGGCTTTCTCTCTTTGAGAGCTTTCACTTGTCATATTTTATTTTCAGCTTTTTACTTTGTTGCAAACTCTACGCCAAAAACCCAAAAACACTTGCATCATTTAATCATTTTAGTTTGTCTAGTGCATAGATAATAAGAGAAGTGACACTCTTATTTGAGAGGATAAATACTTATACCTTCTACTCCTCGTGGGATCGATACTAATACTTACACATTAAAGATTTCAACGATCCCCTATACTTGTGGGTCTCAATACATTTTCTGGCGCCGTAACCGGGGAGTGTAGCGCTTAAGTTTTTATTCTTGTTTGCACTAGATATTTATTTTCAGTTTTGCATTTAGTTTAGTTTTACTTTCAGTTATATATATCAAAACCCAAAAAAATTAGAAAATGTAAAATACCATAAAAACTGTTTCGGAGATAATGAATCTTTACTATGGATACATGAAAGTTTTCTAAAATTGCTGAGCAATTTAGAGAGTCGATGATACGTCCAAAACGTATCTACTTTCCCGAACACTTTTGCTATTGTTTTACCTCTAACTTGTGTGTTTTGAATACAACTAATGCGGACTAACGCTGTTTTCAGCAGAATTGCCCTGGTGTCTTGTTTTTGTGCAGAAAGTCAACTTTCGGGAAAAACACCAGAAAAGATCGCAAACCTCCTATTTTACCAGAAGACTCACGGAGCCAGAAGGGGAGGCAGAGATGGGCCACGAGTGGCCCAAACCACATGGTGGCGCGGCCGGGGCCCACCGCGCCAGCCATGAGGAGGGCGACTCGGGCACCTCCCCGAGTCCCCCTTTCGACTACTTAACCCTCTCTGACCTAAAACGCGAGGGGGTCGTCCACTTCATCCAGAAACATCACCGTACGCCGCCGCCATCGCGAAACCTATTTCGGGGACCAGAAACTCCGTTCTGGCACTCCGCCGGGACGGGGAATTGGAGGAGATCATCGCCATCATCATCACCGACGCTTCTCCATCGACCATCCATGTTTCCCCCATCCATGTGTGAGTAATTCCCTGCTGTAGGCTGAGGGGGATGGTAGGGATTGGATGAGATTGTTCATGTAATAAGTTATAAGATCATTAGGGCATGGTGCCTAGTATCCGTTGTTAGTACTTATTGATGTTGTTGCAACTTGTTGAGCTTAATGCTTGTCACTAGGGCCCGAGTGCCATGATTTCAGATCTGAACATGTTATTGTTTCATAATGATATGCACTGTTTATTGATCATACCTGCAAGTTGTATACACATATTGTTGTCCGGAACCCGCGGTCCCAAAGTGACAATAATTGGGACAGCCGAGGGGAATGGCTGCGATGTGAGGATCACATGTGTTCACGGCGTGTTAATGCTTTGCTCCGGTACTTTATTAAAAGGAGTACCTTAATTACCAGTAGATTCCCTTGAGGCCCGGCTGCCACCGGCTGGTAGGACAGAAGATGTTGTACAAGTTTCTCATTGCGAGCACGTACGACTATATACGGAACACATGCCTATGTTTACTTAGTACTTGGATGCTTTATCATTATTATCTGCAATGCCTATGTCTTGATTATTATATGAGCTATCTTATCCATGCAGCGCCCGTTCATCCATCCCTATGCCTACAGTGTTTTAATCCTACTGTTTACTGCAATCACTACTGCTGTCTCTATTTACTGCTGCTATTATTTCACCGCTACTACTGCTATAAAACTGTTGCTACTGATAATCTGTGTCGAGCAAGACTATTCACAGGTGCAGCTGAATTGACAACTCCGCTGTTAAGGCTCTCAAGTATTCTTTGGCTCCCCTTGTGTCGAATCAATAAATTGGGTTTTACTTCCCTCGAAGACTGTTGCGATCCCCTATACTTGTGGGTCATCAAGACTATTTTCTGGCGCCGTTGCCGGGGAGCATAGCTTTATTTGTGAGTTCACTTGTGATCTATATTGCTCGCTGAAATTTATTCATCATGGGTAAAGCTCGTGATGAGAGGGTCCGTGTATTGCCATCCACTACAAGAAAAGGTACGACACTTAGTACCTCTGCTGCTCTTGACTCACCATCTGTATTGAGTCAACTTGTTACACCACCACAATCTTCACGTGTTGGTACTACTGCTGAATCTGAAATTGCCTCTGATAATGTTGATGATGCTTCTACTGTGATTGATGAGAATATTTCATTAGGTCCACTTTTAGATGCTGCTATTGCTAAGTCTAAACAACTTGAAAATACTAGAACACCTAATGGAAGTCCTACTACTCCTGTTTATTCACCTGAGTTAAGGGATTATACTTGTGATGATGATCCTGATGAAACTTATGTGGAACTTGATGATGATTTTATTGATAAATGTAATGCTACTACTGGTGCAAGTAATATGAGAAATTTTCTTGCACAACATGCTGTTAAATACAAGTTGTCACCTGATCCTAAGTTTGCCACTTCTCCTATAAACATTAAAGATAAGGATTATGATTTTTCTCTTGATTTATCTCATATATCTATTGTTGAGAAAACTCCTTTTTGTGGCACTAAGAGTGAAAGTGCTGTAGAGCACATGAATGAGCTCTCTACTTTGAGTGGCTTATTTTCTGATGATATTAAGAAGCGTAGCTATTTTGTTGCTAAGATTTTTCCTTTCTCATTAAAAGATGATGCTAAAGCTTGGTATAACAACTTGTCTCCTGGTTCTATTACTAGTCCTACTGGTTTGCTTGATGTTTTCTTTCAGAAATATTTCCCTGCTAGTGCTCAACATGATGCTTTGCAGAGAATTTATAACTTTGACCAGGAAGATGAAGAGAAACTTCCAGAGGCATGGACAAGGTTTTGCTCTCTTATCAGAGCTCGGCCTGGACATGATTTGGAAAAGCATGATCTACTTGATATATTTTACAGTGGACTAACTATTGAATCTAGAGCATATCTGGATAGTTGTGCTAGTTGTGTTTTCAGGAAAAGAACCCCTGAAGAAGCTGAAGAATTATTGGCTAAAATCAGCCAGAATTATGATGATTGGACTCTACCTGCGCCGACCCCCACACCTACACCGACACCAATATCAAAGAAGAGGGGAGGTATGATTGAATTGAATGATGAAACAATGAGGGAGGCCAAGAAGACTCTCATTGAGAAGGGTATTAAATCTGAAGATGTGAAGAACCTTCCACCTATTGAAGATTTGTGTAAGCCAATTCCTCATCCATCCATAATTGAGGTTCACTCTCTCCACAGGTTCGATGAAGGAGATATTCCCTACTCTAAACCACCTGATCAATGCTTAGATGAATTTGATAATTATGTTATTAAGCAAGATAATTTTAATATGAGAGTAGAGAATCATTTGCATGAAAACTCTCAAGCTATTAGTAAGTTGCATGATATTGTGGAGAGAACCTCCAATGATGTTAAGATGCTTATTAAACATTTCCATATGGTTCAAACTCAAATTGATCAACTCACTAAAGTGCAACAAGACATGTTAGCCAATGCTTCTAAAGAAAAATTAAAACCTGTCTATGTTAGCACTAGAAGTGGAGCTCATACTCAGGATCCTTTATATCCTGAGGGACATCCTAAAAGAATTGAACAAGATTCTCAACTAGCTGAAAATCCAGTTTCTCCTTCTAAGAAAAAGAAGAAGAAGAAACATAAAAATGTTGTAGAATCCTCTGAAACTGTTAATGATCCTAATAGTATATCTATCTCTGATGCTGAAACTGAAAGTGGTAATGAACTTGATAGTGATAAGGATAAAAATGATGCTCTTGATAAAGAAGTTAGTGAAAAGGAACCTGAAAAGCATACTAAAAACACAAAGTACACTAAGGAAGACTTCATTGCTAAGAAACATGGTAATGAAAGGGAACCTTGGGTTCAAAAGCAAATGCCTTTTCCAACTAAGAAACTAAAATCAAAGGAAGAAGAACATTATAATAAATTTTGTGAATGGATGAAACCCTTGTTCTTGCAAATTCCTTTGACTGATGCTATTAAATTGCCTCCTTACTCAAAGTATATGAAAGATATTGTTTCTAACAAGAGGAAAATTCCTAATGAGGAAATTTCTACTATGCTTGCTAATTATTCTTTCAATGGCAAGGTTCCTAAGAAGCTTGGAGATCCAGGTATACCAACCATCCCTTGCTCCATCAAGAATAATTATGTTAGAACTGCTTTATGTGATTTGGGAGCAGGAGTTAGTGTTATGCCTTTTTCTCTCTATAAGAGACTCTATCTTGATAAATTGATACCTACTGATATATCTTTGCAAATGGCTGATAAATCTACTGCTGTTCCTGTTGGCATTTGTGAGGATGTCCCTGTTCAAGTGGCTAACAATTGTTTAATTTTGACTGATTTTGTTGTTCTTGAAATGCCTGAAGATGATAATATGTCTATTATTCTTGGAAGACCTTTTCTAAATACTGCAGGTGCTGTTATTGATTGCAATAAAGGAAAAGTAACTTTCAATGTTAATGATAAAGAACATACTGTTTATTTCCCCAAGAAAGTTGACAAGATTTATGGAGTCAATACCATCTCCAATTTTAAAACTATCAAAGTGGGAAGTATTGATTGCCCTATATATGATCATCAAGAAGGATATCAAAACATTATGATTGGATCCATATCAATACAATACAAGGTAACATGAGTGTTTCATGATGTTTAAATCATTTGTGTCATGTAAATTTATTTGGTGCCAAGACTTGATCAACCTTGTTATCAAATGTATTTGCATACATGAAAGAGCTAAACAGCATTTCTTTCTTCAACTTTGTTTTACCTCCTGTAGTGATAATTAGGTTGCAAAAGTTTAGTTGTTTTGAATTTTAAAAATAATTTTTCTGCCCAAGTTTTATTAATTTAAATATCCAGATTTCATGCAAATTGAAAGTTTTCAAAATCTGTAAAAATTATACCATTGGTCCTATTTTTCAAAGAGCATCGTGGGAGTGCCTGGTGCTGACCAAGGGGACCCACCATGGGGTCAAACCACATGGTGGCGCGGCTGCCCCTTGGCCGCGCCAGCCACTGAGGTGGGGCACCCTTGGCCCTCCAGCAGTTCCCCCACCTACCACTTCTTCCTCTTGCATCACTCAGCTCGTTTTTCTCTCTCACACTCGAGTTTTTGCTGTTCTTCCTCGCGATTTCGATCTCTTTGTTCAGCCCATCTCAGCTGCTGAGATTTGGGGCAATTGCTCTCAGGTATGTGACTCCTCCATGTATCCAAGTAGAATTTTGTTTAGTAAGTATACCTTGAGTATTTTGCTGCTGTAGGTGACTTGTTAAGTGAGTATGCATGCTTGTTCTATGTTGATATAATCAGTTTTGATGCATGTTTAGTCCTCTAGCAAGTCCATATAGTAGTTCCCCTCATTTGTATGCTTCAAAGATAATTTTTATGATATGTGTCAAAAATTTCAGAGGATGGAGGGAAATGAACACCAACTAAATCAATATGAATTGGTGGTTCCTGAGGTCATGGGGATCCATCGTGAAGAAGGAGTGTTCCATCCTGCTATCCATGCTTGGAATTCATGAGAAGTTCGGGGATCTTGCGTGATTTTCGTACTCTTGTCTCTAATACAGGATTGAGTGATTTTGTAGAGGGAGAACCCTACCAATATGCAAAGCTAACTGTGTCTGTGGTGCAGGACTTTAGATTTGATTGGTCTTCACCTAACCCTATGGTTCACTATAAAATTTACAACAAAAGTGTCCACTTGCCTTTTGATGCTTTTTGTGCAGCAATTAGGGTGCCGCAATGGGGATCACGAGGGAAGATACATGGGCAACCCAAGCATTTGACGGACCTATACGAGGTAATATGTCAAGGAAGAACCTACTCAGATGAAAGTGGTAAAATTCGAAGTATTCAATTTCCATGCATTCGATATTTTGCTTACTTCATCACGAGGTGTGTACTTGCTAGGAAGACTGCAAATAAATTATCCATTCCTGATTTAGCTTTCCTAGCAGCAGCCTTGCAACATGATAAGAGTTATAATTTGGGTGCCTTGATAGCCTTTCGCATTGCTGCCAATCGCGAGAAAGGTGGATTTTGTGGAGGACTCATTGCTTCTCGTTTATTAGCTATGCATGGTGTAGTAGCTCTCCCTAATGATTTGCAGCTTCTTTAGAGAGGCTCGATTTTGCTTCCATGGGGAGGCATGGCTTTGTTACTAGTTGGTCTACTTTGAATAATCTATCTTATGAGGTGCCTTTTGCCAAGAAGGTGAGGTGGAAAATGGTTAAATCTGAGCGAATAGTCGCTTTGCCTGCACCACGTTTGTTTGATCTTGGTTTCAGGAATGTTTGGTCAGTCACCGAGGATGAATTCGATGCATACTTGAGGGAACATGCCCTGCACACAGAGGATGATGGAGAATGGGCGGACGAGGACTCCACTCAGTTTTCCGGGACTGGGGGCTCGCGCCCCTATCCTGGGGATGCTGGACCCTCTGCCTCATCTTCCTCAGCGGAGCCGGATGTTGAGCACGCCCAGTATGACCCGCCGGCTTGGAGTTCCTACCCGCGTTATTATTAGCCTCCACTTAGGCCAAAAGCCTAAGCTTGGGGGGAGGTATATCGACATCTCACTCATTTACATATCATATCTTGTCGATACTTTGTATATCCATGTTGCAGTTTTCTTTCTTTCTTTTTAATTGTTTACCTTTTATTGCTGCATTCCAAAACACAAAAAGACCAAAAATATTTCTGTTGTTTCTCTTCATTTGTTTCTTTAAGTTTCAGTATTAGTTTGCTTAGTTTTAAAATTCGGTTTGTTATTCAAAAATCCAAAAATATTTTGCTTTATTGTTTGTTTCTTTTTGCTCTTGTTTCAAAAACTCGAAAACCCAAAAATATTTGTTGTTTCTTTTTGGTTTTGTATAGTGTTTTCAGAGTTGGACAGCCATCCGTGACTCCGATGGAGCTTGGTTTTCATTCTTATCATTCGAAGCAACACAAGTGAAAAAGCAATAAGGATGATCTACAACAACTCGAGTTGGGGTGAGAGGCTGGTATGAACTCTATTTGTTTTCATTTTTGTACATATACTCATCTATGTGAGCATGCTTAGTTGGTTCATGTGAGGTATATGTCATTTAGTGGATGCTTAGTAGTTCTTGTTCTCTCATGATCGGTCCCAATTTATTAATAGTGGTAGCATGTTATGTTGATGTTTGCTTGCATTGTTCTATTCATAGAGGGTATGACATTGTGGTATCCTCCTCTGAATAATTCATTCGAATTGACTTGGCACATGCTCATGCATGCATATGACTGAAAAACAAAAGTCAATTAAGCCTTGATGATTTATTTTGACTCAGAGTTCTTGTATCACTTTTATGTCTCAATTAATTTCATTTTGTCGCAAGCATGATTATGACGGTTATTGCTCTCTTGATTGTCGCTTCCCAGTCTATTGCTAGCCTTCACTTGTACTGAGCGGGAATGCTGCTCGTGCTTCCAAAACCATGAAAACCAAGTTATTCCAAAGTGTCCACCATAAATACCTATGCATGGCATTTCGAACCATTCAAGTAAATTTTCATGTGCTACCTTTAAAACCTTCAAAGTACTTCTCAATTTGTGTCAATGTTTTATAGCTCATGAGGAAGTATGTGGTGTTTTATCTTTCAATCTTGTCATTCAGACTTTCACCAATGGACTAGTGGCATATACATCCGCTTATCCAATAATTTTGCAAAAAGAGCTGGCAACGGGGTGCCCAGTCCCAATTAATTATAACTTTCATCAATAATTCTCTTCACATGTTTTGCCCTGATTTATCAGTAAGCAACTTAATTTGCAAATAGACACTCCTCCATGGTATGTGAATGTTGGAAGGCACCCGAGGATTCGGTTAGCCATGGCTTGTGCAAGCAAAGGTTGGGGGGAGTGTCACCCATAATGAAACTAAAATACATGTGTAAACAAAAGAGAAGAGGGATGATCTACCTTGCTGGTAGAAATAACATCCTTCATGGGAGCCGCTCTTGAAAGTCTGGTTGACAAGGGGGTTAGAGTACCCACTACCATTCGTTGACAACAACAAACACTTCCCAAAACAATTTTGCTTCTGTTTTAAAAATAAAAAGCTCTAGCACATGATAATCCCTGCTTCCCTCTGCGAAGGGCCAATCTTTTACTTTCATGTTGAGTCACCATCCTTTCTTTGAGCACTTTCTCGAGAGCATAGTTGTCATTCTTAGTGTAATGTGCTTGTCCCAGAATGTGGTTAACTGTGATATAACTTTGATGCTTTTATCTTTGATATCTTTGATTCTAGTCTTCCCATGAACTTCAGAGGTGCCTGGGCATTTATGTTTTGCTGTACAAAAACGGGCAAGCGAGATACCATCTTATCATATCCTATTATGAGCATTACAATCTTGTGAATTAATATGTTTCATGTTTGTCGCTATTAGTATGTTGGTATCTTTTCATAGTTTACATGCCTATTGAGTGACATTATTTGCATTTGCCTCATCTTGAATTGCCTAAGCATTTGTTCATATAGTGAGAATATATGCATCATATGAAGCAAATGTGTTCGTGAAAGTCTTTTATCGCACTCAGTTGTTAACTGAATTGCTTGAGGACAAGCAATAAGCTAAGCTTGGGGGGAGTTGATACGTCCAAAACGTATCTACTTTCCCGAACACTTTTGCTATTGTTTTACCTCTAACTTGTGTGTTTTGAATACAACTAATGCGGACTAACGCTGTTTTCAGCAGAATTGCCCTGGTGTCTTGTTTTTGTGCAGAAAGTCAACTTTCGGGAAAAACACCAGAAAAGATCGCAAACCTCCTATTTTACCAGAAGACTCACGGAGCCAGAAGGGGAGCGGAGATGGGCCACGAGTGGCCCAAACCACATGGTGGCGCGGCCGGGGCCCACCGCGCCAGCCTGAGGAGGGCGACTCGGCACCTCCCCGAGTCCCCCTTTCGACTACTTAACCCTCTCTGACCTAAAACGCGAGGGGGTCGTCCACTTCATCCAGAAACATCACCGTACGCCGCCGCCATCGCGAAACCTATTTCGGGGACCAGAAACTCCGTTCTGGCACTCCGCCGGGACGGGGAATTGGAGGAGATCATCGCCATCATCATCACCGACGCTTCTCCATCGACCATCCATGTTTCCCCCATCCATGTGTGAGTAATTCCCTGCTGTAGGCTGAGGGGGATGGTAGGGATTGGATGAGATTGTTCATGTAATAAGTTATAAGATCATTAGGGCATGGTGCCTAGTATCCGTTGTTAGTACTTATTGATGTTGTTGCAACTTGTTGAGCTTAATGCTTGTCACTAGGGCCCGAGTGCCATGATTTCAGATCTGAACATGTTATTGTTTCATAATGATATGCACTGTTTATTGATCATACCTGCAAGTTGTATACACATATTGTTGTCCGGAACCCGAGGTCCCAAAGTGACAATAATTGGGACAGCCGAGGGGAATGGCTGCGATGTGAGGATCACATGTGTTCACGGCGTGTTAATGCTTTGCTCCGGTACTTTATTAAAAGGAGTACCTTAATTACCAGTAGATTCCCTTGAGGCCCGGCTGCCACCGGCTGGTAGGACAGAAGATGTTGTACAAGTTTCTCATTGCGAGCACGTACGACTATATACGGAACACATGCCTATGTTTACTTAGTACTTGGATGCTTTATCATTATTATCTGCAATGCCTATGTCTTGATTATTATATGAGCTATCTTATCCATGCAGCGCCCGTTCATCCATCCCTATGCCTACAGTGTTTTAATCCTACTGTTTACTGCAATCACTACTGCTGTCTATTTACTGCTGCTATTATTTCACCGCTACTACTGCTATAAAACTGTTGCTACTGATAATCTGTGTCGAGCAAGACTATTCACAGGTGCAGCTGAATTGACAACTCCGCTGTTAAGGCTCTCAAGTATTCTTTGGCTCCCCTTGTGTCGAATCAATAAATTGGGTTTTACTTCCCTCGAAGACTGTTGCGATCCCCTATACTTGTGGGTCATCAGTCAATAGAACTGAAACTACTAAAAGATTTCATGGAAATTTTAAATTATATTGCTGGAGAGTGGCTTTTATTCCATGATAATAAAACTTGTTGCTTCAAACATACTGATAGACACTTTGAATTTCAATGTAAGTTCCATGAAGAATGTGTCATAGCATCTTACCATACTTATGATTACACTCATTTAGGGATGGAACAAGTAGAGGAATTTATTACTTATTATGCATCTAATGAATTGCACACCTTTGCTAATGAAAATAAAATTGCCCTAGAGTTAAGAGATTTGAAGGAAAGGTCACTTCTATTCTTGAATATTGCATAGCCAAGTTCTCTCAAAATATTTATGTTGTTGACTATAATGAGAGGGGCAAGGTTCCCCAAGAAAGTACTGATGTTTTGCAGGAAGAAGATGATGAAAACATAAGCTTGGAAGAGGAAGAATGTGAAGAAGAGGATAAAAACCTAAGCTTGGGGATGCCCGTGCAACCCCAAGAAGATGATGAAAATGATGAACAACTAGAGAATGAAGAGAGGGAACTTCCACCTTCACCACCTATGGATGAGGGTAACACTCAAGACTTTATTGATGATAAACTTTGCTTTTATGATTCAGATGATGAGGAGGACTATCAACCTATGCCTAATGAGAACATTATTGATAATAATTTTAAAAATGATGAGGAGTATGGTTTAGACATGTTTTATGATAGTACTCTAGATGATGGTCCTATTTTGCTTGATAATCCTCCATGTTTAGAACTTGTTACTAAATTATGTAGGCATAAAGATGATATACTTGCTGTTTGTGACAATACTCTCACTCATGAGAGTCCTACTTTGTCTTTGAATTCTCCTGATTACACTATAGAGGAGAAAAATTATTTTGATGATACTATGTCTCCCATTTATGACGATTACAATGATGAATGTGATATTTTCAGTCCACCTACTATTGAGGATAAAGTTTATTATGATTATTATATGCCTCCTATATATGATGATTACAATGATGATTATGAATGTTTTACCCCCACTATCACTAATAAGAAGGATTTTACTTATGTGGAGAGTATTAATACTTTTATGCTTGTAGATCATGAAAGACATGCTTTATGTCATAATTATATTGTTGAATTCATTCATGATGCTACTGAAAGTTATTATGAGAGGGGAAAACATGGTTCTAAACATTTCAATATTATTACGTTTCCTCTCTTTAAGTTCAAAGTCTTGAAATTGCTCTTGTTTTATCTTCCTATGCTACTTGCTTTGTGTTTCAATGATTTATTTTCTTACAAGATCCCAATGCATAGGAAGTGGGTTAGACTTAAATGTGTTTCATATTTTTCTCTTGATGCTCTCTTTTGCATTTCAATTCTTATTCCTATGTGAGCATCATTAAAACTATCATGTCTAGCTAAAAGACGTTAAAGAAAAGCGCTTGTGGGAGACAACCCATGATTTTTTATATTCAGTTTAATTTTTGGTTTTTGAGTCAAGGTGCTTGATTACTACTGTAACAACACCTTTGTATCTTATTTTTCATCTTTATGGCAAGAATAACCTCTTTTGAGAGGTAGGATTAAACAATAGTGATTTGCTGTCCAGAAAACAGATTCCTGAGCTTAACTGCGAAAAATGTATAAAATCACAGAAGAGGAATTTTGAGCTGAGATTTTACGACAGCAATATTCAGTTACTAATACACATTTCATTAGTTCAAAATTTTCTGATTTGAGCAACGTAAGTGCCTCTGAAAATTCACTCTTTACGGGTTGTCCAGTTTTTGACAGATTCTGTCTTTATTTTGCATTACTCTCATTACTTGTGTTTTGTGTAGTTCTATTGATCAAAAAGCAATACACAACCATAGTAACAGTAGCTAATGTTTAGAATCAACTCATGATATGTCTTTGCTGTACCTAGGATTTAATTTATGGAGACACTAACCCCTCTAATCAAGTTTTATGTTGAGTTTTGTGTAAAGAGAATTTTTCAAGTGGAAGAGTTGAGGGTGATGCACAAAGATCAAGAGGGACAACACTCAAGCTTGGGGATGTTACCCCTAGACTCACCCTACATATATCAAATAAGTACAAGAATTCAAGCTTGGGGATGCCAAGCCACCTCACTCCAACCATCTTGATACCAAGTAAGTAAGCCTAGCTATATGGCTATAAAGAAAGCGCTTTACGGGAGGCAACCCGGTTGTTTTGCTTTTGGTTTTCTTTGTGTCCTCTTGCTGTAACAAGAGACTTAGTTTTTAGTTTTGTTTCTGGAATTTTTAATAAAGTGCCAAGTTTTACCCATTTTGGGTTGAAAAAGTTGCTTATTGTATTCGGAGATTTTATTCCAGCACGAATCTGTGCACGGTATGATTTTTAATTCCTATTTTGTAACTCCGAATGAGCTGAATTTGAACTGTAGTTGCAACTTTTCATCCTCTGTAAGCGTGAATTTTTCAGATTTTTCGACATATTTAAGTAGGGTAGAAAAATGCGTTTTGCTGCTGCTTTTTCTGGACAGATTCTGTCCCATTTTGTTTGATGCATTCTTTGAACTTTTAACTTGAATCTTTTTGATCCAATTGAGTTTATAAGTAGGCATACAACATTATACACTTTCTGGACATTCATATGAATTTTTGTTTAAGGATTTTATGCAGCAAGCAATTCATTTGTCTATCACTACTAATGTCACCCCACAGAAAAGAAATGGGAGAAACGGTGTTTTGAAGTTTTTTCACAGGGATTAGAGGAGATGCACCAAGAGCTATCCAAGGATGGTGAAGACCATAAGCTTGGGGATGTGAGACAACCCCACTGGACCAACACACTCTCGGTTTGCACACGTCTAACTTCTGTTTTTCGATCAATGCACTTTATCGCATAAACTTGGAGCGTTTTTATTTTTTTATTTCGTTTTTTTTGTGAGACCACCACTATCATTTATATATGAGAGAGCTACTGGAAATTTGGGTTGAATTAAGTTGGATGCTATTAAAAAGATTGGGAAAGGGATGTTTGAGTTGATTCAAAAAGATACATATAGTTGCATGATTCATGTGCTTTTTAATGAGTATTAATTTGCAAGTGTTTTATCAAGAGCTATCTTTTATTCATGTTTTGATGCTGAATGTTACTTTACTTTGTTTAACATGGATTGGTTAGTTCTATGGACACTTATGCATGCATTTAGACGGTCAACTTTCTCCCTCTTGCTAACCCAAAAATTCCAACAAGTAAAAACTTGTTTTCCAACACCTTCAACCAAAGTTTTTCCAGTGAGTCCACCATATCTACCTATTAGCTTTATGCTATTCCGAGTATGTTTATCATGTTATATTGTATTATCTATACTTCTGAATTAAAATGCTTATGTTATTGATTGTTATGGGAAAAGTTGGTTAAAAAGCTCTCACGAACTTGATGCACACTTTACTTTTATTGCACTTAATAAACATGAACCATTGTGATTAAAATTATGAAGTTGTGAGCTTGACAAGAGTCTTGGTTGGGAGTTAGCTCATATGTGCTGTCACATGGCAAGCTTTCAACGTGCTCTTAATTATATTTAGTTGATATCATGTACTTTTGTTTATGGATGCTTATCATGGTGCCAAATAAATGCGGAAACTTAGTAAGTTTGAGGAGTTTGTATAAATGGCTAGAGAGACGCCTGGGCCGCTAATCTAAGCCATGCATCATTCATGGTGGAAATTTACTTACATGCTATGGTGAACCTTCAGTGATGCACCTCACAATAAAAAGCTATACCAATAGTAAATAAAAGGGTGTTGAGATTGTTCATTTTGTTTGTTTGTCTTGTCATTTTGACATGGGCTTGTTCCATGTCCTGAGGCAAGAGGTACCCCAGTTGACGCTCTTGATGACGCTATTATATTACTTACAATGACTTTAACTTGAACTTGCTTTGTGGCCCGAGTTGAGTAACACCGTGGTGTAGGTACTCGTATTCACGGGGCATGAGGCATTCAACCCATACTTTGTCAAGCACATTACTCATATTTGCTTTCACTTTAAACTTTAACCATTCAAGATGCTATGATAGGGGTAATGAGAGCTCCACACCAATGAATACCACATTGCAAACATTAACTTAAGTAGAAGCATTTGGAAGCTAGATGAAACTTATTCATGTTTTACCTCTACTTATTTATCTATCTTTCCAAAGTGTCCACTTTTATATTCAGATTTTACAAGATTACTCTATGACCATTATAGGATGTTTTTACTTTTCATTATGCATACATTTGTTCCATAGTACTTTCTTCTATGTTACACTTTGTGAATTATCATTGAACATCCTTTCATTGAATATTTGATATCACTTTATAATCTATCTTGTATATTGCTACTCCTTTGAGAATGAATCATTTGACTTTATGTAGCAATAGTAATCATCTTTGATATCCATTGATAGTATTAAAATGCAAAGTCCATGTTAGTTTTATCACCTTCATACTCGAGGACGAGCATTGGTTAAGCTTGGGGATGTTGATGCATGTAAAATGCATACATGAACTTTACATTTTATTACTTGATATTCCAACTTATTTGCATCATATATGGGTTATATTTATGTTTTATAATGATTTTAGGGGATAATTCACAGTTTCCCCATTTATTTGGAATTAACCCTGCAGAACCAGAAAACCCTTTTTCCATCTTTTTGACTTTCAGGGACCCAAACGACGTCCAAATGACCTAATATTTCACGGGCGTCAATTTTTGGAAGGAACGAAGCGTAGGAGCGAAGGAAGCGAACAAACGGAAACCGAGGGCCGAAAGAGGTGGGCCCACGCGGTCAGATTCCTTGACCGCGTGGGACCCCCATTCTGGGCCTCGAGCCTCCGATGCCGTCGATCTTCGTCCCGTGCCTTCGTCTTGACCTAAAAACGACTATAAAAATAGTCCCCCGAGGAGTTTCGCGAAGGAGGCGGCGGAGAAACACAAAACCAAGAAACAGGAGACAGAAGGCTGCCGCCGAGAAGATCGGAGGGGGGAAACGCCGCCGGAATCACCTCCGGAAGGCTCCTCCATCCCCCTCCGGAGTCTCCATCAACACCACCGTCAAGACCAGCACCATCTCCATCACCATCTTCGTGATCCACTTCATCCCCCTCATAGTTTGAGATTGTTGAACCCTAGCTATTGTCTAAGTACTATTCTACATGTTTGTGAATTGCTACTTGTCATTGTTTTGTGGGGAGATTATATTCTCAGATTGTGTTGTATCACTTATGCCATTGAATCATATCATGTCTTCGCGTTGTGATTAGTTCTCTCATGTTCCTGGGGGCATAGGATGGATTGGCAATGATTTATTTATGACATGTGTTGGTATTTTGTCTAGTGTTTATCTTTTTATGTAATTCTATGATGGTGTTGTGCGAACGTCGACTGCACATCACTTCACCTATATGGGCTCATAGGAGAACACCGTAGTGTAATGAATTGAGGGAGACTTGGGAGGACATGTAAACCTGAGACCGAGTCATGAAGTTGCATTATGAGGGTATTAGTATCGGGGACCTTAGAGTTTAAGGCTATGGTGGGACTCTATGTCTTAATAACTCTTGTGCAGTCATTTACTTGGTCATAAGAACCATCATAGGGGGTTTAGTTTATTTATTTAGCTTTCCCTAATTATGGCTCCGTCCAAAAGAAGATTAAAACTTGACAAAATGTTTACCCTGTTGTTCTAAAAATATTTATGCCATGAAGTCTAGGTAGCCCTTGAGAACGTTCTCCACTTATAAGAAACACACACTTGAGCTTGTCCTCTTGCTGCATAGAGGATTGGGCTTTCTCTCTTTGAGAGCTTTCACTTGGTATATTTTATTTTCAGCTTTTTACTTTGTTGCAAACTCTACGCCAAAAACCCAAAAACACTTGCATCATTTAATCATTTTAGTTTGTCTAGTGCATAGATAATAAGAGAAGTGACACTCTTATTTGAGAGGATAAATACTTATACCTTCTACTCCTCGTGGGATCGATACTAATACTTACACATTAAAGATTTCAACGATCCCCTATACTTGTGGGTATCATTTACCTCTTGTGTATTTTTAGTACTGGTTTGCTTTATCTTTAGCTTCGGTTTAGTATTCAAATATCCAAAAAAAAACTTTGCTTTATTTGTTTGTTCCTTTCTTTGTTCGTTTCAAATCAAAAACCCAAAAATATGTGTTGTTCTTCTTTGGTTTTGTATAGTTGTTGCAGAGTTCAACAGTCTTCCGTGACTCCATTGGAGCTTGGTTATCATTTCATATCATTCAAGCCACACAAGTGAAAAGCAATAATGACGATTTATGACAACTCGAGTTGTGGTGAGAGGCTGGTATGAACTCTATTTGTTTTCATTTTTGTACATATACTCGCTCATGTGGACATGCTTAGTTGATTCGTACGAGGGGCAATGTTATTTAATGGATGCTTAGTAGTTCATGTTTTTCATATGATCAGTTCCAATTCACTAATAGTATATAACATGTCATATAGATATTTGCTTGCATTGTTCTATTCATAAAAGGGTATGACATGGTGGTATCCTCCTCTGAATGATTCACTTGAATTGACTTGGCACATGCTCACGCATGCCATGACTGAAAAACAAAAAAGTCAATTAAGCCTTGATGATTTATTTTGTCTCAGAGTTTTAGTATCACTTTTATGCCTCCGTTAATTTTATTCTGTCGCAAGCATGATTATGACGGTTAATGCTCTCTTGATTGTCGCTTCCCAGTCTATTGCTAGCATTCACTTGTACTGAGCGGGAATGCTGCTCGTGCTTCCAAAATCGTTTAAAACCAAGTTATTCCAAAGAGTCCACAAAAAATTCATATGCATGGTATTTCGAACCATTCCAAGTAAATTTTCATGTGCTACCTTTAAAACCTTCAAAATACTTCTCATTGTGTGACACTGTTTTTAGCTCATGAGGACGGGTGGATGTCTTTATGTCACCTGTCAAACAGACTTTACCACCGGACTAGCGGCATATACATCCGCTTATCCATTAATTTTGCAAAAAAAGCTGGCAAATGGGGTGCCCTGTCCCAATTAATTACAACTTTAACCACTTAATTTTCTTCACATTTTTGCCCTGATTTATCAGACAAGCAATGATACCAGTGAAATATCTGCATGTGTAAACAAAAGAGAAAAGAGGGATGATCTGCCTTGCTGGTAGAAATAACGTCCTTCATGGGAGCCGCTCTTAAAAGTCTGGTTGGCAGGGGTCATATTGTACTTTCCATTTTCTGATTCGTTGACAGGAACAACCACTTCCCAAAACATATTTGTACCTCTGTTTTATAAATAAAAAGCTCTAGCACATGTTAATCCCTGCTTCCCTCTGTGAAGGGTCAATCTTTTATTTTTATGTTGAGTCACCATCCTTTGTTTGAGTACCTTCTCGAGAGCATAACCTGTCATTCTTAGTGTAATGTGCTTGTCCCAGAATACGGCTAACTGTGGTATAACTTTGATGTTCTTATCTTTGATATTTTTACTTCTAGTCTTCACTTGAACTTCAGAGGTGCCTTGGCATTTATGTTTTGCTCTACAAATAAAGACAAGCGAGATACCACTTTATCATATCTTATTATGAACATTGCAATCCTGCAGATAGACTTATTTTATGTTATTTATTCTTAGTGTGTTGGTATCTTTTCATAGTTCACATAGCTACTAGGTGGCATTATCTACATTTCTTTATTATGAATTGACTAAGTACTTGATCATATAGTGAGAATGTATACATTATATGAAGCAAATGTGTTCATAAAATTTTTTTATCGCACTCAGTTGTTAACTGAATTGCTTGAGGACAAGCAATAAGCTAAGGTTGGGGGGAGTTGATACGTCTAAAACGTATCTACTTTCCGAACACTTTTGCTGTTGTTTTACCTCTAATTTGTGTGTTTTGAATGCAACTAACACGGACTAACGTTGTTTTCAGCAGAATTGCCCTGGTGTCTTGTTTTTGTACAGAAAGTCAAGTTTCGAGAAAATTCCCGAAAAATATCCTAGAGTTCCTATTTTTCCAGAAGACACACGGAGCCAGAAGACGAGACGGAGGCGGGCCACAGGGGCCCCACACCATGGGCCGCGTGGCAGAAGATGGGCCGCGCCGGGGGGTGGTGTGGCCGCCTCGGTCACCACCTCGGTCCCCCTTTCGACTACTCAGTCCCCTTGACCTAAAAACCGAGGAGGATCGACGCCTTTTCCAGAAACACTCCAGAGCTCCGCCGCCGCCGAAAACCCTATTTCGGGGATCAGAAACTCCGTTCTGGCACCCTGCCGGGACGGGGAATTGGAGGAGATCATCGCCATCATGATCACCGACGCCTCTCCATCAACCATCCATGATTCCCCCATCTATGTGTGAGTAATCCCCGCTATAGGCTGAAGGGGATGATAGGGATTGGATGAGATCATTCATGTAATAGATACCAGATTGTTAGGGCATGGTGCCTAGTATCCGTTGTTAGTACTTTATGTCATTGTTACAACTTGTTATGCTTAATACTTGACACTTAGTGCCCGAGTGCCATGATTTCAGATCTGAACATGTTATTGAATCATGAGGATAATTATGTTTTAGATCATATCTGCAAGTTGTTTACACATATAATTGTCCGGAACCCGAGACCCCAAAGTGACAACAATTGGGATAACCGGAGGGGATGGCTGTAATGTGAGGATCACATGTGTTTACGGAGTGTTAATGCTTTGCTTCGGTGCTTTATTAAAAGGAGCACCTTAATTACCAGTAGTTTCTTGAGGCCCCGCTGCAAACGGGCTGGTAGGACAGAAGATGTTGTGCAAGTTTCTCATTGCGAGCACGTACGACTAAATACGGAACACATGCCTATGATTGATTATTACCTGGATAGTTTATTATTATCTACCTGCAATTGCCCTACGCTTGACTATTATATGAATTATCTTATCCATACAACGCCCGTTCATCCATCCATATGCCTACAGTATTTTAATCCTGATGTCTACTACAATTATTACTGCTGCTTTTATTTTACTGCTGCTATTATTTCACTACTGATACTGCTATAAAACTGTTGCTACTGATAAACTGTGTCGAGCAAGTCTATTTCCAGGTGCAGCTGAACTGACAATTCATCTGTTAAGGCTTATAAATATTCTTTGACTCCCTTGTGTCGAATTAATAAATTTGGGTTTTACTTCTCTCGAAGACTGTTGCGATCCACTATATTTGTGGGTCATCACGTCCCGGCTTCCCCAACTGCGACCCACGCCTCCGTCGCCCTGCGCCTTGGACTGCGCGCCGCCCCGGGCCAGCACGCCTCCCGCGCCTCCTGCACCATCCACACCGCGGCCCAATCAGCCCTCCCGGCCCAGATCGGGCCCGGGCCGCGACCGGCCGGATCCCGCCGCAGCCAAGACCCGCGCCTACGTCGTGCCCTCGCCGCGGCCACCGAGCCGCCTGCGCGGCCGCCGAGGCTCGCCGCCGAAACCGCATCAGGGAATGCCAGGGGAGCATCACCTCGCCGCCGCCGTCCGCCGCCTAGGGTTGTGCCTGGCCAGCTTCATCCGGCCGGCGGCGAGGAGGGTGGAGGAGGTGGGGGACGGCGGCGGCTGGAGGGCTGGGGTTCCGCCCGAGCCGCCTCCTAGGAGACGACGCGGGGGCGTGGCCTAACCCGCGATGGTTTTTGGTATTGTCCATCTTATAACTCTTAAGCTGCCTACCAACAACTTGCCAATTGACTATACATGCAACTCACTCAGCTAATTAAGCAACCACCGGTACCCTTTTGCTGCGAGTACGCGTATCGCAATCGCAACGCCAATCATATGGAACGAGCTAGCTAGCGCGCGGCCGGGCCTCTCGCTTTCGCTGTGGTACGTTCTGATGCATCGCAGATCACACAGCCATTCGTTTGTTGTTGGGCTGTTGGCTGCTCCAATAATAATCTGGGGGTGCACGTGCGGCATGGTGGCCTCACCTTCTTGAGAGAAAGCAGCTCGAGAGACGGTGTCTCTTCCACTTTGATTATTACTCCATAAGTTAATGATTTGATATATATGGCTTTGTTTACGTGTTGCTACATTATGCCATTTCAATGTCTTTTTTTTGTGCGTGCATGTGGGAAACATATTCCTTAAGATCTTGGTTGTACAACTTGTGCTAATAATTGAGGGATTTATCATAAATTACAATTTTTGAGGGCGGTTTATCGTAAATTACGTTAGCCAGTTGAGCTAATTTTAGCTTGATTTGTTGCACGCTCGACAGGGATATATTAGTACATCAAGTAGCTTTCTCGCGGGGCTCTGTGTTACTGATCGTCTGGGGTTGTGGATGGGGTGTTTCGGGAGAAATCCTTATCGGTTCGTCCGACACCGACGCGGTGCCGCCTCCGGGTGGCATCTCTCCTTCCTGAAGGGCGTCGTGGCTACGTCGTTCGCTTCCCTCTGTGCCGGGGGAAACCCTATGACCAATACGCTGGTCCGGGCAGCAGCGTGGCGTTCCTTCTTGAAGGTGTTGCTTGGTACTCGTCGATTCGGTACTTGGAGCATGGTGGTAATTTGTCGGAGAGGGCGCAGTGGTTGCGGGTCACCATCGTTTAGTCGATCCGCCTATGTCTCCTTTTTCTTTCTCTTTTATTTTCTTTGGGTGTATGTTTGCCGCCGCCCCAGCATTGCAAGTTGTTGGTTGTACCGGGTGTTTGCTATATTTATATAGCGGGGCTACGGTCTATTTCGTCAATTTGAACAACAAAATGTGTTATGTGTCATAAAAGCAAACCATCACATGCATTCTCAAAACAATTTTCTAATGATATAATTTGTACGATATATAATTCATCGTTCGGTGGTCAAATACACGTTCTCAAAATACTTATGGGTCGTATGAATCTGGAAAGGATGGAGCACAATAATTTGTGGCTATCTTTATGACAAGGAAGATATAAAAACACGCACGTAACCACATCACACATGCATATACCAACACATGCATGCACTGTAATAACAAATTCCAGAAGAATAGATCCATGAAAATTTCACAAGTACGGTGCGGTGCGAATTTGGAGTCCTCCACTGTGCACTACACAGCATCTTTTTTTTAAGAGTATTCCGTCGTTGTCCTTGGTCTTGAGGCATGCATGGTCCTATTCACAAGTACGTGTCCCCTGATTCGAACGTTTTCTCCGTCGCGGCCAGCTGCTTGCACGCCCACCATGCATGAGGCCACGATCGAACAATACAATACATGGATCGACCTCTCCTGTTGTTTAGATGATCCGTGTCAGTCCGTCAGAACTTCCAAAACCTTGGTCGACCGATCGACGCGGTCAAAGTCAAGTTAAACTATGGCCGCGCACACATGCAGATGCAGATGCGGTAGCGGCGGCGTCGTATTCCTTGTCGTAGGAAACCGAAAAGTATTCAGGCGCGTGCACACTGAATCCATGCCCGGCGTCCCTGGCTTGCGCGCGGCAATCTCGCCATGATTGATCAGGCCGGCCGGTGACCGGTCGATCGGCCACTAGACGGCGCCGCAAAATGACATGATCTCCCCGTCGACCTCCTTTTTTTTAGACGGAAGGCACGACGTGCCCGTCGACCTCCTAGCTGCAAGCTTTCGGTCATGTGAGCATTGACTAATGGCTATATATGCACGGATAGTCCCTGGTCACGGAGAAGCTTTCGTCGCAGTCGGCTGATCGAGTGCTTATTAGCTTACCATTGATTGGAGCTTTACCTGCAAGTGCAATGATGTTATGATGATTAGCCCGTTTGTTTAGACTTTAGACCAGGTATAGCTCGCTCCCGATCGTGCATATGCCATGGATTGCAGATAGCTTTGCGCCGGCTGCACTTTTGACCAAGGCTAGCCGGGCCGCCGGGAGGGTGACGCATCGTGGTCGTCGTACCCACCGCCGGCCGCGCCGCACGCACGCACGGCGGCGACGGCTTTACTTGCTGGTGGAAGGTAGCTAGCTCTAGCTAGGCTGCAGGCTAGCCCAAGGGCCGCCATTGATGCCGATTCAGAGCTGTCCTGCCTGTATGCGCGCACAGTGATTGAATTCGCGCCAGTGGACACGCGCGTTCGGGTCCAAGCACAGTGCGAATTGGAACTACTGTGCGACTGCATGCGCTGGCAACAAGTTCACGTGTGCGCTATACCTGTAAGTGTGACTGTGTCTACTATTACGATCACCTGGTGACATGATATCTTTGGACTGAATCCATCCCAGGCCACGTGGGCATCCATGCATGGCAGCTCCAGGCGCCACTCCTGTAAGCTTGCTGGAGAAAAATAGGCCCAGAATTTGCTCTTCTGCTGCATGCGGACCAGACTACTGCAGCACTGCATGCATGATCTGCAGCATGAGCCGAGGACCATTTCGGGTCGGACGCGCACCTACGGTGCCGAAAATGTTTCAAGGCGTGGCTGATGGCCGGGCCGGGGGGGCGTGTACAGGCGGAAGGCGAGGCAGCGGCCGGGCCTAGATTCGCATCGGAACCGCGCGCAAGGGAAAACAGGCCGCGTGATGGGCTCAAAAGGCCAGCGACGTGTTTTGGTCGCTTAACGTGGCAAATCCTAAAAATTGGCGAACCCTATATGCCGCTCGTTAGCGTCCCTCAACGCTAGCACCGCCTGAAGACTTCCTTCGCGAAGCGTTTTCTGGGCCAGCCCACTTTTTCATTGACTTCCTTCGACTGCTTCGCGTCGACCTCCTTCTTCTTCTCTCCCATTCCCCACCGACGCCTCCCTCCTCTCCCCATCTCCGGCGAGTCCTCGCGCTGCAGATCGCACCCCCGACACCTCCTCCTCCCTCTCCCCCGGTTCCACCGCGTGGATTTGCGCCCCAGCGCAAACCCTAGCCCGGTTCCACCGCGTGGATCTGCGGCAATATTGGGCCCAAAACTGAGAGACCAAATATCGGTGCGGCGGGCTCCCTCCTCTCCCCATCTCCTTTTCCGCCGTCTTCCTCGTCGGCCATCTCCGGCGAGTCGTCTTTCTGCAGATCACACCCGGCACCTCCTCCTCCCTCTCTCCCGATTCCACCCGGTGGAATCGCGATTCGCGCCCCTTCTCCGCGAGAGGACCGCCCCGATTCCGCCGCTCCCCTCGTCGTCCCTAGCGGCGAGTCGCGGCCATCAACAGAGGCGGCCGACCTCAAGGTATGCGCTTGCACTCTGCCCCAACCCCAACCCCAACCCCAAATCCCAAACTGACTGCAAAGTTCGCTTCTTTCTTCAGCAGCCCTGCATGTGCGCGTCCGTCGAGCAGTTCACGATGCTGCTCGCGCGTCCGTGGGTCTGCATGCAATTTTAGGCACCTTCCGCATGGCACACAACCGTAAGCGGAGTTACGGCACAGTCGATGAAGGATTCAGAGCATCCAAAAGTTTTCATAATGTTGTATATACTTTTCTGAGATCTATTACAACAGTAGCTGTCAGAACACCTCGTCATCACTTCCAAAGTTTTTTTTGACAATTAATACCATATATTATAGTAGCGAATAGTACATGGTAGAGATACATGAACTCACTACAGCGATTACAAAATAAAGTCTAAAAGAAAGGAGCAAATATTCAAACTCTTTCTTCTTCCATGACACAATATTGAACTTTTCTGAAGGCAGTCGTAGAACGACAAAGATACGAATCCACAGACCTGCGAATACCAACGAGGGTTCTCCCATAATTTTGAGCCGCAATGCCAAGGTTACGTGCACGCACGCAACCATTAAGTTAATCAACCAACATCGGCAAGAGTAGAAACAACGATATTCCAGGGAAGAACAACCGATCAGCTTGGTCGACGTCGCTGGGAGCCGAGAGTACGAATCACCATTGTCGATGACGTAGCAGCCGGGACAAATTTTGCGAGGACAAACCTCGCGGCAAGCATAAGAAAAGATCCAAAATCGATCCGGCGAATCAAGATCTGAAGGACCAAAACTAGAAAAATGTAATCTTACAACACCACCATTGACGTCGGGAAGAAGATCTCGTCGTCGAAGGAAGAACGGAAGATTGCTTATTATAGACGATGAAAACTCCATTGATGAAGAAGACGACACCAAAAGCCTAATCCAATCTATTGAAAACACTACTTTTATTTAAGAACTCCAACCATAGATCGGGTTCCCCACCCCTCACGACACCGGCGAGGCCGGCCGGAGGAGGGGGAACCGATCTATGGTGGAGGCGGAGATGGTTGCGGCGGTGGCGGATAGGTTTCCAGGAGAAGCTCCCGTCTAATCTGCTTTCGATCTGGCTGGTCATCATCACTTCCAAAGATAATCAGGGGTTGCCTCTCTACTGTATGTTTTCTTCAAACAAAAAATACCATCAGGTTTACATGCGTGACCCTGAAAGCTAACTTTACAACATGTCTAAAAAATGTTGTGAAAAGAAAAACAAAAAAACAAGGGGAGTCCTCGCAATTTACTTGAACCCAGAAACAGTCCCAGGGAATATCAGTCCAAAGGTTCTCAAACATTTGCTCGATTTGTTAAATACTACTCAGAAAAATCAGGTTATTTTATTCTGATATCGTAATAACCGTCAGCATATAGTTGAGAGATTTGTACAGATCATTGTCTAGAAATTCGGCAACCACTTCATCCATGATAGTTTCCCCTCACCGCCAAGGGGAACCCTATATGCCGCTCGCTAGCACCCCTTAACGCTAGCGTCGCCTGAAGACTTCCTTCGTGAAGCGTTTTCTGGGCCGGCCCACTTTTTCATCGACTTCCTTCGACTGCTTCGCATCGACTGGTTCCATTTTGAAAATGGTTCCAAATTTAAAATGGTTCCAACTTAAAAATGGTGCCGAATTTAAAATGGTTCCAAATTAAAAATGGTTCCAAATTTGAAAATTGTTCATTTTTTAATGGACCCAATTTAAAAATGGTTCCAAATTTGAAAATTGTTCATTTTTATAAAATGGTTCCATCTTCAAAATGGTTCCTTTTTTGAAAATGATTTCATTTTGCAAATGGTTCATTTTTCTAAATGGTTGCATTTTGGAATTGGTTCCAAATTAAAAATTGTTCCAAATTAAGAATGGTTCCAAATTGAAAATTGTTCATTTTTGTAATGGTTCCATCTTGAAAATGGTTTCAAATTTATAAATGGTCCCATTTTGAAAATGGTTTCGAATTAGAAAATGGTTCCTTTTTGAAAATGGTTCCTGATGCATGTAAAATGCATACATGAACTTTGCACTTTAATTGCTTATATTCCAATCATATTTGCATCATATAAGGGTTATATCAATATTTTATCATGATTTTGGGAATACTTAATAGTTTTCCCATTTATTTGGAATTAACCCTGCACAGGCAGAAAACCCTAGTTTTGTATTTTAATGTTTCAGGGACCCAAACGTCAACGAAATCACCTGGAAATTTATGGGCGTCAATATTTGGAAGGAAGAAGGACTACGGAAAAAGGAAGCAAGCAAACGGAGACCCGAGGGCCAAACGGGCATGGCCCACGCGGCCACAGTACCAGGCCGCGTGGGACCCACCCGTTCGGGCCTCGTGGCTCCGTTGCCGTCGATCTTCGCTCCACCGCCTTCGTCTTGACCTAAAAACGCCTATAAAAAAGGTCCCCCGTCGTTCTCTGGAAGGAGCGCCGCACAAACACATAAACACCGAAACGGAGATCAGGAGCTGCAGATTGGAGGGGGAAAACTCCGGCGGGGCGCTGCCGGCGTGGTCTCCATCTTCTCCATCGACTTCTCCACCGTCTCCATGATGAAGAGGGAGTAGTCCACCTCTGGACTATGGGTTTGTGGAAGTAACGTATGTATCTCTCCTCTCTTGAGTTTCACTAATTAGCACCGTATGAGCTGCTGAACATGATTACAGTCACCGTTGTAATACCTTTGTGGTGGATCTTTATGAGTTATTATATGTTTGAGATTGCAATGTTTGTTTCAGTTATGAGTATAGATGCATATTATGTACCCCGTTCTTGTTTACTTGTTTTGATCAAGCATGTTTATGAGAGCGTGTGAGGGGGAACGTGTGCATTAGTTGGAGTAACGGGGGGTGGCTAGTGCAGTGAACGTGAGAGAAAGTTCTGCGATCCACTTTGGTATCTTTACCTTACTTTGTTACCTCACTAGGGATAAACTAAAATACCATGCTACCAGGGATGTGGGTGTGACCATTGCCACTACTCCATGACTAGATCTAGCATGTTCTTATTTTCACTTCATGTCATGATACTTAATGCTATACTCTGAGTTATCATAATTACTGAGGTGTTATGATTTAGTTCGCATCTTGGTGGAGTATAAGAGAGGTTAATAACCAAAAGATCTCTATGTTAGGACGTGATGCCCATATATCTAAGTAACTTGTTATCAAACCCTGTTTTGCAATCTCATATGTTAACTGTGTGTGTTCCATTGTCTACCACTTTATAAAGAGAGAGTGCATTTGTGAAACCATGAACTCCAGTCCATTTTTAATCATAAGAAACACCTTTCCAACACCATATACCACTTTTCTATTTCAGCCATCATTAAATCCGAAAATACAAAAATACTTTTCATCTTGCATACATCATTCAAAAACCCAAAAATATCATTTATCATTGCATCCACCACCATTGCATATTTATTTCTTGTTTGCATTGCATAACTATCCTGATATCATTCTTACACCTTGTGCTTGACAACCAGAGGTGAGGTTGAGGACCAAAAACATCTAACCTTGTTTTGTAGGTAACCAAAAGAAGGATAAGAAGATAAATCTACCACTGCAGATTTCCCGAGAGTTCGATATTAAACCCTCGAGTCACCCCTCGTGGGGAAAACTGTCTTCCACTATACTATACACTCTACACTTGGAGTCTCAACCTAATCCCGTTTATTTTGTGCAGTCATCAAGACTTGCTCATCGGGTATCAAGACGTTTTCTGGCGCCGTTGCCGGGGAATCGTAGCTGAGAGATTTATCCAAGGGTGTGCATCATCGCATTCATCTCACAACAAAGTCAACGTCACCAACTTGTGCTAACACCTAAGCTTGGGGAGGTTGCACCTACGTGAGCACCATCTTATCCATCTTTACTTACAAAGCAATTTATTTGTTTTGTTAGTGTCATTGCATATCATATCATATTTATTTCAGTTTTGCATAAAAAATTAAAAATACAAAAAAAAACTTGCTAAAATGGGAGAAAGAACTAAGCTGTGTGACTACACAAACACTCCTAATGATCAATTTATCACGAGAGCTATTGCCACACCTAAGATAAATGCTGAGAGTTATGAAGTAAGTTCTAGTTTGTCGAACTTGATAACTAGGGAACAATTTGGTGGTAGTGCTATGGAGGATGCCTCTATGCATCTTCATGATTTTGTTGAAATATGTGACATGCAAAAGTTTAAAAATATGGAAAGTGATATCCTAAAACTGAAGTTATTTCCTTTTTCACTTAGAGGAAAAGCTAAAGAGAGAGTTGTTAAAGAATCTATTGGGGTAATGAAAGAGGTTGAAGTTGAGGAAGTTAAAATGCTTAATGAAGTCAAGGATACTTTGCTTGACTTAGAAAATTGTAGCTTGCATGAATTAATATCTATCTTACAAAAATTTGCAAGTGATCCATCCTTCCATCAACACTAACCAAGCAGGTTTTGGTTCTTATATTGCTAATCATGTCTTGAAAGAAAAGATTGCTAGGTACAACCAAGAGGCTATGATACCACCTAAGCTTGGGGATATGTGGATACCTAAGGTACTAGTAACTATTGGAAAAGAGACACACCATGCCATACTTGATCTAGGATCTAGTGTCTCTGTTTTATCTAAAGAACTATATGAAGTGCTTGAATTGAAAAATCTTGAAAAATGCTCTATTGAACTAGCACGTGCTGATGACTCTATTAAACATGCTTTGGGAAAAGTAAGTGATGTTATGGTAGAGTTACATATGACTTTTGTGCCTGTGGATTTTCTAATCATGGATATGGGAATAAAACCTCTAGTCCTATTATTCTTGGAAGACCTTTTCTTCGTACCACAGGTGCTATCATTGATTCAAAGGAAGGAAATGTAAAGTTTCAGTTTCCACACAAGAAGTGTATGGAACACTTTCCAAGGAAGAGGGGAACATCAAAGTTCAAGCCCCTCATGAGCTTCATCTTCAATAAACAACAAGTAAGAGGCCTAGCTATATGGCTATAAAGAAAGCGCTTTGCGGGAGGCAACCCGGTTATTTTTTGTGTGATTTTTCTTTGTGTCCTTGCTAGCGCTAGGTTGACGAGGGAATATCTCCCCGGCAACAGCACCAGAAACTATGCTTGTACGTCACACGTCAGTTGGGAACCCCAAGAGGAAGGTATGATGAGTGCAGCAGCAAGTTTTCCCTCAGTATGAAACCAAGGTTTTATCGAACCAGTAGGAAAACGAGGTTGCTTCGAAGGTGTTGGTGAAGGAGTGTAGTGTGGCGCAACACCAGGGATTCCGGTGCCAACGTGGAACCTGCAGAACACAATCAAATTACTTTGCCCCAACTTAACAGTGAGGTTGTCAATCTCACCGGCTTGCTGAAAACAAAGGGTTAAACGTATAGTATGGAAGATGATGTTTGTTTGCATAAAACAGTAGAGAACAATGATTGCAGTAGATTGTATTTCAGATGTAAAAGAATGGACCGGGGTCCACAGTTCACTAGTGGTGTCTCTCCAATAAGATAACTAACATGCTGGGTAAACAAATTACAGCTGGGCAATTGACAATTGATAAGTGCATATAACATGCATGTGTGAGTTGTGGTGTCTAATATGAGATTCATTTAGGCATTACGACAAAGTACATAGACCGCTATCCAGCATGCATCTATGCCTAAATAGTCCACTTTCCGGTTAACATCCGTACCCCTTCCAGTATTAAGTTGCAAGCAACAGACAATTGCATTAAGTAATGTGCGTAATGTAAACAATACATTCATCCTTGAATAAAACATTGCTGTTTTACCCCTAGTGGCAACAACACATCTACAACTTTAGAACTTGCTGTCACTATCCCAGGTTAAATAGAGGCTGAACCCAACTATCATGTATAAATACCCCCTCTTGGAGTCACAAGTATTCACGTGGCCAAGGCTTCAACAAGTAATGGAGAGCATGCAAGATCACAAATGACATAGACATGATAATATAATATTCAGCTCCACATAGGTATCAATATAAGTCAGATCCCAGCAAACACAACATGTAGCATTACAATAAGATGATCTTGATCATGATAGGCAGCTCACAAGATCTAAACATGATGGCACAAGTGGAGAAGACAACCATCTAGCTACTGCTATGGACCCATAGTCCAAGGATGAACTACTCACGCATCACTCCGGAGGGGGGCATGGCGATGTAGAGCCCTCCGGTGATGATTCCCCTCTCCGGCAGGGTGCCGGGAAGAGCTTCAGAAACCCCCGAGTTAGGGTTGACGACGGCGGCGGCAGCGAATATGTTCTGGATGAAAGGCTCGGTGTTTTAGAGTTTTCGCGTCTCGGGGAATAAATAGGCGAAGGGGCGATGTCGGCGGACCCCCGAGGGGCCCAAACCACCATGTGGCGCGGCAGAGGGCCCACCGCGCCTGGGTGTGGTTTGGCCACC
This sequence comes from Poa pratensis, assembly GCA_947311845.1. Lineage (NCBI taxonomy): Eukaryota > Viridiplantae > Streptophyta > Magnoliopsida > Poales > Poaceae > Poa > Poa pratensis. The sequence goes on along the minus strand of CAMZMU010000050.1, from coordinate 37,008,310 downwards.
TCAGCGCCCTCCTTCGTCTCTCCTTCGGACTCCGTGTACGTGCTGGAAAAATAGGGACTTGGCCTTTTGTTTCGTGCAATTCCGAGAATATTTCCAGAAGTAACTTTCTGAAACCAAAAACAGCAGAAAACAGGGAACTGGCACTGTGGCATCTTGTTAATAGGTTAGTCCCAGAAAATGCATAAAAGTGATATGAAGTGTATATAAAACATGTAGCAAATGGTATAATATAAGCATGTAACAGCAGAAATTATGGATACGTTGGAGACGTATCAAGCATCCCCAAGCTTAGTTCTACTCGTCCTCGAGTAGGTAAAACGATAACAACAAATAATTTCTGAGGAGACATGCTTTCACACAATCTTGATCAATATATTGCAAGGCTCATGTCATGAATGAAGTGACTCAAAGCAATGATCTATAGTTTGCTAACAAATAGATAAAGAGTAAACAATGAATCATATAAGCAAAAACTTTTCATGAATAGTACTTTCAAGACAAGCATCAAAAAGTTTTACATAAGAGGTAACTCATAAAGCAATAGATTCAAAGCAAAAGGCATTGAAGCAACACAAAGGATGATTAAGTTTCAGCAATTGCTTTCGACTTGTAACATGTATATCTCATGGATAGTTGTCAACATAAAGCAATATAACAAGTGCAATAAGTAAATATGTAAGAATCAATGCACACAAAGTTGACACAAGTGTTTGCTTCTAAGATAGAAAGGAGTAGGTAAACTGACTCAACATAAAATAAAAGATAGGCCTTCGCAGAGGGAAGCAGGGATTAAATCATGTGCTAGAGCTTTTTAAGTTTTCGAAAGCATATAGAGAGCACAAAATAAGTTTTTGAGAGGTGTTTGTTGTTGTCAACGAATGGTAGTGGGCACTCTAACCCCCTTGTCAACCAGACTTTCAAAGAGCGGCTCCATGAAGGACGTTATCTCTACCAGCAAGGTAGATCATCCCTCTTCTCTTTTGTTTACACATGTATTTTAGTTTCTTTATAGATGACACTCCTCCCAACCTTTTGCTTACACAAGCCATGGCTAACCGAATCCTCGGGTGCCTTCCAACATTCACATACCATGGAGGAGTGTCTATTTGCAAATTAAGTTGCTTAGTGATAAATCAGGGCAAAACATGTGAAGAGAATTATTAATGAAAGTTGTAATTAATTGGGGCTGGGCACCCCGTTGCCAGCTCTTTTTGCAAATTATTGGATAAGCGGATTTATATGCCACTAGTCCATTGGTGAAAGTCAGTCAGAAGTAAATGACAAGATTGAAAGATAAAACACCACATACTTCCTCATGAGCTATAAAACATTGACACAAATAAGGAGTAATAAAGTTTTGAATAGTTTAAAGGTAGCACATGAAATATTTACTTGGAATGGCAGGAAATACCACATAGTAGGTAGGTATGGTGGACACAAATGGCATGGGTTTGGGCTCAAGTTTTGGATGCACGAGAAGCATTCCCTCTCAGTACAGAGTTTAGGCTAGCAAGGTTGTTTGAAGCAAACACAAGTATAAATCGGTACAGCAAGAATCACATAAAAACATATTGCAAGTATTATAAGACTCTACACTGTCTTCCTTGTTGCTCAAACATTTTACCAGAAAATATCTAGACCTTAGAGAGAACAAATATGCATCCCAAGTCTCAACAAGCTGTACGGCAGTTCTCCACTACTAGGCTTTAACTACATGATGCAAGAGATTAAACATGATCTACTTGAGAGCTCAAAACAATTGCAAAGTATCAAATCAAAACAAGACAATGATCTACAAGAATGCATATGTCTTTTCCAATACCAACTACTACATGTAGCATTTTCTTTCTTCCAAACAAACACCAATTAATTTATTTAAACATAAACTCTCCAAATGATAATATAATGCAGCAAGAGAGTATTTATAAACAAGTGCTAACAGCTCGAAGAGATGCATGAAAAATATGAGCTAAAAAGGCATCCCCAAGCTTAGACGCTTGAGTCTCTCTGAATATGGTTGGGATGAACCACGGGGGCATCCCCAAGCTTAGGCTTTTCACTCTTCTTGATCACATAATATCACCCTTCTCGCTTGATCCTTGAAAACTTCCTTCACACCAAACTCAAGACAGTTCTCATTAGAGGGTTAGTGCATAATCAAAAATTCTCATATTCTGTAATGATACAATCAATCCCAAAGCTTCTGGACATTAGCTACAGCCACCAATGCTTTGTGGAGCAAAGAAATCCACACAAACACAGTAAAAGAGCGAATGCAAAACAAAAGGCAGAATCTGTCAAAAACAGAACAGTCTGGAATGACGAATTTTTTCGAGGCACTTAAGTTGCTCAGATGGATCTGGCCTAAAATAATGAAAGTTGCGTACATATCTCAGGAATATGCGTGATTTTTCTCAGAATTTTTTGAATTTTCTACAGGGAGATAAGCTCAAATCCGTGACAGCTAAAAATCTGTCACTGCGCAGAAATCCAAATCTTGCATCAACTTTCAATATAGAACTTTACTTGGCACAACATTGCGATAAAATAAAGATACAAAGGAGTTGCTACAGAAGTAACAAAACTCCTTGACTCAAAGAAAACAAAAATAACAGCAAATAAAAACGATGGGTTGTCTCCCATAAGCGCTTTTCTTTAACGCCTTTCAGCTAGGCGCAGAAAGTGAAAATCAAGTGTTGTCAAGAGAAGAAGCATCAACATCATAACTTGCTCTAACAATAGAGTCAAAAGGTAACTTCATTCTCTTCCTAGGGAAGTGTTCCATACCTTTCTTGAGAGGAAATTGGTACCTTATATTACCTTCTTTCATATCAATGATGGCACCAACAGTTCGAAGAAAAGGTCTTCCCAAAACAATAGGACAAGATGCATTGCATTCAATATCCATAACAATAAAATCAACGGGGACAAGGTTATTGTTTACTGTAATAAAAACATCATTAACTCGCCCCAAAGGTTTCTTCATAGCATTATCAGCGAGAAAAACATCCAAATAACAATGTTCCAAAGGTGGCAAATCAAGAATATCATAAAGCTTCTTGGGCAAAACGAAACACTTGCACCAAGATCACACAAGGCATTGCAATAAAAATCATTCACCTTTACCTTAATGATGGGTTCCCAACCATCTTCTAATTTCCTAGGAATAGAAGCTTTAAGTTTCAACTTCTCCTCCCTAGCTTGCAAAAGAGCATTTGTAATATGCTTTGTAAAAGCCAAATTAATAGTGCTAGCATTGGGACTTCTAGCTAATTTTTGCAAGAACATAATAACTTCAGAGATGTTACAATCATCAAAATCAAAATCATTATTGTCAATGGTGGTGGAACCATTGTCTCCAATAGTTTGAAAAATTTCAGCACTTTTATCAGAAAAAGTTTCAGCAGTTTTAGGCAATTTCAAACGCTTTGCAGAAGTAGTAGAGACATTACCAACACCAATAACATTACCATCAATAGTAGGAGGTTTACTAGCATGTGAAACATTAGCATTACTAGTGGTGGTGATAGTACAAACTCTAACTATACTATTCTCTTTTTCAAGTTCTTCCTCTTTTTCCCACCTAGCATGCAATTCAGCCAACATCCTAATATTATTATCAATTCGAACTTGGATGGCATTTGCTGTAGCAAATGACTTATATCTTTAACTTCATTAGGCATAACTTTCAGTTTTAGAATTTCAACATCATGAGCAAGACTATCAACTTTAGAGACAAGATCATCAATTTTTTCAAACTTTTCCTCAACAGTTTTATTGAAAGCTTTTTGTGTGCTAATAAATTCTTTAAGCATAGCTTCAAGATCAGAGGACACACTTCTATTGTTGCTGTAGGAATTACCATAAGAATTGCCATAACCATTTGAAGGATAAGGCTTATAATTGTTGCTACCAAAATTATTCCTATAAGCATTGTTGTTGAAGTTGTTGTTTTTAATGAAGTTTACATCAACATGCTCTTCTTGAGCAACCAATGAAGCTAAAGGAATATTATTAGGATCAACATGAGATCTACCATTCACAAGCATAGACATAATAGCATCAATCTTATCACTCAAAGAGGAGGTTTCTTCAACAGAATTTACCTTCTTACCTTGAGGAGCTCTTTCGGTGTGCCATTCGGAATAGTTGATCATCATATCATCAAGTAGCTTTGTTGCTGCACCTAAAGTGATGGACATAAAGGTTCCTCCAGAGGCTGAATCCAATAAGTTCCTTGAGGAAAAATTTAATCCTGCATAAAAGGTTTGGATGATCATCCAAGTAGTCAGTCCATGAGTGGGACAATTCTTCACCAAAGATTTCATTCTTTCCCAAGCTTGAGCAACATGTTCATTATCAAGTTGTTTAAAATTCATAATGCTACTTCTCAAGGATATAATCTTAGCAGGAGGATAATATTTCCCTATGAAAGCATCTTTGCATTTTGTCCAAGAATTAATACTATTTCTAGGCAAAGAAAGCAACCATTCTTTAGCTCTTCCTCTCAAGGAGAAAGGAAAAAGTTTCAGTTTTATAATATCCCCATCCATATCCTTATACTTTTGCATTTCACAAAGTTCAACAAAGTTATTAAGATGGGCAGCAGCATCATCAGTACTAACACCAGAAAATTGCTCTTTCATAACAAGATTTAATAGAGCAGGTTTAATTTCATAAAATTCTGCTGTAGAAGCAGGTGGAGCAATAGGAGTGCATATGAAATCATTGTTGTTTGTGCTAGTGAAGTCACACAACTTAGTGTTCTCAGGAGTACTCATTTTGAAAAACAAAATCAAACTGAATTAAACAAGTAACTAATTTTTTTGTGTTTTTGATAAAGAGAGCAAACAAACTAAATAAAAATAAACTAAGCAAGACAAATAACAAAGTAAAGAGATTGGGTGTGAGAGACTCCCCTTGCAGAAGCAATTCGGTTTTCCCCGGCAACGGCGCCAGAAAACGTGTTGTGCGCTAGTTGACGAGGGAATATCCCCGGCAACAGCCAGAAACAATGCTTGTACGTCACACGTCAGTTGGGAACCCCAAGAGGAAGGTATGATGAGTGCAGCAGCAAGTTTTCCCTCAGTATGAAACCAAGGTTTAATCGAACCAGTAGGAAAACGAGGTTTGCTTCGAAGGTGTTGGTGAAGGAGTGTAGTGCGGCGCAACACCAGGGATTCCGGTGCCAACGTGGAACCTGCACAACACAATCAAATTACTTTGCCCCAACTTAACAGTGAGGTTGTCAATCTCACCGGCTTGCTGAAAACAAAGGGTTAAACGTATCGAATGGAAATGATGTTTGTTTGCATAAAACAGTAGAGAACAATGATTGCAGTAGATTGTATTTCAGATGTAAAAGAATGGACCGGGGTCCACAGTTCACTAGTGGTGTCTCTCCAATAAGATAACTAACATGCTGGGTAAACAAATTACAGCTGGGCAATTGACAATTGATAAGTGCATATAACATGCATGTGTGAGCTGTGGTGTCTACTATGAGATTCATTTGGGCATTACGACAAAGTACATAGACCGCTATCCAGCATGCATCTATGCCTAAATAGTCCACTTTCCGGTTAACATCCGTACCCCTTCCAGTATTAAGTTGCAAGCAACAGACAATTGCATTAAGTAATGTGCGTAATGTAAACAATACATTCATCCTTGAATAAAGCATTGCTGTTTTACCCCTAGTGGCAACAACACATCTACAACCTTAGAACTTGCTGTCACTATCCCAGGTTAAATAGAGGTTGAACCCAACTATCATGCATAAATACCCCCTCTTGGAGTACAAGTATTCACTTGGCCAAGGCTTCAACAAGTAACGGAGAGCATGCAAGATCACAAATGACATAGACATGATAATATAATATTCAGCTCCACATAGGTATCAATATAAGTCAGATCCCAGCAAACACAACATGTAGCATTACAATAAGATGATCTTGATCATGATAGGCAGCTCACAAGATCTAAACATGATGGCACAAGTGGAGAAGACAACCATCTAGCTACTGCTATGGACCCATAGTCCAAGGATGAACTACTCACGCATCACTCCGGAGGCGGGCATGGCGATGTAGAGCCCTCCGGTGATGATTCCCCTCTCCGGCAGGGTGCCGGGAAGAGCTTCAGAAACCCCCCGAGTTAGGGTTGACGACGGCGGCGGCAGCGAATATGTTCTGGATGAAAGGCTCGGTGTTTTAGGGTTTTCGTCTCGGGGAATAAATAGGCGAAGGGGCGATGTCGGCGGACCCCCGAGGGGCCCAAACCACCAGGCGGGCGGGGGGCCCACCGCGCCTGGTGGTTTGGCCACCTCGTGGCTCTTCGTCTCTCCTTCGGACTCCGTGTACGTGCTGGAAAAATAGGGACTGGCCTTTTGTTTCGTGCAATTCCGAGAATATTTCCAGAAGTAACTTTCTGAAACCAAAAACAGCAGAAAACAGGGAACTGGCACTGTGGCATCTTGTTAATAGGTTAGTCCCAGAAAATGCATAAAAGTGATATGAAGTGTATATAAAACATGTAGCAAATGGTATAATATAAGCATGGAACAGCAGAAATTATGGATACGTTGGAGACGTATCAGTCCTCTTGCTGTAACAAGAGATTTTGTGTCTAGTTAGGTTCTGGAGTTTTTAATAAAGTGCCAAGTTTTACCCTTTTTGGTTTGAAAAAGTTGCTTATAGCGTTCGGAGATTTTATTCCTGCACGAGTCAGTGCACGGTATGATTTTTAATTCTTATTCTGTAACTCCGAATGAGCTCATATTTGAACTGTAGTTGCAACTTTTCATCCTCTGTATGCATGAATTTTTCGGAATTTTTCGAGAAAGTTTGGTAGGGTAGAAAAATACGTTTTGCTGCTGCTGTTTTTCTGGACAGATTCTGTCCCATTTTGTTTGATGCATGCTTTGAGCTTTTAAGTTGAATCTTTTTGATCCAATTGAGTTTATGAGTAGGCATACAACATTATACACTTTCTGGACATGTCATATGAATTTTTGTTCAAGGATTATATGCAGCAAGGAACCTATTTGTTTATCACTATTAATGCACCCCACAGAAAAGAGATGGGAGAAACGGTGTTTTGAAGTTTTTTCACAGGGATTGGAGGAGATGCACCAAGAGCTATCCAAGGATGGTGAAGACCATAAGCTTGGGGATGTGAAGACAACCCCACTGGACCTACACACTCTCGGTTTGCACACGTCCAACTTCTGTTTTTCGATCGAAACACTTTATCGCATAAACTTGGAGCGTCGTTTTTTGTTTTTGTTTGAGTCTTGAGAGACCACCACACTATCAATTATATATGAGAGAGCTACTGGAAATATGGGTTGAAATATGTTGGATGCTTTTATAAGATTGGGAAAAGGGATGTTTGACTTGATTTTTAATGATACATATAGTTGCATGATTCATGAGCTTGTTTATGAGTAATAGTTTGCAAATTCTTTTTGTAGAGCTATCACTTATTCATGTTTTGGTGCTGATTGTTATTTACTTGGTTTAACATGGATTAGTTAGTTCTATGGACACTCATGCATGCATCTAGATGGTCAACTTTCTCCCTTTTGCTAGCCCAAAAACTCCAACAAGCAAAAACTTGTTTCCAACACCTTCAACCAAAGTTATTCCAGTGAGTCCACCATATCTACCTATTGGCTTTATGCTATTCCGAGTATGTTTAACATGTTGTTTGTGTTATCTTACCTCTGAATGAAAATGTTTATGTTATTGATTGCAATGGAAAAAATTGGTTATATAGCTCTCACGAACTTGATGCACAATGTTCTTTTATTGCATAATAAAACATGACCCATTGTGATTAAGATTATGATGCTAGTGGCTTGATAAATGTTCGAGGTGGGAGTTAGCCCATATGTGCTGTCACATGCAAAGCTTTCAACATGCTCCTTCATCTCATTTAGTTGATATCATGTACTTTTGTTTATGGATGCCTATCATGGTGAAATGAGGTGGAAATGAAGTAGTTCAAATGAGTTTGTATAAATGGTTAGAGAGACGCCTGGGCCGCTAATCTAAGCCATGCATATTCATGGTGGAAATTTACTTACATGCTATGGTGAATTTCTATGACACACCTTACAATAAAAACTATTCCAATGGTAAATAAAAAGGGTGTTGAGGTTTTTCATTTGTTTGTTTGTCTTGTCATTTTGATATGGGCTTGTTCCATATCTGGGACAAGAGGTACCCCAGTTGACGCTCTTGATGATACTATTATTACTTACAATGATATATAACTTGAACTTGCTTTGTTTCCTAAGTTGAGTAATCATGGTGTAGGTACTTGTATTCAAGGGGCATGAGACATCCAACCTTTACTTTATCAAGCACACTACTCATATTTGCTTTCACTTTAACCTTAATCATTCAAGATGCTATGATAGGGGCAATGAGAGCTTGACACCAATGAATACCTTATTGCAATCATTAACTTAAGTAGAAGAGTTTGGAAGTTGGATGAAACTTATGCATGCTTTACCTCTACTCACATATACATCTTTCCAAAGTGTACACCTATCATATTCAGATTTTCATCTACACTCTATGACCATTGTAGGATGTTCTACTTATCATTATGCATACATGTGTTCCATATTACTTGCTACCATGTTACACTTTGTGAACTATCAATGAACATCCTTGTCTTGAATACTTGATATCACTTCATAAACTATTTGCATATTGCTACTCCTTTGAAGAATGAATCATTTGACTATATGTAGCAATAGTAATCATCTTTGATATCCATTGTTAAGTATTAAATTGCAAAGTCCATGTTAGTTTTATCATCTTCATACTCGAGGACGAGCATGGATTAAGCTTGGGGATGTTGATGCATGTAAAATGCATACATGAACTTTGCACTTTAATTGCTTATATTCCAATCATATTTGCATCATATAAGGGTTATATCAATGTTTTATCATGATTTTGGGAATACTTCATAGTTTTCCCATTTATTTGGAATTAACCCTGCACAGGCAGAAAACCCTAGTTTTGTATTTTAATGTTTCAGGGACCCAAACGTCAACGAAATCACCTGGAAATTTACGGGCGTCAATATTTGGAAGGAAGAAGGACTACGGAAAAAGGAAGCAAGCAAACGGAGACCCGAGGGCCAAACGGGCATGGCCCACGCGGCCACAGTACCAGGCCGCGTGGGACCCACCCGTTGGGCCTCGTGGCTCCGTTGCCGTCGATCTTCGCTCCACCGCCTTCGTCTTGACCTAAAAACGCCTATAAAAAAGGTCCCCCGTCGTTCTCTGGAAGGAGCGCCGCACAAACACAGAAACACCGAAACGGAGATCAGGAGCTGCAGATTGGAGGGGGAAAACTCCGGCGGGGCGCTGCCGGCGTGGTCTCCATCTTCTCCATCGACTTCTCCACCGTCTCCATGATGAAGAGGGAGTAGTCCACCTCTGGACTATGGGTTTGTGGAAGTAACTTATGTATCTCTCCTCTCTTGAGCTTCACTAATTAGCACCGTATGAGCTGCTGAACATGATTACGGTCACCGTTGTAATACCTTTGTGGTGGATCTTTATGAGTTAATATATGTTTGAGATTGCAATGTTTGTTTCAGTTATGAGTATAGATGCATATTATGTACCCCGTTCTTGTCTACTTGTTTTGATCAAGCATGTTTATGAGAGCGTGTGAGGGGGAACGTGTGCATTAGTTGGAGTAACGGGGGGTGGCTAGTGCAGTGAACGTGAGAGAAAGTTCTGCGATCCACTTTGGTATCTTTACCTTACTTTGTTACCTCACTAGGGATAAACTAAAATACCATGCTACCGGGGATGTGGGCGTGACCATTGCCACTACTCCATGACTAGATCTAGCATGTTCTTATTTTCACTTCATGTCATGATACTTAATGCTATACTCTGAGTTATCTTAATTACTGAGGTGTTATGATTTAGTTCGCATCTTGGTGGAGTATAAGAGAGGTTAATAACCAAAAGATCTCTATGTTAGGACGTGATGCCCATATATCTAAGTAACTTGTTATCAAACCCTGTGTTGCAATCTCATATGTTAACTGTGTGTGTTCCATTGTCTACCACTTTATAAAGAGAGAGTGCATTTGTGAAACCATGAACCCCAGTCCATTTTTAATCATAAGAAACACCTTTCCAACACCATATACCACTTTTCTATTTTCAGCCATCATTAAATCCGAAAATACAAAAATACTTTTCATCTTGCATACATCATTCAAAAACCCAAAAATATCATTTATCATTGCATCCACCATCATTGCATATTTATTTCTTGTTTGCATTGCATAACTATCCTGATATCATTCTTACACCTTGTGCTTGACAACCACAGGTGAGGTTGAGGACCAAAACATCTAACCTTGTTTTGTAGGTAACCAAAAGAAGGATAAGAAGATAAATCTACCACTGCAGATTCCCCGAGAGTTCGATATTAAACCCTCGAGTCACCCCTCGTGGGGAAAACTGTCTTCCACTATACTATACACTCTGCACTTGGAGTCTCAACCTAATCCCGTTTATTTTGTGCAGGCATCAAGACTTGCTCATCGGGTATCAGTTCCAAATTTGAAAATTGTTCATATTTTCAAAATGGTTCCATCTTGTCAATGGTTCCAAATTTAAAAATGGTTCCATTTCGAAATCGGTTCCCAAATTTAAAATGGTTCCAACTTAAAAATGGTGCCGAGTTTAAAATGGTTCGAAATTAAAAATGGTTCCAAATTTGAAAATTGTTCATTTTTGTAAATGGTTCCATTTTGAAAATGGTTCCAAATTTGAAAATTGTTCATTTTTAAAAATGGTTCCTAATTACCCCAAGAGCAAGGAATCACCGTAGCACCTCTCAATGTGGAAGTAAGGTATCGATCCGCAGGAGCAAGAAGGAAAAGTTATCTATTCCCTACAACTAAAGTATCACGAGTTTTAGTTGATTATGCACTAAACAAGTTTAAAGAACAAGGTGGTTGATTTGATGGATGGAAGTTTAACGTAACCAAGCAAGAATGTAAAAGTGTCCCAATCCTCTTCAATGCAAGAGGACAAGACAAAGGTTTTCTCTTATAGGAACAATGGACATGGGTTCATGGGTTCACTTAATCCTCTCTCCCTCATCTACTGTGATTATCGTGTTATAGATAAAGTACACACAATTGTCATGTTTTAATGGTAGCTTTTATAACGGCTATATGTCCTAAAACACATAGTTGAAAGAAGTACTCATTTGTCTTGCTAGGTCACCCTTGTAAGGCTAGCGTGGTTGTTGTCACTCCCACATCATACTCTTCCTTTTTACCCCCGGATAAAGGATGTTGGGCGGTGCCGTGTCACTCAATACCTATGCCGTGTCATATCGGCCATCCCGTACCCACATACATCATACTTCTTAAAGAACAATATTCTATCAAAGCATGACAAGTCATAAAAGTTCCAACACAACTGTAAATGCATAACAAATAATCTCATACCACAATATTCACCACAAAGGTATTACATAGATGACCGTAATCATGTTCAGCAGCTCATACGGTACTAATTAGTGAAGCTCAAAGAGAGGAGAGATACATAAGTTACCACCACAAACCCAAATCCAGGGGGTGGACTACTCCCCCTTCATCATGGAGACGGTGGAGAAGTCGTTGGAGAAGGTGGAGACCACCCCGGCAGCGCCCCGCCGGAGTTTTCCCCCTCCAATCTGCAGCTCCTGATCTCCGTTTCGGTGTTTCTGTGTTTGTGCGGCGCTCCTTCCAGAGAATGTCGGGGGATAATTTTTATAGGCGTTTTTAGGTCACGACTAGGTCGGTGGAGCAAAGATCGACGGCGGCGGAGCCTCGAGGCCTAAAAGAGGTGGTCCCACGCGCCCAGGTACAGGGGCCGCGTGGGGCCCTCTCATTTCCAGCTGGTTGGGCTTCTGGGCTTCATTTTGAGCCCATTGCGTTCGTCTCGAAAATTCTGAACCGTGCTCTTTGGCCTTGTCCTTTTTGGAGTCCCGAAGCTCCCGGAAAGTCTGAAACACTAAAAAAGACGTTTTCTGGAAAACAGGGTTAATTCCAAATAAATGGGAAAACTATGAAATATTCCCAAAATCATTATAAAACATTGATATAACCCTTATATGATGCAAATATGATTGGAATAGAAGTAAAATAATGCAAAGTTCATGCATGCATTTTACATGCATCAGTTCCATCTTGAAAATGGTTCCATTTTTAAAATGGTTCCAAATAAAAAATGGTTCCAAATTTAAAAATGGTTCTTTTTTGTAATGGTTCCATCTTGTAAATGGTTCCAATTTTGAAAATGGTTCCATTTTGAATATGGTTTCGAATTAGAAAATGGTCCCTTTTTTGAAAATTGTTCCAAATTTGAAAATGGTTTCGCAACTTTTTTTGGTTCCACAACTATTTTGTTCCAATTTTAAATTTTGTTCCAAATTAAAAATAATTACAAATTTGAAAATAGTTTAAATTTTCAAAATGGTTCCATCTTGTAAATGGTTCCTAATTTAAAAATGGTTCCATTTTGAAAATGGTTCCAAATCTAAAATGGTTCCAACTTAAAAATGGTTCCAAATTTATAATGATTCCAAATAAAAAAGGGTTCCAGATTTGAAAATTGTTCATTTTTTAAAATGGTTCCATCTTGAAAATGGTTCCATTTTTAAAATGGTTCCTTTTTTGAAAATGGTTCCAAATTTAAAATGGTTCCAACTTAAAAATGGTAATGAATTTAAAATGGTTCCTTATTAAAAATGGTTCCAAATTTGAAAATTGTGCATTTTTGTAAATGGTTCCATTTTCAAAATGGTTCCAAATTTGAAAATTGTTCATTTTTGAAAATGGTTCCATCTTTAAAATGGTTCCATTTTGAAAATGGTTCCTTGTTTGAAAATGGTTCCATTTTGAAAATGGCTCCAAATTTATAATGGTTCCAAATTTGAAAATTGTTCATTTTTTAAAATGGTTCCAAAATTGATAATGGTTCCAATTTTGAATATGGTTTCGAATTAGAAAAATGTTCCTTTTTTGAAAAAAAATCCAAATTTGAAATGATTCCACAACTTTTTTTAGTTCCACAACTATTTTTTTCCTATCACTATATCAGACTGGAACGCAGCAGATAGCGTTCCTGGCTTCAAACACGCCAGACAACGAAGAAGCAAAACGATAAACAGTAAAACAAAAATAAATTACAAACAGATCGGGACGACCAAAAAATAAAAAAATTGAACAGATCGGGAGTCGAACCCTGCTTGCTGGCTTCAACTAGCGCAGCCTGGTGGGAGTCGAACCCTGGTGGCTGGCTTCAAGCAGCGCGCGATAGGAAAAAGAAGAAGAAGCGAGCGCGCGTGAAATTCATGGGCCGGCCCAATAGACTAAGCATGTAGGTGGCGACTGTCGTATGCGCCGCTAAAAGGCGGCACAAAGGACCTCCACTAAAAATCATAGTTGACGACCAGGTCGTCAATTAATCACTCCCGCACACCCTCTCTCGATCTGGGCCTGGCCCATTTGTCTCGTGCATGGTGGGATGGAGAGAACGACGGTGACCGAGTGAGAGGACGACGGCGACCGAGCGACCCTCACCGCGGCTGGCCGCGGCGCCCAGGCGGAGGTGAGGCCAGGACCTCGCTGGAGACGGGGACGACGCGGCAGGCCGCGGCGTCGCCGGCGGAGGCGAGGAAGCAACTTAACGAGGCGAGGAAGCAACTTTTTGTAGGAAAGCTCTTGTCGTTACCTTTCCAACAAAATTGGTTTCACCTGATTTGGAGTTCGAACGAGAAAGTTATTGCATTTCAGGTTTTCTGAGTGGCTGCAGAAAATCCATAACGAAGTGTCCGGTGCCCCTAGACCGGAGTCTCCGGTGTGCCCACACCGGAATCTCCGGCCTGCCAGTTTTGGCACTTGTGCCCCAACGACGGCACTCTCTGTTGAGAGGCCGGAAGTGGCCCGGAAGTGGCCCGGAGACTTCGCTGTCTCTGGTCTGGCCGGAGTCTCCGCCCTCACGGGCCGGAGACTCTGCTCAGCCTGGAGACTCCGGCCTCCCCTGACCGGAGTCTCCGGAGTTATTTTTCCTGCAACGGCTCTTTTTTCGTGGGACCTATAAAAGGCCCCCTTCTTCCCCAAAACATCAAGCTCTTCCAAGCACGTTTTTCCTCTTCTCTCACCTCCATTGTTGACCTTAGAAAGCTTGCCCCTCTCCCAATTTCTCTCATGATTCTTGCATATCTTTGAGAGATTTGAGAGAGGAGATCTAGATCTACAATTCCACAAATCCATTCCTCCTCTAAGTGAGTGGAACCTATTAGATCTTGATCTTGGAGTTCTATTTGTTGTGTTCTTCATTGTTCTTCATCTCTTCTCCCCCCACAAGCATTAGTTGTTTTTGCTGAAATTTGAGAGTGAAAGATTTGAGCACTTGTGCTCTTGCCATTGCATTTGTGCATCGGTTTGTGCTCTCCACGAGGATTCGTGGAAGTGAAAATTTGTGAGCTTGTTACTCTTGGGTCTTTGGACCCTAAACGCGTTTTGTGGTGTTTGAGACCTTTTGTGGTCACTTGGGAGCTCTCAATCCTTTTGTGGGTTGTGCCTCAAGATTGTTGTAAGGGACTCGATTTCCGTCCAAAAGGAAATCAATAGTGGAAGGTGAACCGAGCTTTTGGGCAAGATTCATCGGAGAATAGGGTGAGGTCATTTGTGGCGTCTTGAGTTTGAAACTCACACCCCTCCAACAAGACGTACTCTCCTAAAAAGGAGGAACTCAGGAATACATCGTCGTCTCCACGTGCCTCGTTTATTTCTATAACCGAGCTTTTTTACTTATGCACTTTACATTGTGATAGCCTTCGTGCTTAAAGTTTTACATCTTGCTATCACCTTGTTGCTTGTCTTGCTTAGCATAATTTGTTGGTGCACATAGGTGAGCCTAATATATTTAGGTTGTTGGTTTGTTAATTTAAACACCAAGTTTTATTCCGCAATTATCAAGACTAAACCGGAAAAGTTTTTAAATTGCCTATTCACCCCCCTCTAGGCGACATCCTTGTCCTATCAACTAGTTTTTATATTCTAAAATTGTTGACATGACATCTGTCTATTCTCTATATCTGTCTTACATATTGAGGTTTGGATATGTACCTCCCCCACAAGTAGCAATGTTTCCCGGGATTCCACTAGCTAGAGGATCTCGATGAGGTAGCTAGTACTTGGATCGACTTGATGCTTTCCCGGGATACGAAATCCTGCTTATGTTGGCAATGACGACCCCTCACTCACAAGCTAGCAAAAGTTCGCAAATATTGTGCAAGCAACCAACATCAGAAATCAGGACAAAGAACATACACACATACCTAACCAGATTACTATAATGGATCCACTGTGGTCAGTAGTTATTTAGAAGCGCTACTATATATAGGTAGGAGTGTATATATCTTACGCTGAGACAAAAATCGAACGAGAAATCGTGAAACAAGGCAACAGAAAGCATGACGAGATGTATCCAGAAGACCGGAATTCCGGGAAATGCTAGTCAATCATATCTGCGGTGGGGTTTTTCAGTTCCATTATGGGGTCGCCGTACGAACGTACGTACGTCCAGTGTACGTGCGATTACGGGTTCTTGCCGATCCATGTTCAATCAGAGATCGATCATCTTATCATGCATCCATTCGTGGATATAATTCGACCCGGAGAGAGAGGTGGCCATGTGCACTATGGCATGCATGCACGCAAGACCCAATGAATCCGCGAGAGTATCTATATCCCACGTTGCTATCCAGTGCATGTCGGCATTGTCGCCCTCTCTAACAATTAGCGAAAATTCTTATATGCCATGCCAAACGATTGCCGTTTTTCAAGAATGACATAAAATTAGTCGTAGTTTAGATAACGCAGTACTAACGCAGACGCTAACATACATGTGCATACACTCACTCCTATGAACGCTCGCACATACAACCTACCCGTATGAGCACCTCCGAAAAACTGAGCTGACGAATCAGGTATTGAGATTGACGAAGTCACAACGGGCGGCTTGCCGTCGACGGAAACGTCGCCTAATCGTATAGTAGCTTAGCTATTACCATTCAAGTATTGTTCGTATGCTTGCCGGTTCTAGTAGTTTAACAAACGAAATTCAGTTGCACGAAACTAAAATTCGATGAAGAGTGGAAATTGATCATATATTAGATTTATGTAGCTTTTGCCAAAGGTGGTTTTCTCAGGCTTAAAATTAAAGGACACAAGGTCGCACGCATGCATGCATGACCACCAAAAGCAAATGGAGATCAAAGATGCCATCTTATAACTCTTAAGCTGCCTACCAACAACTTGCCAATTGACTATACATGCAACTCACTTAGCTAATTAAGCAACCACCAGTACCCTTTTGCTGCGAGTACGCGTATCGCAATCGCAACGCCAATCATATGGAACGAGCTAGCTAGTGCGCGGCCGGGCCTCTCGCTTTCGCTGTGGTACGTTCTGATGCATCGCAGATCACACAGCCATTGGTTTGTTGTTGGGCTGTTGGCTGCTCCAATAATAATCTGGGGGTGCCCGTGCGGCATGGTGGCCCTCACCTTCTTGAGAGAAAGCAGCTCGAGAGACGGTGTCTCTTCCACTTTGATTACTCCATAAGTTAATGATTTGATATGGCTTTGTTTACGTGTTGCTACATTATGCCATTTCAATGTCTTTTTTTTTGTGCGTGCATGTGGGAAACATATTCCTTAAGATCTTGGTTGTTCAACTTGTGCTAATAATTGAGGGGTTTATCATAAATTACGTTACCCGGTTGAGCTAATTTTAGCTGGATTTGTTGCACACTCATCACTGCTTTAGGGTTTATAAGATCTGCACTTATTTTGGATCCTCGGTTTGACGATAAAAATGTGTTATATGTCATAAAAATATATCATCTGATTCATTCTCAAAATATGTAATGATATAATATAAATACGGTACACTATTCATATCTTGGTAGTCAAATATACATGATGTCAAAGTACATATGGGCCTTATGAATCCCGAAAGGATGGAGTACAATAATTTGTAGCGTATCTTTATGAATAGGAAGATAAGAACACACACATAACCATGACACACGAATATACCCACACATGCATTACAAATTCAAAAGGAATAGATGTATGAAAATTACTAAATATACCGCGACATGACCAATTCATGTGAAGTTGTGAACACCATAATTTAGAAGAACGAAAACCTCAAACTGGTGCTATGCGCTTTTGATGAACATTCCGGCTTGGAAATCAACTTCCACAAATAGCTAGTGAGATATTTTGTTTTGGTGGACCCAAAAGGCTGAGGTTTAATTTGTGTGAGGTGTGAGTTTCCTCTCTGTTATCTACATATATCGATTCATTATTGTGGAATCACGATAGAGTAATGGAAACAAGTGGAGAAAATGATTGGAAAACATTTAGGACCTGGAAAGGAAAAAAATTTATAGGTGGACGTCTGGTATTAATTACCTTTGTGATTAACAATATGGTATTGCTATGGTATTGTACATGTTATTCTTCCTGGCGCCGAATGGTGTTTCACAAAGACTAGGCTACTATCGGTTTAGGTTATATTGGAAAATTGACCAAGAAACAAAAATTCAGATAGCAAAATGGAGCATCCTATGTTGTCCATAATCAAGATGGCTTAAAACTTTGTGATTTGGAGGCTAAAAACACTACCCTAATTACAAAATGGTTGTTTAAACTTCTTGCTAATGAAGGAGTGTGGCAGGATGATCTACGGAACAAATATATCATTTTCAATGCCATCTCTCGAGAGTCCACTCGAAAACTAGGAACTCTCATTTCTTGCTGGACTAATGAAAGTGAATCAATCCTTTTTTACGTTTGAAACATTCACCATTATAGATGGATCTCTAATGCGGTTTTGGGAGGATATGTATCTTGGAGATTCCCATTGAGCTCTCAGTATCCAAGGCTTTATAACATTGCTACACATAATTTTTCACAATTAAGGAGTATATGGAAATCATTTGGCATCTTAGAATGAATTATTTGAGCGTCTTCATGAGGTGATTTTGACGCTTGCACATTACTTGTTGTGATCAATTATTCAAACAAATGGCATTTATCGGTTAAAATTGATGTACGAGGCGTTGGTCTAGGTATATGTTTCAATAAATAAACAAGAAAATATGGAAAATCAAAATCCCATTAAAAATAGTATTATCCTTAGATACCTAAGTCGGAGTATCATTTTTACAAAGGATAATCTTGCAAGGCGGAATTGTCATGGTAGTAAACAATGTGTTTTTGTCATCATGATGATTCAGTCAGATACTTTTTTAATGCATCAAATTTGTGTCAACCATGGTTAGTTCGAGAGACATTCGGCAATTTTCTACGTGTATCCCATCAAATTTGAAAAACATACCCTTGTGCGAGTGACAACTTTAATTGTGGCCTTGTCTAGAACAATGTCGTGGTTGATAAAAATATTTTACTTCTACGCGGCAGGTTATTACTCGTACACAGTGGCTTCACACATGCTGCCCCTTTCAACGACCTAAACGTAAAGAGATATTCATGGCGACATATTTTCATGTTGAGAAGTCAGACAATGAGGCATTTACCCAACACGGATGGCCGCGCAATCTTCCTAATTGTTCTCCGTCGCTTTAGTCTGCTATTCCCCGTTTTCTCGCATGTTTTAAAGAGCTTGTACTTTTGGTGTTTCATTTGGGTTTTGTGCTATGCAGATGTGTGGTGCAACTCTTTATTTCATTTGGGCGTGGCATTTTCCCCGGTGTTTTCATTTTTTTTTTCCCTCTCCTTGCAAGCAGCATTATGCGACACGCGGAATAGCTGGCGTGGCAGCTGCCTATGACTCTGCACGCGGTGCGAATTTGGAGTCCTCGACTGAGCACCCTTGTAGCTACTCGACGTTTTAGCTATCCAACATGTTGTCTACATACATACTAATATGAGTGCGCATACACATTAAAATATGTCTACATACATCTAGATATATGTGAATGTGGACAAATGCTAAAACATCTTATATTAAAAAACGGAGGGAGTAGGATCTAGCTAGGTGGTGGCTTGTGTAGTTGTGTGCACTATACAACTTTTTTTTTTAAGATATAAAAAAAAGTTGGTGTCGGTACGCAGTTTTGTCCTTCGTCTTGAGGCATGCATGCATGGTCCTATTCACAAGTACGTACGTGTCCCTTGATTCGATGGTTTCCTAATGCGCACATGAATACAATACTACGTACGTACCAAAAGTTTTATCCGTCGTCGCGGCCAGCTGCTTGCACACTCCCATGATGAATCCGTCAAAACGTCCAAAACCTTGGTCGACCGATCGACGCGGTCAAAGTCAAGTTAAAAACTATGGCCACGCACGCATGCAGATGCAGATGCAGCAGCGCGCGGCGGCGTCGTATTCCTTGTCGTAGGAAACCGAAAAGTAATCCAGGCCCGGCCCCCGGCTTGCGCGCGGCGACCTCGCCATGATTGATCAGGCCGGCCGCCGGTGACCGATCGATCGACCACTAGACGGCGCCGCAAAATGGCATGATCTCCCCGTCCGGCCGTCGTCGACCTCCCGCCCGCAAGCTTTCGGTGATGTGACTGAGCATTGACTAATGGCTATGCTTGTAGGTCACGGAGAACCTTTAATTCGTCGCAGTCGACCGATCGAGTGCTTAATTAGGCTACCTTTGATTAGAGCTTTACCTGCAAGTGCAATGATGTTATGATGATTAGCCCGTTTGTTTAGAGTTTAGACCAGGTGCTAGCTCGCTCCCGATCGTGCGTATGCCATGGATTGCAGGTAGCTTTGCGCCGGCTGCACTTTTGACCAAGGCTAGCCGGGCCGGAGGCCGGGAGGGTGATGCATCGTGGTCGTCGTACCCACCGCCGGCCGCGCCGCACGCGCGCACCAACCTCGAGCCGCACGCACGCACGGCGGCGACGGCTTTACTTGCTGGTGGAAGGTAGCTATAGCTCTAGCTAGGCTGCAGGCTAGCCCAAGGGCCACCATTGATGCCGATTCAGAGCTGTCCTTCCTGTATGCGCGCACAGTGATTGAATTCGCGCCAGTGGACACGCGCGTTCGGGTCCAAGCACAGTGCGAATTGGAACTACTGTGCGACTGCATGTGCGTGGCGTGGCTATACCTGGAAGTGTGACTGTGTACTACTATTACGATCACCTGGTGACATGATATCTTTGGACTGAATCCATCCCAGGCCACGTGGGCATCCATGCATGGCAGCTCCAGGCGCCACTCCTGTAAGCTTGCTGGAGAAAAATAGGCCCAGAATTTGCTCTTCTGCTGCATGCGGACCAGACTACTGCAGCACTGCATGCATGATCTGCAGCATGAACCGAGGACCATTTCGGGTCGGACGCGCACCTACGGTGCCGAAAATGTTTCAAGGCGTGGCTGATGGCCGGGCCGGGGGGCGTAGAGGCGAAGGCGAGGCAGTGGCCGGGCCTAGATTCGCGGGATGGGCTCAGTAAGCGAGCGACGTGTTTTGGTCGCTCAACGTCACTCAGGCCTAAGTGTCGGGCTAGCGTGTTGATGGGCAGAGTTCTGATTCTGGCCCCAAATCAGCCTCAGTACCCTAAAAAAAACCAGCCCCGTTTTTTTTTTGGTACGAAAAGGCCAACCAATGTATTGATCATACAAAGAATATCACAAGTAATAAAAATTACAAATAGGTTTTCGGACCACATAGCGACGACTACAAACACTGAAGGGAGCTGAAGGGGCGCCACCGTCCTCACCCCTCCCTTACCGGAGTCGGGTAAAGCTTGTCGTAGTAGAGCTTGTTGTAGTAGACAGACAGGAAATCGTCGTGCTAATACCCTGAGGGACCAGCGCATCAGAGCAGTAACCATCGCCAATGATGACAACCGTAGATAGTAGATCGAAAGAACCAGACCTACAACCACACAGACGAACACGAAAACGGACTGGATCTCAGGAGATCCGCCGGATACACGTCTTCACGCGCCCTCGCTGGCGCTGGGCGCACCACCGGAGCGAGTATATGACAGGGAGGAACTTATTCTGACGTCAAGATTTAGCCACCGCCTCACCATATCTCGAAGAAGACACTGAAAAAACCTAAACAAAGGACGGAAACCCTCCCGCCGGCGAGAGGCCGTGATCCGCCACGCCTCCATGGCCCTAAGGCCACCGGAGACGGAGCGCGGCGGCGTCGCCGACGAGGGGGCGGAACCCTAGATGGGTTTCAGGAACGCCCCACGATCGCTTCCTTTCCTGTCTCACTTATGTACCGCTAAAAAAACAGCCTCGTTGGTATTTATTTTCTTTTCTCGGGAGTAGACGAGCTTCTGTTACAAATTTTTAGCAAAAAAATGTTATCATTTGAGTTTTAAAATAGGAGTAGCATTTCTTCTGAATCACTGAAATGGTATCCATATTTTCTTCACCACCAAATTGGGTGCTCACACCCCAATTACATTTTTCACACAATTGATGGAAGGTCACTTCATTGATCCACGGCGGGAGCACCACTGACTGAGAAGGAAAGACATTCGTTTGTTCAAAAAAAAAAAAAAAAGAGAGAAGCAAAGACATTCGACATGTTGCTCCTTGTCCTTTTTTTATAGATCAAGTTGCTCTTTGTCGATGCGAGAGCAGCGCTGGTGTCCTCCGGGCAGCCGTGCATAGAGAAACTGTCAAGCATTTGCCGTTTCAGATGCAAGTTGAGCATCAGAGGATTTATTATCACCGCATCAGACGGCGTGGTAAATCAACTGGTAACCAAATCCTTGATTACCTCAACGGCACACTTCATGCCAGTGAGTGAAAAGGTTACGGTGGGAAGTCATTGACGACAAAATAATGGAGGTGGAAATCACTGCTTGTCGGCAAGGAACAAGGAAGAGAGGGATCAGGGAATCATCGAAGGTTAGCACCATATTTCTGTGGACATCTTCATCTCACAATGCCAGAAATACCAGGAAGCTTCTATCAAGACGTGGAGAGAATTAAACAGCTTGACAGAGGGAGCTTTCGGTTGTCATAAAAGCAAAAACGAAACTAACCGATACTTCTGTTAAACAAGCTAAGTCGGCACTACTATGCCGGCTTTGAGTGGCAAGAATCAACATTTCCCTATCCTCAGGTGTGTGTCTACGAGTCCGACAGGGCTCGTGACAGTACCGAATTCGGCCTGACGAGCCAATCCGTAGCCGACCAATTGGTTTATCCACCGCATGTTCGCCCTGCATCCGCGGGAGTCGGCAGCCTACCTACCTTGTTGCTCTCTTATCTTTCGAGAAGCTGAGCTGGGTAGCCTGCCATGTGGTGTTGAAATATTAAGCAATTTTAGGATGAATTTAATTAGCGATATCACCAGATATCACCATTACAGACACATTAGCAAACTCAATCACATAATACAAATTAGGCACATCTAGTATATTTACATATGTCCCAAATACTAGTGTAAATAGAGATAGGAACAACGCATATGTACGTGTTGAGCGGAAGGTCCCCGCCACGGCATTATTGTTGTCGGTCAAGGCGATGAAGAGGACGTAGATGTCCAACCGATTTTGGAGTTGGAGTTGTACAATCGGCGCAGCTGGAGTTGGACAAAACCGAGCAGTCGCACGTCCCCAAAAATATTATCGGCCGTCTCCTCATGCAGAATCTCAACGATCGGGTTTCAGAGGTCTGCTCTTCCGGTTGGCCGTGCACGTGGTCGTCGGGATGTAGAAGTCAGGAA
Organism: Poa pratensis; assembly: GCA_947311845.1. Lineage (NCBI taxonomy): Eukaryota > Viridiplantae > Streptophyta > Magnoliopsida > Poales > Poaceae > Poa > Poa pratensis. The sequence continues at coordinate 36,985,509 of CAMZMU010000050.1, read as the reverse complement.
AACAACACAACAAAGGTAACAAGACAACGTGTAGAGGAAAGTGAGTGGTCTCTTTTTTCCGCTCATTTTGTCTCTCCATTATAACTTAGGAGCAGTTAGAGCATCTCCAACAAATGCCCAAAATAGGGCACGAAAAAAAGGTTTTAGGACATGAGAAAACTGAGTTTTGGGTAATATAAGGCACCAAAAAAATTCTGCCATTTCAGATGCTCTATTTTAGAGCACGGCAAAAAAGGCTGCCGTAGCAGATGCCTAAAATAGGGCACGAAACATGTTCGAATCCAAGGAAAATAGGTCATATTTCAAATAGGGCATGCCTCCTCGGTCTTCTTCTTCGCATACCTGCTTGCCCAAAACTCGTACTCCGCCCTCACGAGATCGGGGTTGTCCTGACGGAACTTCTCCATTGCCGCCGCATCCATCTTAACGGCCTGATCTGCCGCAATGTCTTGCGGTCTTCGTCATGGACGGCGTAAGACACAACATGAAATCCGGAGCGACGAAATTCGTGGCCTCGGCGTTCTCGACGTCGGGGAAGTTCATCTCCGACCACAGCCGACCGTTACGCCACAACGTCGTGCGCATGGGTGGCCTCGTCTGGCGTCGGGAACGTGCCGAGCCACATCCGCATGCCCTCGCAGGTGATCTCGGCGGCGTAGCGGCCGGAGTCCCGTAGCCAACACCGTGGAAGCCGGTGCTGCTCCTTAGCGACCGTTACCTACCGCTCGCCGTGGGGCTGGCCCTCGCCTTGGGCTAGCGGCGCGGCCACCACATGGGAGTCGACGTGGGGACGGAGGAGAGGCTCGTGCGGCCGGAGACAAGCGCAGATGGCGGGGATGTAGCAAGAGTCGTGGCGGCGGACGGCGGCCATTAAACAAAGGGGGTAGCGGCAGGAATCGACGACGAGCAAATCTATCTGTTTGGGAGGAGAAAGGTGAACGCGGTGGGGTGACCGGAATCGATGGTGGCGCGGCGCGGGAGGGAAAGGGAAGATTCCGCGTGGCGTTTGGGGCAGCGCGCGGCTGCGAAATGGTTTTGGGCACGCGCGCTATTTTTTGGGCCGCCCAAAAAAACTGGGCTCCGTTTAGGGATTGGACATTCGTTGGAGACGCATTTTTTTTTGCCCAGATGCTGTAAAAATCAGTTTTTTGGGCATCTCTCCAATTTTTGGACATCACAAGTGCCCGCCATGCAGAGGAAGAGTGAGACAAATGTCAAGTATAGAAGCCACATGGTGAAAGATTCGATGCCGCACATATGCAGGCTGACACACATACACAAATTCGACTAACGAAATGTGACGTGTGTGGGAGCCAAGACGGACGGTGGAGGTGGTAAACCCCTGCTATTCTCACTCATTTACTAGTGGGAGAAGGGCTGTCCTTATAAGCTGCTCCACATTCTCCCAACTAGCAATATGGGACTATAGTTAGTCCCACTAACACATACACAGAAGGTGCCTTTGAGATATAAAATTGTAGCCTTAGAGTAAGGACAATAGTATAGCCGGCTGTTGGCTATAAGAAAGTGTCATGTCATATATAGCCAACAATATAATAGTTGGCTATAAATATGGACTATTTTATTAATAGTTGGCCCACCTTCCATCTCACAAAGTGTCTAAGCACGTGCTAGAGCCGCTCTTGCATGAGAGCACTCTTCCATTCTCTCTCGTCCATGTAAGCATAAATATATTATTTAAATGCTTATAGTCTGCTGATTGGAGCTTATTGTACTTGCTCTTATATGAACCACAACCCACTACAATCCAACACATGGTACGTGGTTTTTTCCTATCCTTCCATGTAGTTTGCTTGCTCCAAATGTTTGGTTGGCCGAGAGAAGCATCTGTTAAGTGGCCTAACATTTCGACATTTTATTTTACATGTAGTTGCTAGACGATATAAAGCCAGCACATTGTTTTTGGAAGAGAACCACCCAGGATGCATGCTCATCCCATTGATTGTTCGAATTTTATTCGAAAAGGGAAACATGCCCCACCTTCCCTATAAATATAAACTGATATGCACATCCATTTTTTCTATATCATTTTTAAATGTTATAGCTTAACAATCACAAAGGATGGATACATAAATCAACAAGCAGAATAGAAAGAACATAAAATCCTATGCGCAATAGATTCTATTCATAAGTCGCCCACCACCCTGATTGAAGTTATTGTCGTGGGTTAAACACGGCAGATGTCATCATATGGTAGCTTTCCTGGGGTGTGGAGCTAGACGGCTTAGGTTATTCGGGACGACATAGGTACACACAATGTACCCAAGTTTGGCTCCTCACGGTGGAGGTAAAGATCTATTACTGCTTGATTGTATTGAGGATGATCTCGATTATAAGGTTACGGGTTCGCTACTTAGAGTCGATATTGCTGTGGGTAAAGTGTTTCCTAGGGGTGCTTGGGGCCGACTTTATATACACAGGTGGTTCCAAGTTTATGAGGTTACCCCGAGTCGGTTCAGGGTCAGTGCCCTACTTGGAATGTACTAGGTCTTCCGCCTTGCCTTTCAACTTGAGTCATGATCTTGTATCATGACTTCATCTTCGAATCGTACTGGTCTTGAGCCGACCCCAGTTTTACATGTAAGCCCATGGAGTGAGCCGGTCTTGAGCCGACCCTGTGGCCCTCTTGTTTTGTGGTCCTACCCGGTCGGGTATTTCCCCGACAGTTATCCCGTGCGACCATCTATAGAACATTGCACCCATAGTCCATATATTCATGTTGCTCCACTAGGCATAGAAGAGACCACAAATGAATACAGTTTGTAGCCATGTGGATCACCTGCATAAACTTGACAACTCTAGTCTTGCTAAAAACAATGTCATTTCAACAGTTTCAAATAGATCAACGCATACCCACACACGATTTCTATCCTTTGTTTTTTTGTCAATCCAATCAACCAATTGCCGAGCATATTTGTGATGTTGGCTCGAAAAGTTGTATTAAAAGCGTGTGTACTGTCCACCATATAAGACGACTAAAGTACATGCGATGAATAAATGTTGAAACGATTTCTCTATCACATAAACAATTTGTTACACTCTATCTTCTCTTAGCTAGGTTATCTTTTGTAAGAAAGAACTTCTTATATAGAAACCGAATGAAAGTCATAATCATCATGGGTTCTTTAAACTTCCATATATACTTGCGGAGAAATCTATTATGGCCATTCATAAGTCCACATATACATAGATATTGGAATTGAAAGACATGCCCTCGATCAGGCTAATAAAACTGCGGGTGTCGAAGATGCTCTTAAGGAGGAGCAAGTTCTCTCTCATGTGAGGGGACCCGACCTTTGGATTTATCTAAAGTGAAAGACCCATGAGAAAGCTCTTAAGGTGGCAAGAAAATTTAAAATAAAAAATGATGAGGTCATGGTTTGTCATATTAGACTCATTGAGAATTTGAGGAACTCGAAAAGTACCATTGGGTCTTTAAGAGCAAGCTCACCAAACTCACCGAGCCTCATGATCAATTTAAAGCTGGTTTTCTATAAGATCTTGATGAATGTCCTCCTCTTGCTTTAAATGATAATGGTTTGTGCCGTTAACACTTGTTTCTTAATGGCTCACTCTTGTTACTAGGGACTATTGTACCCTTTTGTGCTTGGTAGCTAGCACACTGGACTCACGCAACTACTATGTTGTCGACATCTATAACAAATATAATTAGGGGTGGGCGTTCGGTCATGACCAAAATTTTGGTCTTTTTTCGGTCATTTTGGAATTCGGTCGGTAGAATCTGAGGACCGTAATTTACTCACAATTCTCCAGGACCGAAAATTTCTGGTACCTACTTCGGTCATGACCGAATTTGGAGCTATCAGTTGTATTTCATTTTTCGGTCTCTACTTCGGTCATCGGTTTTTATGCCCACCCTTAAATATAATTGGTGTGATTTGATAGTGAACACATGCATTAAACATACATGAAAGGGCTTGTAGAGATAATTGTTGATATATAAAAGCTACATCGAAATCACTTTAATTGTTTTAATTGATAACCAACATAGGTAATGGAGTGTTTGTACACCCATCACACCGGAGATCAAACCACAGTAAGGTTTGACGTCGTGCATTTCTCATCGGATTACCATCCGAGTAATATGTGGCGTACATATGACAGCAAGGCGAGCCTTAGTTGATACCTTAAGGGAGAGAGAGAGTGTGTGTGTCTACATTATACTCTTATCTTTCGATTTTCTTTCATGCTCTTCTTACACTATCTAGTTGGTGCTTACTTTTGGGTGGTACATCCCAAAACTTCAGTATCCTCGTATGGTTGGACTTCTGACAGAGACTATGTGTGTCCCATTGTACTTGATCTTTCTAATTCCATGCCTTAAGGAGTAGAAGAGTCGACAAGACGTATGCCTACAAATCTCACAAATTTAAAATCCAAATTCAATTTACACATGAATTTTAAAAATGATCGATCTAGCTATGAGTAGTGTCCTAAAAAAATTGTCTCATAGTTTTTTTTTGCCATTTTGTGGTCCGTTGCTAAATATAAGATGTTTTAGGCTTTGTCCACATTCACATGTATCTACATGTATTTAGACATGTTTTAGTTTATATATTCACTACAGAGACGCATAGAATAGCGAAACGGTACGTAAGGCCTCTGGCGATCGCGAAGGCGATCTAGGTTTTCCCGGGCCGCCGCCGCTCGCCTGCCGGCGGCGGTGCTGGTACCGGTTCTCCTGTCCGTCTCCGTTGTTCAGGAGGCGTAGGTTGTCCAGAGTCTGCTCCGTGCAAGGCTGCTGTTCAGGTTCTGTCCCCGTTAGGGTTTCTGTCCCCGGCTCCTCGCACGGGTTTTTCTCTCCTCCCCGGATCATCTGGTGGTGAGGTTTCCGATCTGATCAGTTCTAGGTGAAGTTTTGTGGTGGTTGTGGATTAGCTTGGCTTGATTGCTTGAATCTGCACTGTCGGAGAGGGTCTGGTTTGACTATGGAGAAGATCTAGCTTCCCGGTTGGGTGGCTGCTGGGAGCAATGAATATCCTGAGTCTGAACTGCCGGGGTTGTGGGCGGTTCGAGACAGTTCGTGAGATCAGTAACCTGGTTAGGGTGCATCGCCCTGGTCTGGTCTTTCTCTCGGAGACCAAGATGTCGGATAAGAGAGCTCAAGACCTGAGATGGAGTTTTGGCTTCACAAATGCTTTTGGTGTGAAGTCCGCCGGCTTGAGTGGAGGGCTCTGCCTCTACTGGAACAATGACTCAAAGGTGACACTGAAGTCCTTCAGTAATTCACACATTTATGTTTTTGTTCAGAACGATAGTGTGGGTGATGTCGAATGGAGGTTTACCGGATTCTATGGTAATCCGGTGAGGGCTAAGCGGAAGCAAAACTGGGAGTTGCTGAAATTTATGAGAAGAGAATTTAATAACCCGTGGATTTGTGTGGGTGATTTTAGTGAGGTCCTATTTGCCACTGAACAAATTGGTGGCAATGAGAGGGAGGAGTGGAAGATGGAAGGATTTAGAGACACAATTGAATACTGTAGATTTGAGGACTTGGGTTTCTATGGGCTGCCGTTTACTTGGGACAACAGGCAACAAGGAGATCGAAACATTAAAGTCAGGTTGGATAGAGCATTGGGTGATGATAAATTTGCAGAGTGTTTTGACAATACTGTAGTGAATCACATCCAGTGTGTAGAATCTGACCACTGTGCGCTGGAGATCGTGGTTAGGAGATCAGACTGGATTGAGGATGGACCGAATGGGAAGCAGTTCAGGTTTGAAAATGCATGGACTAGACACGAGAGGTATAACCAGGTTGTTGAAGACTCCTGGCTCAACGAGGTGCAAAGTTTGCAGGGCGTGTATGATGCCCTTGGAGGGGTACGGGAGAGTTTGGAAGGATGGAGTAGATTGGAATTTGGTTCTGTGAAAAAACAGTTGAAAGCAATGCGTGATCGGCTAGGGGTTTTGAGAGGAAGCTCGGCGGGAACTGGTCCATCAAGTGAGGAGAAGAGGTTAATGGTTCGAATTTCAGAGTTGCTTGCTCGTGAGGAAGCACAGGCCAAACAAAGATCAAGGGCTCAGTGGTTAAAAGAAGGGGACAGGAACATGTCCTTCTTCCATGCTAAGGCGAAAGAGAGGCTAGGATAAATAAGATTAAATCTTTAAAGAGAAGATGGCTCGTTGGCGACCTCTCGAGATGATCTGGAGACTGAAGCGATCAGTTTTTATCGTAATCTGTTCACAGCTCAAGATGTCACAGACCCAAAGTTGGTGACACAATGGGTTGCTCCGAAGGTTAATGCGGATATGAATGAGAGACTATGTGCGGCTATCTCTGATGAAGAAGTTCAAGAAGCTTTATTTATGATGCACCCTGATAAGTCTCCGGGTCCGGATGGGTTTACTGCTGGCTTCTATATTCGGCACTGGCATTTGCTGAAGAGGAGTGTTTGCATAGCAGTAAGAATTTCTTAAGGGGTGGAGATATGCCAGAGATCGTAAATTCCACTGTGCTGGTTTTGATTCCAAAGATTAAAAACCCTCAGGAGCTGTCACAATATAGGCCTATCTCTCTATGTAATGTTCTCTATAAAATAGCTTCAAAGGTGTTGGCTATGAGACTGAGGCCGTTCTTAGAAGATATCATATCCGAAGAACAAAGTGCTTTTGTTCCTGGCAGGTTAATTACTGACAATGTGTTGGTGGCTTATGAGAGCATTCATTATCTAAAGAAAAAGAAGGGGAAGGCAGGAGCTTGTGCTATTAAGGTGGATATGGCAAAAGCGTATGATAGGGTGGAGTGGGTTTATTTGAGAGCTATTATGTCCAAGCTTGGGTTTGCAAGCGAGTGGATTGATCGAGTTATGTGTTGTGTGGAATCTGTTTCCTTCTCTGTTAGAGTTAATGGAAATTACTCTGAAATATTCAAGCCAACAAGGGGTATACGGCAAGGTGACCCCATATCGCCGTATCTGTTCCTGTTATTGGTGAAGGGTTTCTTGTATGTTAAAGAACTATGGTGCTGGCCATCTTGCTAAAGGAGTACGAGTTGGTATTCATTGCCCCTGGATTTCCCATCTGTTGTTTGCAGATGACTGCATAATTTTTACTCAAGCAACTGCAGCAGGGGCAAACCGGCTGCATAATATCCTTGAAAATTATCGGCGGGGCTCAGGTCAATTGGTGAATAAACAAAAGTCTGCAATTTTCTTTAGTGGTAATGCAGAGGATGCGATGAAGGCTGTAGTTCACCAAGGTTTGGATATTCCAACCGAGGCACTAGTGAGAAATATCTGGGGCTTCCTACAGCCTTGGGTAGGTCATCTGATGACCATTTCGAGCATATAATTGCCACTCTAAAGAAGCTGGTCTCAGGTGGGCACCTAAACTGCTCAACAGTGCTGGAAGGGAAACGTTAATAAAGGCAATCTGTCAAGCCATTCCGACATTCTCGATGAGCTGTTTTAAGTTATCCAAGAAGATCACTGCTGTGGTGGCACGTTTTTGGTGGGGTGGAGATGAGGCCAAGAGGAAGATGCATTGGATTAAATGGAGTGATTTAACAGTGCCTAAGAGCTGGGGAGGTATGGGTTTCAAAGATTTTGCCCTCTTTAACAAAGCCATGTTGGCGAAACAATGATGGCGATTACTTTGCAAGCCCGAATCTTTGTGTGCTAGAGTGCTTAAGGAAAATACTATCATGATGGAGATTTCATGTCTGCTGGCAATAAAAGGAATGCCTCTCACACGTGGAGAGCAATTCTTTTCGGAAAAGAAGCTTTGAATCTTGGACTGATCAAACGAGTCGGTGATGGCAATAGCACTCGAGTCTGGGAGGATCCCTGGATACCTTCCAACCCATCCTTTAAACCCATTGTTAGGATGCCAAATTCAAATGTAACACTGGCGTCAGAACTAATGGATCCATTAAGGGGTGGGTGGAGACAAGATAAGGTGGAAGAAACCTTTGCTTCGGTGGATGCAAGAGCGATTTTGAATATTCCACTTGGTCGTCTTGATGATGATATGTGGGCCTGGCAGCTAGAGAAGCATGGCAATTTCTCAGTAAGATCGGCTTATAGAGCACTCCTCCAAGCGTCTGATTATCACAATCCAGCGATGGGATCTACGGGTACGGGCAACTCCTTCTGGAAGATGTTATGGAAAATGCCTGTACCTCCGAAGGTGAGAAACTTCTGGTGGAGAGTGATTAAGAAGTTTGTTCCATGTCGTTCGGTGCTGAAGGACAGACATATTGAGAAACTACCCTTCTGCCGTTCTTGTGGCCAGAAAGAAACCATTAAACATGCCCTCTTTGAGTGTACTTGGGCAAAGCTCTTTTGGAAGGACATTAGGGAGGTCACGTCAGTTAAAGTTCCTGTCTACATCCTGATACGTGGGCCATTGATCTAATGGATAGTAACAGGATCCGGGAAGAAGATGCGTCCGTCATTTTATGCGGGTGTTGGGCGGTTTGGTCGAGCGGAATGCGCGGGAGCATGATGGTCATTCTAGAACTATTGCAGCCACGGTTAAATGGATTGTGGATATAGCTTCTGATCTCGCTACGTCTGGCCGTGGTAATGCAGCTCGAAATCCAAAAATTCGAGCGCGTTGGAAAGTACCTGTGGAGGGAACTGTTAAACTGAATGTGGATGCAAAGTTCCTGCCTACCTCAGGGGAAGGGGATTTGGTATGATCATGCGTGATCACCTGGGGAGAATGCGACGTGGTCAATCTATTTGGTATGAGTTTGCAGCGAATGCTATGACAATGGAAGCAGTTGCGATCAGGGATGGATTGCAGGTCGCATCATCCATGGGACTCTCACGGGTAGTAATTGAGACAGACGCAAAGGAAGTGGTGAATCTATGGATAACCGCATCCAAAGCCGATCTGAAGTTACAGCGATCATGCAGGAGATTGAAGAACTTAGTGCCAATATGGAGCATTTTCAGATTAGTTATATGGGAGAGAAGCGAATGAAGGGGCGCACTTGTGCGCTAAGCAGGCAACGGCGAGCAGAAGAAGATGTATATGGGTCAATTTTGTACCTAGGTTTTTAGCTCAACGCTTGCTTGCTGATTGTAACCCGATGGTTGATGAATGGAAGTATTAAAAAGCAAAAAAAAAAAGTTTATATGTTCACTCATTTGGATCCGCACCTAATCAACATGTGAGGGACCTAAAACATTTTATATTTAGGAAAGGGGAGTAGATTCTCCTTCCTTGATTATCTATGTGCATACTAAATTTAGATTTAAGTCATACTCACTCCGTTTTTTAAAGTAAGGTGTATATTTTTTCAGAAAAAAATCCAAAATATATCGTATAATGCGATTTATGGACAATTTTACCCATTCTCAAATGAATCTTAATTTATAGGGCGTATTTTTTTCAATTTGTGTCTATTAGGAACTCATATCTGCCGATTTTTCCAGAACAAAATGAGTCAATCGTATGCCAAATACCCATATCTTAATATTCGTGCAGAAAACTATACAAAATATGAAATTATATACTCCCTCAACATGTCGACCTCCGTTCAAAAAAAAAAAATACGGAAACATGTCGACCTGTTTCTGTTCACCTGTCTGGTCGGCCGGGATAAGCAGAGGAACAACATTCCATTATTTCCATAACACAAATCAATAACCCGCACGCGACCGATTGATTGCCTGACCGAACCGCCCCCAAATCAGTTCACGTTACCACGTCTCCTTCGTCCTCTCCTCCTCCCAAGAAAATCAATCTCCTCTCTCTCGCACCTCCGCGAAATCCCCTGAACCCCTACGTGACGCGAGTTCCCGGAGCGGCGGAGCAGAGATGTCGTACGCCTACCTCTTCAAGTACATCATCATCGGCGACACAGGTGCGCTTCCCCCTTCGATCCCCGCTCGCGAGATCTATCAATCCGCCCGCCTTAATCTGATCCGCTACTTCTCTGATGATGGCTGCGCAGGTGTCGGCAAGTCGTGCCTGCTGCTGCAGTTCACCGACAAGCGCTTCCAGCCCGTCCATGACCTCACCATTGGCGTCGAGTTCGGCGCCCGGATGATCACCATCGACAACAAGCCCATCAAGCTCCAGATTTGGGACACGGTACCTGCGGTTCTATCTTTTTACCCCCTGGCATGATGATGTATTGGGGTGGGGTCGATTGGTGTTCCCACCGTAGCAGCTGCAGATGGGAAAAGCTAGCGCCTTTAATTGTATGTTACTAGGATTGTCCAAGCCTGCTTGGAAATTGGAAGTGCCAACGTTAATGATTGGAACTTACACGAGTTTCCTTATGAATTACTAGCTCTCGTGAGATAGCTTATGAATTACTAGCTCTCGTGAGATAGCACTAATGTGTGGTTTAGCTTCCTGTTCGTCTTTTATCTCGATTTATCCCTGATTTGTCAGTTGTCATGCCATAAAACCGTAGTGTCACATTCAGTTGCTAGGGCACAAAATCATTTTCTGCTGTGTTAACATTTCAGGCTGGCCAAGAGTCATTCAGATCGATAACTAGATCATACTACAGGGGAGCCGCTGGTGCTCTTCTGGTTTATGACATCACCAGGTACTTATACGGAAGCTGCCTACTTGGATTTCCTGAACTTCTTCGTGGTCTTAACCTTTGTGTTATACCGACTTTAGGAGGGAAACCTTTAATCATCTTGCAAGCTGGCTGGAAGATGCAAGGCAGCATGCCAACGCTAACATGACTATAATGCTGGTTGGAAACAAATGCGATCTGTCTCATAGACGTGCTGTGAGCTTCGAGGAAGGTGAGCAGTTCGCCAAGGAGAACGGTTTGATCTTTATGGAGGCGTCTGCAAAAACTGCACAAAATGTCGAGGAGGTGAGATGATTGATTCTTGATGCATCTCTATGTAATTAAGGCCTCTCCCCAGACGGCTTTCACATTTCATTTGAAATGCAGGGTTTCGTCAAGACTGCTGGAGCTATATACAAGAAAATCCAAGATGGTGTCTTTGATGTATCTAATGAGGTAAATATCTAATGTCCAAATCATTAATCTGGCTTAATTAGTGAAAAGCGAGAATGTCTGATGTTATGTTATCATTATTTATGCACCTAATTACGTAGTCAATCAACATAATGCACCACAAAGTTTGTCTTTGATGTATCTGATGAGGAAAGGTTCAGATGTCATATCATTTATTTTGTATGCTTGATGAAAAGTGAGAATGCATGATTTATTTATTATTATCGTTTATGCAACTCGATTACAGTATTAATTAACATAGTGCACCACATATTTTCACTGGTATGAAGAAGAGAGGTGCCTTTACTTCTATTCAAGAGTGATATGTAATCCTTAAGATTCCAGGCTCAATTTTCTGATGTATGTTGTGCTCCACTTTACAACATACGGATGCTTGCCTTACAAGTTAATTATGTTCATATGCCTTCCTTCATGCTTCCTGTCTTGCAGAAAGCTCATCGCTTTACCGAGAGCCTTTATATGAACCTTAAGCACTAAGAATAGTAAAATATGATAAGGGCGATGTTGCATTACATTTCTCTCTTGTTTAATGGAATAAGGAGATGCTTTTCTTCATGCTGACAAAGAGAGATCTGGTACCTTCAGTTATTGGCAAAAGAAGTTAATAAGCGGAAGGGCACAATGTTTCTGTTTCAGTAGCAGTGAATGACATTGGCCTGTCAATAACATTTTCTTTCAACATATGTTGCTTGTTGAACTGTTAAAAAAAATTAGTTGCTGCTTTCTCTGCGGCGGTGTGTTGCTGGCCCTGAGCATGAACTGATATTTTTAAAGGATGAATTGCAGTCTTTTGGAATCAAGGTTGGCCACATAACCCTTGGCCAATCCGGAGGTGCTGGTGGCTCGTCTTCCCAAGGCGGTGGCTGCTGCAGCTAATGGAATGATGTACAAAATCTCCTGTCATGTGTTACATATCCGCTGTGTCGTGTTGCCGAGTGATAGTAACTCCAGGGTGCTTTGTTATTTCACGCGCCTATGGATTATGTTCCAGTGAACTAGTCAGTAGATTCAGTTCATTTGTGCCAGCTGTTCTTTAAACTGTACAATCCCTGTAATTCAAACAGATGCTTCCAGTTTCGTGTCATTTATCATCCACGAATTATATCCATTTGCATGTGTGATTAAATAAGAATGTATGGTCCAATGTGGTTGTTTAAATCATCTCGAAATATTTGGGTTCTCAGGTTGTAAAGTTGTGGACCACCAAATCAGTTTATCCGTGTCATGTTTTTTGTGTTTTGCTAAATTTTTTGGTTCTTTCTTTTGCCTAGAAGTTTGTGATTAGATCAATAAGCAAAATATTTAACCTGGTTATTTTTGTGCATAAGATGCAAAATAGAATTAATCTTGCTGACGGTGCCTCAATTTAGATGGTTTGCTCATCCCTGGCATATGTGGCTTATTGATGCTCTAACTCTGATGAAACTGAATGTTTATAGTTTTGTAATTGAAGAAATGTTCAGTTTTCTATTTTTAATCCTGTTAATTAAATTCAGAGAAAGACTTGTGATGATTTCTTCATCCTTGTGCTGTTCAAATGATTTTAAAGTGATGATACATGCTGTTGGTGATGTTTTTGCCGATTTGGCTTACTGAATAAATAGATTAATTGTTGGCAAGATTTATTTGTTCCCAAAACATGCTTATGTATTATTTTTGTGAGTTCTTGACAAGCAGAGATGATCTTGGTATGCTAGAAAGTATATAGATGCTCATATAAATGGCTGTTGGTTCAAAGATCTGAACCAGTGCAAGGAAATACATGATATACTTCTGTTTTACTTGCTGTCCTAAATTACTTGTGTTGTTTTATGAGTTCTTGATGATATGCTAGCATCCAAGCACGGTAGATTTATTTCCTAAGATAATATGCATGATTTGAAACATGTAAAGACATAAAGTGTTGGACTTGCAGATTTAAGTGATTTGGTGGTTCCTGGACATCAGCTTGTTGCTATCCAGCAACACTTATTATCCGATTTGCTTCTCTCTTTTCTCCCACCTATTTATATGAACTGATAAGAACATCTGGTTCTCCCCTTTCTTAATCCTCTCCTTCCTGTATAGCCTGCTCCTCCTAACTTCTCCTAGCTGCTCTCTTTCTCACGAAGGTTTGCCAGAGCCAGAAGACCAAGCTGCTCTTCAGAGCTAGAAGACCAAGCTTCTCTCTTCCCCACCTTAAGGAAGCTTGGTCTTCCGGCTTTGGTAAACCTTCTTCTTGTGTATAGCTTGCTCCTCCTAGCTGCTTGATCTGTTTCCTAGGTTTTTCTAAGGATTCATCAAGATTTGGTGATGTTTTGTGTTCTTGAGCTGTGGTGGATCTGAGAAGATGTTTCGGTGCTGTAAAAACAGTAGTGGTAGTGCTGATATATTGTTTGGTTGATGTATAGAGCCTATATATACTGTTTTGGGAGTTGCTGTTGTGGTGACAACACACAGATTGCATGTGTTGTGTGTGCTGCTTGCAGGTGGGGACCCTGCTGGTTCAAGTTTTTATGTTGAGATGCATTCCCTCTTGTGCAAGACATGGCTGGTATGGATAATCACCATTCTTTTCAGGTTGCCAACTGAGGTTCCTTCTCCTATAGCAAGCTACGGCTGCTCCCTCCTTATCCAATGTTTGGCTTTTCTTTTAAATGTTGCCAAGTGGCTTTTACTACTAAAAGGGTTCTTGGCTTCTCATTGATGTTGGCTTTGAAAGTGATCATTTCTTTTGGTTGAATTCGTATGAGTGTGTGTGTGTGTGTGTAAGTTTAAAGTGACCGCTAACCCTTGGTCTGCAAATTTTGAGCTTTGACTTAAGGAACATGGACCTTCCGAATTAGTTGATTTCAATTAGAAGAAGCGTGTTATTTAACCAGAAATATATATATTCGTGTAACATAGTGTAGTTTATTTCTGCCAATGGCATCCTAGCTTCCATCAAGCCTAAATTTTTGCTTGTTTGTTAGACGTTGCACCCGGATTATCGAAAGAACAAAAAATTTCTCAGCCAACAGCATTCCGGCGTTCCTACAAAAAAAACCTCAGAGCTAAAAGAAGAGCAGAGAAGCAGCAACAGCCCAGGAAAAAGTAGCACAGTTTTGTCCTTTGTATACCCTTACACGAGAGCAACAAAATTCTGCACAGGTTACACTACTACAGATATACATACATACACACCGGTAGCGCCGCCAAGTGGCTAGTGCGCCTGGCAGTCGTAGCAGGTGTGGTTGCGGCCGAGATCCATGAACTTGTCGTAGCCGTGGCGGAAGACGCCCATCCCGAAGAGGACGCGATGATGAGGAGGATGATGATCACCACCAGCAGGCAGCACCCGACCCTCTCCTTGCTGTTGACCTTGAAGCACATGGTCGCGCGGTGGCGCCTCCTCCTCCGATCTTCTCTCCTTCTTCCTCCCCTCCCAACCCCAAGTAAAATGAGGAGAAGTCTAGGTGAGCGTCGTGGGCGTGAGGGTTTATGGACATGTAAGACTTGAGCACGCGCCTTTTATCAGAGAAAACTCTTACCAGCTACACTTTGCTCGAAAAGAGAGAGAGAGAGAGCAGAACTGTTTGTAATGGATGATGGCAAATTCCAGTTTCCTTTTCGATCGCCATGCCCGAATCTCAGTCCGGGGGAACTGTGCGGCCTAACCGAAGACACATCATGTCCATTGCCTAGATGAATCACGAAGGTCATTGATGCCCTGATGTGCCATATCGAGCTGGAAAAAGATTGGCAGGATGAGCATAGCGCGAGGGGAATCAATTTGGGGAGAGCAACAGGCAGGAAGTGTGCGTGCCTTGGTTCTGCTTTTCCTAATTTTCTGACTATCTTTTGCTAACGGAATCGTTGTCTTTTGCCTTTACAACAGGATAATGCCGTGTGGTTGATTGAAGATATCGTTCACTGGCAGCGAGAGACACGGAGGGCATGAAATGGACGGCGGGGTTGCCGGGAATGAATACGATCAGGATGCCTACTGATTGTCTGATACTGACTGATTAGCCAATTATATATATCGTGAGTTATTTCGAAAAATTGCTTCGGCTCAACCTTATCATGCCCATCCCAGTTTTAATTCGTCTTATCAATCCTTCCATGGCAGTTTTAATTCGTCCTGAATTCCTGATCCTGAATCGGTGATATCGTTTTTTTTTTCACTGTATGAACACAGAACTGCGGACTGGAATCACAGGCACCGGCACGGAAAGTAGAGAGGCCGAGGGAGTCGTCGTGTCCCAAATCGTGACAGCACCATAAAGATAACTCCAATGATTCGGCACGGCACTAGATGAAACGAAGCATCACCGATCACGTCCCAGAGGTTACAGCCACGCTTACGGTTGTTTTGAACTATTGGAGTTTTGCAGTTTGTACAAAAACTTTTTACTTTCAACGAACTGAGCCTAGATCAGCTGGTTAGGTTCAGGTGGTGCTCATAGGGTACGCGCACGATCATACGAGCGTCTGCGTTTATACTCGCAAAAAAAGACACAACTTACTTTCACTGAGTAGTAAGTACCATAACAACTAAATGTACGATTTTGCCCCCGAAAAAACTACATGCCACATACCAACAGCGAAAGAAGAAAGTTGATCCAGCCACATCAGTACATCACCAATTTGTTCTTACTCTTCGGTTCAACTAGATCAAGACATAAGAGGAGATGATTGTCCTCTCAGTTTTAGTTGGTCCTGATCATGAATCAAAGTTGACAGTTGCCGCGTGTAACCTCACCGTTACCGGAGGCTACTCCTGTGCACTCAGGCAGTTGCGTCAGTCCCGTGGAATTGAACACGTAACTTCGGATTAATAAATGTTTTTGAAAACCACAAGCAATATCAAACACAGCCAATCCCTGGAGCTGACTTTCCCATTGTCCAATATGCTGACGATACTTTGTTGATCATGCAAGCATGTCCAGACCAACTCCTTAGACTGAAAGCTCTGCTCCAAGAATTTGCAGCAGCAACAGGCTTGAAAGTGAATTATGCGAAATCATGTATTCTTCCCATTAATGTCTCTGAGGCCAAGATGATGCAACTTGCAGCAACCTTTGAGTGTGCCATTGGCACTTTACCATTTACTTATCTAGGTTTGCCTCTTGGCACGGCAAGACCTACCGTAAGAGATTTAGCTCCGGTTAGTGACCAGATTGAAAGAAGGCTTAATGCTTGTGCGCGCTTCTTGCCTCATGGTGGCAGATTAATGATAGTGAACTCTGTCCTGTCGGCCTTGCCAACATTCTTGATGTGCTCTCTCAAACTGAATAAAACTTTCATTAAATCGGTGGACCGTGCGAGACGCCACTGCCTTTGGGACAAGAGGGAGGACTCCACATCCTTTGCTGGCCTAGCTGCGTGGGACATGGTTTGCAAACCAAAGGATAAAGGGAGTTTGGGTGTTATTAACCTCGAACTCCACAACAATGCTCTACTCCTGAAACAGCTGCATAAATTCTTTGGGAAGAAAGATATCCCATGGGTTCAATTAGTTTGGTCTCTCTACTCCGATGCTCCTGCGCAGGCCCAGGCGAAAAGAGGATCGTTTTGGTGGAGAGACATTTTTGATCTCTCTGACATTTACAGAAGTATCACAAAATGCAGAGTGGGTGATGGGCACACTGCACTTTTTTGGAAGGATTTCTGGTTGGATGACATGCTCTTGGCGGATCGTTTCCCCAGACTTTTTTCCTTTGTCAACAATCCAGATACTTGTGTTAATAAAGTCCTCACCTGCCAGGAGCAACACACCCTGTATTCTGTCCCTTTATCAATGAAGGCCTTTGAAGAGTATCAGGAACTCCAGCAGCTTTGTGCTGACAAGGTGGAAATCTCTCAGGAACATGATAGTAGATCCTTTGCATGGGGCAAAACTACGTACACTTCAGCCGATTACTACAAGTACATGTTTGATTGTGTACCGAAAGATGTAGTTCTTGCCAAATTTTGGAAGTCAAGATGCCTGCCGAAACTGAAGGTTTTTAGCTGGTTACTTATCAACGACCGCCTCAATACCAAAGACATGATGTTGAGGAAACATTGGCATCAACGCTCTTTCCTGGAAGACATCGAACATCTTTTCTTTACTTGTGACTTTGCCCTTACTTGCTGGGACAGCATTGGTGTCACTTGAAACCTGAATAAAACTCCTCGAGACGCAATGATCTTATCTTCAATGGGGTGTTGCCCTCTTTTCAGAGCTGGCGTAGGAGAACCAAGCAAGATATTATGTTGCATCAATTCAGAGTCAAACCGTCTCAAGTCCAACCACTTTTAGACCGAATTACCATTTATTTTGATTAGTACTGTTGTCTTGCCACTGGTTGAGTCATGTCTTCTTGACTCTCTCAGTTTTTCGTTTTCTTTGTTGTAATATGTAAGTTCTGTTCCCCTCATTTATATATAAAAATAACCATAGGGGCTTCCCCTACGGTAGTTCGGTCTAAAAAAAACGAGGCGAAAGAGGAAAGACGATCCACCCACACCTGACCGATGACCTACGATCATTACAACTACACGAAATGGTTCCCTTTGTGTGTCAAATTATACCAAGACGCCACTGAGTCTAAATGACATGCCACAACCAGATAGTTCACTCAGATTCCACAACAGTTTGCCTGGGCTTCAAGATAATCCAACTATCCAAGCACCAAGAGCAATAAAAACTAACATCACAAAATATGGGAGGGAATTGTAGATATGTAGGTGATTCACCTGAACATGTGATGTGCAATCCCCATCCCAGTTTTAATTCCAAATATCGCCTACAGAACAAAAACGGGCAGCTTGAATTCAACACAACTTACTGCTAGGCAACGCGCATGAGCAACAATTCCAGGGTTAACAAGTAACAACACAAGCATGCCACTTAGGATTTCAGAAGTCTGGTGTCCTGCAATTAAAATCCCCGAGAAAAGGCATTACACATTAATTACGAACAAGAACTTGGGTCAAACAGTCGAGATGATTCCACTACAAAACCTACTTTAGTTCATATCTTCTAACAGAACAGAAACATTCCTCGACATAGCTCGCAGAGATGGCAGCAGGGCAGCAGGTTACATATGGTAGGGACTTGCACTGCGTGAGCTTCCAAAGCAGGGGACATAAAGCTTAGCGCCCACGGCCCCGACCACGCCCACGGCCGCGTCCACGACCACGGCCCATAGGCTTCCCTGAATTCAAAAGAAGGTAGGCTGATGAGTTTACAGTTCTTACGGAAACAAACCTCATAAATAACCGTGGAAAATAATATACCTGTAGTTGGCTTCTTAGACTTGACCCTGGGGGTATCCTCAACCAGCAATGTTTCCAGGTTTAAGCTATCAGGAGGATGTAATACCGAATGTTGTTTCCTCTCACACTGATATGATCAAGGGTTACATGATTCTTCCCTTTGAGTGTAAGCTTTACAGTCTTCAGATGAGTATTCATGCTTATGTCAACACCTACAAAATGAACATGCATCAAAGATCTGCTGCAGTACAGTAATTCATGACCTCAATCTCATAATTGGTACCAAAATAAGTTGCAGCAATGAAATATTATGAGATTACAAAATTGAAGAGCAAAACAGTGTTCAAACAACGATTTTCCAAATTCTACATGACTGAACAGCCACAAGGACACACTGTGAGTTTCCAACTGTAATGAAAATAAGCACTTTTCCACTTTTAGTGAGCAACACAATTTTGTGAAACCTAGCCAGCAAAATGTAATTTGGCAAAATTACAACTCCACAAGACTACAACAATAAAACAAAATAAACGATCTCCACTTGCATTGGAACGTCGTCAAATGTTCTTAAATTGTTTGTTAAACTTTCAGAATATGACGTGCTGTGTGTTCTATTCTAGGTCTAGTAGGCACATAATTTATCAAGGAGCAAACAGAACAAAGCCCCGGGACATGCTCAAAACATAGTAGAATTGACTCCACACCTTATTGGAACATCATAATGCGTCATCATTCTGATGTGCACCACTACACTACCATAGAGACATATCACACGGTCAGTACATTTCCTTTGGATTAAGATAAAAAATTCAATGTACAAACTACATGTATTTAGCAACGGGAGTGAATAGCGCTTTACACATCACAAAAGATTGACCGAATCAAAAAAGACTACACAAAAATTTTATGACACAAATCGTCTATTAATTTAGCTGAATTACAGATTGTGAAATGAAGGAACATCACCAACTGCGCATCACAAGACTAAATGAAGCTAAACATCATCGACTCAGTGCCACGATGTAACAACTACCTACTGCTGACACTACAAACGCAAATAACTAACTGTGCATCACCAGTGCAAACAACTGAGCACAAAAGGCATGTCCACTTTGACAAGCTCAAAACCTAACAAAACAACGTCCCATCATCAAACAAGCACATCCCACTAACTCTCCAAAATCCCGAGCACGAGCACAAATCTGAAGAACACATGCGGCGGTAAACCGCCTAAAATTTCAAGTATTCCCCTGTCGTGAGACCGAAGCGTACCTGTGATGGTGCCGTGGACGGTGGTGCCATTCTTCAGCTCGATGGTGACCGTCTCGTTGTTCAGCTTCATCAAGAACCTGCGGCCAAACACACGCGCCCAAATCAGGACCGGATTCGGCGGAAGATAAGATTGCACGGAATAGATCAGCGCGGAGGGGCCGCGAGAAACCAATCGAACAGAAGGGGGGAAAGGTCCGCGAGAAACCAATCGAACAGAAGGGGGAAAGGCGGAGACCATTACCTGACGAGCTTCATCGTGGCGGCGGCCGGGAGGAGGAGTGGAGGCGGACGAAATCGGAGGAGCTCGAGCTGTTCGCTTTCTCGGAGCGGGAGGGGCGAAACCCTAGTTTGAAGGCTGATCTGGTCGAGGACGGTGGCTGGTGAGTCGGTTTACTTTTTTTTTTGAGCCCAAAACCAACGTGTTCATCCTAGTACAAGAACAAACACCTTACAACCACACACCACACACCCACGCACTCTACGCCAACAACGACCCCAAACCAGCCACCACCGGCCACAGGCACCGGAGACGGAGAAGAAGAAGGAAGACCGCCTTCCATCCCGCAAGGAAGACAACGTCGAAAGGTTTGAAACGCCACTTGAGTCGCTCGTCGACGAGAACTTGATCGATGAACGCACCTGGCAAACCTTCTCCTCGCCCAGATCCAGCTCTAGAAGACCAGCAGAAGACCGTCGACGCCTTCGTCGCCGTACAACACGAACCACCACACCGCCAAGCCACCTCCAGACAGCACCCCCTCGCCGCCAAGGCCGGCCAGAGAACCACCAGAAGAGACCTGCAAACAAAACGGAAACAACTCCCCACCACCACCTCCTCCCCTCGCCACCACGGCCGGCCAAAGGAAGGGTGAAGAAGGAGCGACCGGACAAACCACCTACGCCGAAGCGTAGGTACAAGAACTCCACGACCTCCACAGCGAGAACCTCGCCGGACCGGAGAAGGGAGGGGGAGACCTTAGGTGAGTCGGTTTACTTGGGCCGGGCTTTAAGTCTTGGGCTCGGTAAGAGTCATACCGGCCCTGAGAATAGTCATTACAGCTTGTAAAGTGTAAACTTTAGGGAGAGGGGCGATTTGGTGTCCGAGCACACATGGTCCCGATATCTCTACCGTGCAAGTAGCGTTGAGATTCGGTACAGGTACGTTGTCCGCATGTGCGAGGCGTTGGTAAAATCTGTGGAGACGTGGTGAATACTGTTGACCCACCTCGAGCGTGGGCTCGAATTGCTTTCTTGGTCCACGTTCCTCCACCTGCACTCCTCCCCGATCCCCTCCCCGCCGGAGCACCTCGTCGCCTGTCGCCACACACACCACCATCACCCTCACCACGCACCTCCCTCCGAACTCGTTCAGCAGCATCGCCTCGAACGGCCACTTGAACAGCGAAGCACACCCTGGATGGCCGCGTTCCCCACGCCCTGGATGGCCGCGTTCCCCACCACGAAGTCCGGCGCCGCCGCCGCGAAGCACACCACCACTGAGTTCGCCGTGTACAGCACCAGCCAGATGAGCAGCACGAAGTACCCGAACGCCGACGCCGTCCGCCGCAGCCCCGTCAGCCAGTACGTTGGCGCGGCGAACACCACCGCCAGGACCAGCTGGAACAGCACCGCCACCTCGCGCGGCCACGAGTTGGCGTACCCGTCGCCCTGGCCATGGCTAATGCCGAGCTGTTCGTCGTCGGCGGCGGCCTGGATTAGCTTGTGCTGGTGGAAGAGCTGCTGCAGCGTGCACCGGTCTCGGCGTTGGTGCCGGTGAAGGTGGAGGCGGAGGTCGTCCACGGAGTCGATGGCGAACTCGACGGTGTCCACGTGCGGCGGCTGGCAGAGTCCGGCGTCGGCAAGGAGGGAGCCGAGGGCGTCGACGCTACCGTGGTGGAGGACGGAGCCTGCGGCGAGGAGGAGGACGGCGTCGAACATCTTGACGATGCGAGCGCCGGGCTGGTGGATGCTGAGCACCACGGTCCGGCCCTGAGGCGTGTCGGCCATGGCGCGGAGCGCGGCGACGATCTGGAGCGCCGATGCGCTGTCGAGCCCGGAGGTGGGCTCGTCGAGGATGAGCACGGCGGGGTCGTGCATGGCCTCCACGCCGATGGACACGCGCCGGCGCTCGCCGCCGGAGAGGTCCTTGACCCTGGCGTCCGCCACGCGGGACAGCGCAAGGTCGGTGACGAGCGCGTTCACGGCGTCAGGGTCGTAGGCGCCGGGGCCAAGGCGGAGGCGGGCGCTGAAGTGCAGCGTCTTGCGAACTGTAAGGAGCGGGAAGATGACGTCGCGCTGGGTGACGTAGCCGCAGAGGCGGCGCAGGGCGGTGGCGTCGACGGGGGTGCCATTGACGCGGAGGTGGCCGTTGTTGGAGGGGTGGAGGCGGCCGGACAGGACCTCGAGAAGCGTGGACTCGCCGGCGCCGCTGGGGCCGACGATGGCGAGGAGCTCACCCGGCAGGCACGGCAGGCGACGTTGCGGAGGACGAGGCGGCACCGGCTGCTGCCCATGCTGCTAGGAGGAGCGCCGCCGGGAATGGCAGGGGCGGCGTCAAGGAGGAGGTCGTCGGGCCTGCTCCATATCTTGAGAGGGTGAGGCCGGCTGGAGACGGGGATGTGGTGGTCCTTTCCGTACGTATGCATCTGTTCCGGGGAGTGTTCGACGGCACTGTGCTCATTTAATTCGGGGACAGTGGTGGGCCAATGTCTGATATTACTGTGGTAAAAAATTCTAGAGGGTTGTGAGCAGCACAGATCTCAACTAGTTCGTAAGGACAAGATATAGGGAGCATGTGTGCTCGGGCACCAAATCGAATTTTCGAAACTTTAGGGTGCTTTTGGAAGCAAAGTTTTTTCTGAAGTATTCTAAAAATACCGTGGTTTCTAAAAATAACATAGTTTTCAATACTCTAAGTCCCCGTTTGAAACACGGGAACTGAAAACGTAGGAATAGAAAAAATGCAGGAATTGAAACATGTATCCTGAATTTCTACAAGAACCAAAACCACGGGAAAATTTCAAAAGCGTCGTTTGGATATCGCACACACAAAAATGGTTTGGGATAACATAGTATCTACAATACTTTACGGTATAGTAATAAGAGGTCTAGACGGGACACGGCGATTTGGGACACGGGTGCAGCTGCACCCGCTGTCCCAATTTTTTTTTTCCAAATGTCAAAAAATTCAAAAAAAATATTTGCATGTAGTCCAACACATTTCAAGTCAGCACAAAAATTGGCATGGTGAAAAAACTTTTTTTGCAACCTGTGCAAAAAAGACAAATTCGGACGTACCGAAACGTATATATACGTGTCCGAATTTTGTCTTTTTTGTACAGGTTGCTAAAAAAGTTTTTTCACCTTGCCAATTTTTGTGCGAACACATCACGCTGTAATCTACATCCGGATTTTTTTTCGGAATTTTTTGACATTCTGAAAAAAAATTAAAAATAAATTACATAGTGGGATCATCTAGACCCATGAGCCGTTATGAATATCCGGTCTAGACGCCTTTTTTCAAAGCAGAGAAATGAAAGTCGTGTTTTATATAAAATGTAGTTTTTTTTGGCCAGACGTGTACTGCAGTTTTAGAAAACGTTTGCTACCAAACTAGGCCTTAAGATTTATGCCGTTTTTTCCGCGGGAATCAACAACAAAATGTAAAAAAATAAAATTGATCCATAAAAAATGTAAAAAATGTGGGAAAATGCGGCGACCGATCCAAAGGGCGCTGTCACTCCACTATGTCTTTTCTTCATCAAACTTCGCAGTTCACTGATGGCTCCCCCTTCTCAACATGTAAACTTTGATCACATTGTGGCACATTTTCTCTAGGTTCATGATGCTGTGCACATTGAGACAGTTGGTTGTGCCTTGTTGGCGACTTGGTAATTCAAGGAATACTATCCCGGACATGTTTTGTTGTGCTGCCGCACTGAGCTTTTGGACCTTATGTAACGAAGCATGCTTCCAGGATCGTAGGTTCACAGGTGTTCGAGTATGAGATGTCTTTCAGGGCCTCTTTGGTTCAAAGGATTTTAAAGAATTTTGTAAGATTCCAGTCCATAGAAATTTTCCTCTTTTTTTTTGAGATTCCATAGAAATTTCCCTATAGAGTCCATTTGGTTCAAAGGAATGAATCCTCCAAAATTCCTATGGAATGGTTTCCTACACTACAATCCCATAGGATTTCTAGCAAGAGGCTAGACCTCTTGGAAATATTCCTATGTGTCTATGATGACTATGACTTGTACTCAACTCTATAGAAAATTTCGGTGTTTTTCCTGTGGTGCAACCAAACAACTAGTGTGACTGGTTCCTGCGTTTTTACTTCTTGTAGGATTCCAGGTGCCATGACATTCTATTCCTACATTTTTCGTATTCCTGTGTTTTTCAATTCCTGTGAACCAAAGGGTCCCTGAGGGTGTAGGGTTTAGCTCACAACTACATCAATGGAAGGTCCTGTGCAGCAAAGCTCAATTTGCACTGATGCAACAATGTCTCATCCTCCCGGGTCGTAGAAGGGACGAACTCCTTGACATCGTTTGGACCTGATCCTGCTGGTGGAGAGCTTTGATGAGGACAGTAAGTTCCTTCCTGCTGCGCTGTCTGATCCTTGTTCTAGCTTTTGTTAGCATGTTTCTGTTCAGGTGTTGCATTTCTGTTTGGTAGTAGTTACCCCTGTCAGAACCATTGTCTGCTCTTTCGTTGCCCTACGCGGTCTGCCTGCCAAAGTAGAGAACCACATTGTAAGATCTGGGGAGTCAACTCTCTGTTTCCTGCACTGGGTCGCTAACTATTGTATCCCCTGGGCTCGTTACTCCATTGATGCAATCGAACATGTGTTTTCGGCTCTATTTTTCTTTGAAAGCAACCATCGCCCGTATATGCGACCAATTCTGATCGTTCAATAGTATCAATGCTACTCGATAAAAGTTAATTCGAACATCAAACAGTGCTGTTGCCAGGTTAACTATAAAAAAACGTGTCAAGCGGCAACTGGTTACATCACAATATCCTTCAGCATGTTCATGGACGAAAAAATATTCTCATCAAGGCTGGATCACTACAACCATCCTGCCAAGTTATTTGCTCAACGTTCCATCATAAAATCCAAGAGCCTCGCCAGAAGCAAAGCGAAGATTAGGGATATACATATAAAAGAAACTCTTTTGTGCAGTGGCAGCATTTTATGGAGCGCAAAGGCTAAATTGCTAGGACACTACATCTTAAGGTATGCCTGCTCCCTGCTCTATGATGCTGGTGCCGGTGCCAGCTTCTTGGGTGGTGGATTTCCTCCGGCGAGCAGCACATACATATAGAAACAAGTCATCGCAGTGCTGTGCAATTTTGAAGAAAAGAACATGGTAAGGATACATTCAGGTCTTCATTTAATGAAGTGGTTACAGGTCAACAGTAAGATACCTCAGTGAAGCATAGAAACCCCAAGGAAGAATTCTATTTGTCTGCAGAAAGAAATAAAGATTAGCACGGTGTTACAGAAATGCACTGTAAGAACAGGAACGGCACGCTAATTACCAGTAAGTACGCATGAGAATACTTCCATGCAAGGACAGCAGAAATTGCTGCAACGAAACAAGTTGATCAGGTCAATTACCAAACATATACTAAGGAACTTAATGATGGTAACATTTTAACCAAATATATGGGATGTTCCTTATCTCACCTGCTTGGCCCAATATAAAAAGGAAGCTGGATTTTCCACTTCTCCAAAACTTTAAACTAAGGGTGCCAAGAAATAGCGTAGCAAGCCCAGGTGCAACACCTAGGACAAGACTTACAGTACTCCTAGAGAAAAAGTACCCAAGAAGCCCCATACAGAACAAAAGACCACCTGCACCACAAATGTTATTTATTTGTTATGCGGACATATCCAAGATAACAGGGCTCCTCCAAAAATTTAAACTAAGGGTACCAAGAAATAGCATTCAAGCCTGATGAAACCGTTTTTGAAATAAGAACATTTCATGTTTGAAGTGTGACTGCAGAAGAGAGCAGTCGTGACACTCCTGTTTTCAACAGGTTTGGGATTACTTAGCATTACATGTATATCAGGGAAAATCTTACCTGTCAAACTTCAAGAGTTTTGCTATCTAACGAAAAATGTAGCATTTCTGAAACTTGCAGGATCAACCAACACTCTTAACAGTGATTCTGGGTAATTACGCAGTGAGAAGCTCATCTTTAGTTAAAAACAGTTCCAACATTACAGCACCACTTCTATTAACAAGATGAAGAAAACAACCACAGTTTAGAAGATACTAGTGATAATGCTCCTACACAAAAAACAGGTGTGTACAAAATAATGTCCATCTGGAAACTTGTGTGGCAGGGTTTTACATTCATGAATACGTATACTTATATTCAATAAAAATAGGACAAGCTTTTGACTATGTGCCTCAATGATGACTTACCGAAAGGAATTCCAAAGCAAAAATCATGGATCTTAGCACTCCTCTTTTGGGGAGTAACATCTTCAACTGCTGCTACAAGTTCACCTGCTTGATTTGATCTACATTTCAACTTTTCAGCCTGAGTGTTTTCTTTCGCACATTTTGTTGCAATTTTGGCACCAAAACCAAAAGGCTTGCCACCAACTCCACTGGTAGAAATTGAAAGCTGAGGCAACAAAATATATTAAAAGGTAAAGTCAACCTCTTTTGAGCTTTACATTATTTTTTCCAAGAATAGATCTTCTGGTAATTATACCCAATTCAATCTTCAGTTTTAACATTAATAAATATCATGGCATTTCCCGAAAAATTATAACTCCAAAATGCATCTCACGGCATGTGCCCATAAAAATGCATTTACTTCCAATGGTTATCTGTGATCTATATTTTTTCATCTTACAACAATTGGAAAATAGCTTTAACTCATCTTGAGGTCCTTCATTCAATTACGAAATACTTGACTCCTCTATAACAACTGGCAAATAGCTTTAACTCATCATGGACCGACCCGACTGGTACAAGAACAATTACAATTCAAACTACAGAAGTATGAATTCCAATGTTAATGCGTTCCAAATCTCCATGAGCAGCTTCACTAACTAGCACTGCATAACAATTTTCTCATTTTTTAATCCAATTTTCCTTCAATGGTGTGCACGACAGTCAATGATCTCAGTTATCCAGATGCATGGAAATGGAAAATTTTCCCCACCCTACTAAAATCGGCTAGTACTTCCGCCAGTGTTGTTTCATAGTAGGTGGGTCAGGCAGGCTGTATATAAAATCTATGTTTCTTCTATTGAAAATCACACAAAAACTGTTCACTGTTCAACAACAAAATGTTCTAGCAGTCAATGATCGAGAACTCACGAAATAAAAACAACACGTTCTTCACATCAATCAAGCCTGATACAAACACACGAATATATACGCCCAAGTTATCGACGAATTACTCATGATAGCGTTTAACATCCGGATCGAGGTAATACCTTTGGTGAACCAGCGAGACAGTGGTTCGGCAACCGGCATGAGGAGGGGACTCTGGAGGCTCCATATAACCGCGCAAACGCAGCCTGGGACGGTGAAACATGACTTTTTATCATTTGGCTCGAAGTTGGCGCCCTACTGTTTAAATTGCCCTGAAATTGATGTGCAGATCAATGAATTGCCGAGTTTTTCACAAAATGAACTCACTTAACCCCCCCCCCCCCCCCCCCCCCCCCCCCCCCGGTTCTTTTCCACGCCCATCTTTTCCATATATATGCGCAGTAATGAGTTTCTCATCTAGGGTTTCATCGAGGGATTCAGCCAATCAAAATAGAGGGAGAACGAACTGGAGAAGAAAAATAGAAGGGGGAAGCGGAGCTGATACCTTGCCGCCGCTGTAGCCTTGGCTGCCGGACTTCGGCCGGTGTTGAGTGCGTCGGGGTAGCGATTAGCAAGAGACGGGAGATGAGAAACAGAGAGGGAGGGACCTGGAGAGATCCCAGAATCTGTTCGCGGGGGTCAGGTCAGGTGCAGTGCAATGGGGGCAGACCTGTAAATCCACCAGAGTCCTATGGTTATTTCGGATCCAGTTATTTCACAGTAAGATCACCCACAAAAAAGTCCAGTAATTTTTTGAGATAAAAAAGTCCAATATTGACTTTCCAATTTGCAAATCTCTTGACAGCAGGTGTTAGCTGACTGGGACTAAGATCTTGCATGCATGCATTGGTGGAAGAGGCAACGAGCAACTAGTTAAGTAGAATTAAATGTAATTATGTCTAAGAGCTGGGAGGATTTGAGACTAACTGTTTCTAGGATTGTGCCCATAAAACTGCGATGGAGGGAGTATAAAACTTGCCCTGTACAATATCAAAGAATGCAGCTAAAAAAGTATAGACGTATCGTCGAGGATTGTCCTATAGAGGAAGACATCCCCGCCTCGCATTAAAGTGTGCCCCCTCCCACGAGGTGTTGCTATTCTTCTTCTTCTTCTTCTTCTTCTTCTTCTTCTTCTCATGTTCGTTTCTTTTTCTCGATACACTTATCTCACTCTTTGTTTAAAAAGAAGAAGTGTTCCAGTAGATTTGCTAAAAAAATATTAATCTGGGGTATATATAGTGGCATTGATGCATATTTCAAAGATTGTTACATCCTACGTTCCAAGGATGTTTCGTTTCAAGGAAAATATGTATGACATTATTACTAGAGCCAAACTAAATATATATCATAGAATAAATAAGTAATAAACTGAATTACAGTGTGTGATCTTACTTCATTTCAAGAAAAGTTGGTGCGATTTTACTGAGACATTGATATGTTATGGCCAGATAATCTCATTGCATCAGAGAACTAAAAATATCTGATTGAACTGAAGTTGTTTTGACTGAAGCAGAGGACCGAAAAATATCATGGCCTCCGGCAGAGCAAAAGTACACCATTTTCCATGTTTATTTTAACTTTTCTCTGGTACTCATGGAAATCTTATGTATTTCTAGAACTTTCCTCTAGCGTTTCTTGTCTCCGGCAAACTGATGTTCACCGATCATGCTATGCTCCCCCCTTGTAAATTTGTGCAGGTTTAGTTACACGATGTGATTCGCCAGCTCATCGGGCAAGTCCCATAGCACGCAGTCGGAACCAAAGAGCCCCGACATGTCGGAGCCTCCCTTCCCTCCCTCCTTGCCGCCGTCCGCCTCGTCGTCTCCGCCGCTGCTGCCGACGCTGTCGTTGCCTTTCTCCTGCAACGCCGGCTGCCTGCCTCCCTCGGTGCCGGAGCTCCCACTGTACATGCTGTGGTGGCTCCACATCGACGTGCCCTGGTCGCCGTCGCCGCCAAGGACGTACCCCGACGCAGACCCTTCGTACCGGAACTCTGTCGCTTGGACGGGGTTGAACGCGGCGTACATGTCGGCCATGTCGCTCGGTTGCGGCCACGGCTTGTCGTCGGCGGGAGCGGCTGCGGGCTCGCTCATGATGGCGCGGGAGAGGCCCATCTTGATGCGCTCAATGGTGCCGTCGGCGGCCTGCGGCGGAGCGGCGAAGCAGGGGCCCGCGCCCATGGCCATGGCCATGCCCGCGCTGGCACCGGACGGCATGTCTGGCATGGCGGGCGAAGGGAAATCGGTGGGGCGCTTCTTGGTGAGGAGGTGGAGCATCTCGTCCTTGAAGCAGCCGAGGGCGGCCTCAGCTAGGTGCGCGACCTGCGGCGGGGCCAGCGTGGTGGCGATCTCGGCCATGAGGTGCGAGAAGGACTTGTGCGTGACGGGGTCGATGCCCATCCCGGACAGTTTCTTCTTGAGCTTGGTGTTCCAGTGGTTCTTGACGTCGTTGTCCGTCCGGCCCGGCAGCTGCGCGGCGATCACCGACCACCTATTGCCGACGACGGAGTGCAGTTTGATGATGGTCTGCTCCTCGGCGTCGGTGAACTCGCCGTGCTTGAGGTCGGGCCGCAGGTAGTTGGTCCACCGCAGCCGGCAGCTCTTCCCGCACCGCTGTAACCCTGTCGATCAGTCACGTGAAACCCCGTTCAGCGCCAGCGACAATCAACCAGAGCGCGCGGGCGGCGCATGCATTGGGCGGCGGCGGCGGACTCACCGGCGTTCTTGGGGATGAGGCGCCAGTTGCGAGGGCCGTGCTGCGTGAGGTAGGAGAGCAGCTTGTTGTCCTCCTCAGGTGTCCACTGCCCGCGCTTCACGTTGTCCTTCTCGCAGCACGGGATCCGGCCCATGTCGTCGGTGTCCTCCAGCTCCCGGACCTGTCGGAGATGCCGCCGCTTCTCGTACGTACGTTCTTGCGAGGAGAGTTTCTGTGTGTCGATCGGCGGCGTACGGCGCTTGTATCTGTCAGCCGCCGCACGCTGGGAAGCATAAATAGGTGCGTGCGTGCTGCCGGCGGCACGGGAAGGGCGAGGCGATGGGCGAAGGAGGCATGGGCGGGATAAAGAATTCAACGCTCGCCCAAAGCGTGAGCACCTTGGGGACGGGACAGGTTGCCCACCCGGGCAACGCCGGGTCAACCCCCCAGTCCAAGCAGTGCTCTCGTCTCCTCCCGCGGCGCCCGTCGCGTTTTCGCCATGAGAATCTGGTCGATGCTCTGCTCGTGGCACCATGATCCGACGCGGCGCGCGGCGTCGACGGGCAGAGATGTACTTTCTCACACTGCAAACGGCCGTGCCGGATGCATGCAGCCGCAGAGGTTTCGCTTTGAGTCAAAACAGATGGTCAATTCAGCGAGAGAAGAGAGAATCGCGGCTAGTGTTGCTCAAGTGAACGTGCACACTACCCCCATTTGCCATCGCTGAATGACAAAGACGATCTGAAGGCAACCATAACCACAAATATCTGCGACTGCCAGTCCAGTCCAAGAAGTTCATGGTTGCAATTTAAAGATGAATAATTGTACTCCAGATCTGTACAGCTCCAGTGCTTGTTTAAATCTGCATTACTATTATCTATACTAGGGAAGTTTGAAATTATCGATATGTAAAAGTTGTGAAGATTTGATTTTTTTGAAATGCGAAGAAAGTTTACGTTTAAAAATTGTTCAGATTTTGAAATTTAATCAAATTGGGAAGTTATTTAGATTTGAATTCTTTTCACGTTTATAAAATGGGTAGATTTGAAAGACATTTAATTTTTTGAAATATTCAAATGTATATGCCATGCACGTGTGGTAAAATTCAAATTTGGAAATGTTCACATTTGAAAATTGTGCAGGCTTGAAAATTGTTGGAATGCAAATAAAGTTTACTGTTAAAAATTGTTTATACTTCGAAATTTTGTATTTTTGTGATAATTTTGATATATATTTTTTCCCGAGGCATACGCCGCGCTCGTGTGGTAAATTTCAATTTTGGAAATGTACACATTTAAAAATGTTTTGAATTTTAAAAATATTCATATTTGAATTTTGATCGTATGCCATAAGTAGTTAGCAATTCTTTTTTGTAATATGTTTGAGTTTTGTTTTAAATATTTAATTTAACTCAACAATCGGGGGTAATACATTATATGAGCATTTATTAAGTTCAATTAAAATTCAATCCATATTTAGAGGAATGAATTTGCATTTTCTCCAAATATTTATTTAATCAGACACTTTTTAAATTTAAGTACATAATTAGAGAGTTTTAAGTTATATTACCTCTAAATATGTTAGCCTAATTGGAATGATCTAGTATGGTTTCATTTTGCCATAATTTTCGTATTTAGCACCATAATAAGGGGAATTATATTATGGTTATCTACAAATATTAACCAATTTGAGCATTAATTTAAATTTGGAAATGTACGCATTCAAAAATATTTTTAGGTTTGAAAATTATTGGAATTCAAAAAATGTTTATGTTTAAAAAGTGTTCAGTTTTCAAAAAATGTTCATATTGGGAAGTTATTCAGGATTGAATTATTTTCACTTTACAAAATGGCCAGGTTTGGAAGTCGTTTTTAATTTAAAAGAATTCAAATTTGAAATTCCATCGCATGACATAAATAGTCTGCATTTTTTTTGGTTATTTTGATATATATATTTTTTTTCCGAAGGATACATTTAAAGTTATTGGATCTGTAACATTATTCAGTTTCTAAAATTCGAATAAATTGGTAGGGCCCACCTGTCATGGAAATAATATTTTCTGGAAATGTCTGCGAAAAGAGGAAGACCCTGACAGCTGGGTCCCACGCTGACGTCGCAGTGACGTCAGCAATGGCCTGGACTGGCACTGCCGTGGCGGCGTGGAGCACGCCGGCGTCGCGCCACCGCGAGATGGGACACGCGCATGGGCTCGCCGGAGGCGCGTGGATGCGGGGTGCCCGGGAGTGGCGGCGCCGCCTCTTCTGGGTCGCCGGAGCGTCGCTGGCAGCCTGCGAACGCGGCGGAGGCCTGCGAGCACGGCGGCGTCGATTCCGGCGATCTCGCGGCGTTCCGGCACGCGGCTGTCGGCGAGGAGGGAGAGGTCGCCGTGTGAGTCGATCTGAACGGGGAGAGGCGGACCGGCGGGGGCACGCGTCGGCGGCGCCGGCGAGCTCGGGCTCGCGCGGGGAGAGGGGAAGAGGGAGCGTGAGTTGTGTTCACGTTTTTGCATGGAGGTCCCTGCCGTTTTTGGAATTTGCGTATCAGTCATTTGCGGGGGGTTTTCTGTAAAATTTTGCGCCAAAATCTGTGCGGGAGGGGTGACCGGCTGGCCACCGGTGCGACCGGCCGGTGATCGAGCGACGTGGCGCCCTCTGATTGGTAGAAATTCGTGTGTACTGTAGATGTGAACAGTATCGCGTGCTGGGGTGGCGTGGACGACTCCTGGCCGTCGGACGGTACGGAAATGAGGGCGACATGGCTCCGCGGAGGGGGAGATCCTTTCCAGGCTTTATATATTGATCTATCTATTTCTGAGTATTTTAGATCCTCAGAGCAGTCTACTTTTTACTCAGAACAGCAGTCTAGTGTAGTTATTTGGTCCATGTGTCATCTTATTTTGACAAAGCCCAATCTGTCAAATGACGAAGAATACTTCAGGTAGTTTCATACACACAAATGACTATAATGTTTCTTAATTTGTATGCCCATTCAAACTGAGTTAATTGTACTGGCGGTCACACAACTCGTCGGATATGTGCACTTAAGTCACACATCTGGAGAACGTGATTTTTTGGTCACACAACTGAAATTTTGGTGCACGCTGGTCACTAACCCCACATGTCAGTCCGTTTTCCGATGCTGACGGGACACATAATTTTGCAGAAAACCTCCTGTATTTTTGGACATTTCGCAAAAAAAACCCCTGTGATTGGACCCGAATTTTGGGTTTTTTGCGAAATGTCCAAAAATACAGGGGGTTTTCTGCAAAATTACGTTTCCACGTCAGCATCAGAAAACAGAAAATAGACTGACATGTGGGGTTAGTAACAGCGTGCACCAAAATTTTAGTTGTGTGACCAAAAAATCACGTTCTCCAGATGTGTGACTTAAGTGCACATACCCGACGAGTTGTGTGACCGCCAGTGCAATTAACTCATTCAAACTGATCCGTTCATGTTAAACAGCAGGTTCTCTTGCATTGATTCAAGACAACCTGGTGCTTTTCTTATGGTGTAGTACAACATTGAACCCAAAACTTCAGCGTTATATTCTGAGAACAGTTTTTTTTTTCAGATTTTGAGAGCTTGAGTGAATTTCGTCGTTTTCTTGTTCTGGTAGAGCACACAGGCTTGTTATATTGTCAGTTTACATAGGAACAGAGGTCAGGGAATTTAGTCCATAGCAAGGTAATTCAGTCCATAGAGAATGTGCTCTACGTTCACAGTTACCTGACATTTCCAACAGATTCAGACTACACTTGTGAAACTGAAATTCACAACCGATTGAAATCGAGGATTGAAATTTTCACATCATCAATCCTCCGTGAATTGCATCAAATCAGAGTAATCATAAGTTTGCATCACATCATCCATGTATTGCATCACAAAAGCTTCAAAAATTGCACAGAATTACATCAGTTACAGGCATACAAAATACAGTGCCCTGTCAGATGGCGACAGTAACCAGGGCCGTCGAGTTTCACCAGGGGAGGTGCCACTCCGGCCACCGAGATGCCGTGGCGTGGGGAAGCGACTGGTCTCTGTCGCCTTAGGGCATCGCCGTGGACACGGAGTCACCGTCGCTTGAAGAGCAACGGTCGCAGTCTTTGAGTCACCGTCGCAGCACTCCAGGTACGGCAGGCTGAAGGATGCTTCGGAGGGCCGGCGAAGTTTGAGGGAGAGGGCCTCTCTAGTAATAAGCTGGGAGGGCACAACTTACTTTTTTAAGGCCTAGTTCTTTTGCTGTTTCATAAACTGTCCTTCCCCCAGCTTATTGTAAAAGTCGAGCAGCTTATTACTTGCGGGTGCTAGATTAGTTATGAGATAACTAGTTTAGAAGCACAAACAAATAAGCTAGGCGGCTTATTTGAGAAGCTGGGGGAGGAGCAGCTTATGGAATAAGCAAACAAAAGAACTGAGACTTAATCTAGCAAAAGAACTAGGCCTAATAAGCTGAGTGGCTTATGGAAAAAGCTGGGAAAGAGGTGGCTTATTTTTAAGCTGACAAAAGAACTGGGCCATGAAGCTTAAAGCATCACGAAAAATGTGTGAATATACCTAAATTACTAGTCTCACGGCATAATAAAACTCAAAAGGCTTCATTCCGTTGATGCTCCACTTTCATCACAGAGTACGCGATCAACTTTCTTCGACCATCCTAAAGGTGAATGATGAACGAGCAGTTGATCACCAATCTTGACCGACTGAAAATTGCTCCAATATTTAATGTTCCACTCGTCCAATGCTAACTAATATTGCACCATGCCCAAATATGTCGGACTGGGGGCGCCTAGAAAGAAGATGTACATTTGCTTATAGCCCGCTCTTGCAAAGCTGACAAAGGTCACAACTCACAACTGGATCAACCCCTACTATGAAGTCGATCAGCTTTCCACCCTTTTTTAGAAAACGTGTCGAGCACACAATTTGCACTTTGGCGGATCTAATTTTTCCAAATAGACGTCTTCATAACCATCGCAGCTAACGTGGGTGCAATGATCAAGAAGCTACTACCCTTGCTGTGACTGCTTGGCACCTGTGGGATGTCCGAAACAATATTCGCGAGGAGGGAGGTGGTTGCCATCCTGTCTCGCTTGCAACGAAGATCAAAGTTTATGTTGACATGATCGTTGCTCATCTGTACAAGTCAATATCCAACCAAAGACGTGAGCCCCTTCCTACAGTTCGTTGGGCTCCGCCGCCAGAAGGTATGTTGATGGTTAATGTTGATGCCGCTTTATTCTCCTCTTCTGGCTCTATGGGGGCTGGAGTGGTGATACGGAATCATTCAGGGGACTGTGTTGCTGCTTGTTCGTACAGTTTTCCCAATGTTCTGAACCCTGAGCTTGCTGAAGCGATGGCTCTTCGCGGAGCTATTTCCTTTGTGCAAGAGGAGGGTTTGGATCAGCTGATCTTCGCCACGGACTGCCTATCGCTGGTACAACGCATTCGAGCTATTCCCAGGGATCGATCAGTATGCGCTCCGGTGGTTGAAGACATCAAAAATTTGCTGCAAGTTTTTAATTCTGATTCTGTTATTCTTGTTAGGAGAGACCTCAATGTTGCTGCGCATTGTTTAGCGCATTCGTGTGAATTTATGCCTAGGCTTGTGTGGCGTGGTGTGTCCCCGGATTGCATCCGTGAGACAATCTGTATCAAATCTTTATTTGTTGATCAATAAATCTGTGTGTTAAATTCAAAAAAAAAAGTAGGACTGTAGGACATATGGAGAGATGATATAGAGAGAAGATCTTTTCCAGCAAAAACTTGAGAGATGTATATATGGCTAGTTGGCAACGACATTTGCAATACATATGTTCAATATTAAAGCTAGTGCTAACGTAGAGCGCTCTCATTGTCCTCAGGGTGCAGAACATGCAAAATCTTCGCCGCTGCCCCCGCCAGTGACGAGCCAAGATCGCTCGATCATAGTGACGGTCAAGGGTGGTTCTCTTCGACGTCCCTGACTAGTGCGCGGCTCAGTATGACGACGTTGGTTGTAGACTGGTTGATCTAGTGATTGTTCCATTAACAAGTACACAAATTCTTTGGGTGAAACCCCATGGTCTCGCCTCCAGCTAGATCATCTGAGATTGTCTGCGCATGTACATCACATCGTTGTTGAATTTCTGGCTTGAGGCTTGTGCTTTGGGGAGATGAGGATGACGATCGCCAATTCGACCTTTTGTTGGACCCCTCAACATCAGCGCACGTGTGGAGAGTGTATTTTTTGTTGGACGACCTGTTTTCGTCGGTGATCTCTCTCATCAGTGATATGTTGTGATCGAAGAGACTATTTTGCCTCATGTTATTATCTTTTTTTCTGCAAGCCAATTTTATTCGGCATCAATGTTTGTTTTTTCTTGACATTGTTTAGGCTGTGTGAGATCGGGGACTATTCTACTTTTCGAAAAAAAAATATTGTTTTTCTTCGCTATATCTCAATGCCACAGTTAATAAGCTTTATCAATATTTATTTCTAAGTTGACTGCAATATTTCTATATCTCAGTCACCTTTTCAAGCCTCCCTATCTAGATCAGACCATTCCCATCCGATCTAAGTTCATAAAGTACGGATTAAACTTGCACTAAAGTCTAAAGTTACACTAGAAATGTATAATTTCATATGTGTAAGTTTAGGCTAACCAAGGTGAAATTTTAGGTGACACATTGATATCTACAGGAAAAAATTGACAACCAGACTTAGCAAAAGCGAAATTTCATTTTTCTGCAGAATCTTATCAAAAGGTACCATGAGCATCAGACCCAAGACTACCAGATTGATCTGAATAAACTATTCTTGGCATATAGTAATTTATATAGATCTTTGCAGCACAGGGAGTGTAACGCCATTTATATCAGCTGGAAACACGATTACACTCTTGATATGAGGCTGCTACTTTATTTGCCGATCCTTGTAAGCAAGAACATCAAGGTCAGGGCACTGCAATTCCAAGAACTCCCAGGATCATGTTCTTTCCCACCATTTCAGTAAAATCAACCATGCAGGAGCATGGCTTAAGCATGCTCACTGACCAAGCCATCTGAACCAAATACTATGTTCTGACTTATGCAACTGCACATCACGCAGCACCAGACATAATTCATCACATTCTTCTCATGTAATCTGGCAATCTAACATGAGTGTGTACATGTTTCAGTCCAATGCAGAAGGCACAAGGAAGGTACTGAAAACTGTGTCATTCCCTGACCCACTACTGCAGAAAAGCTTATAGACGCCAAGTGGTTAGTGACGGACAAAACTATGCCCGTCACTAGTAGTGCAGTGCAGATACAACATGCTTCCATACTCCGGTGTGCATCACCAAAACTAATGTTCCCCGGTTGCTTATAATATAGCAGTGTACATACATTTTTCATCACAATTACACTAGAAAGCAATTCAATTATCCAAACCGAAGAAGGATCCTCTAATACAGACCGGGCAATTCAATTCTCGTACACGGATGGATCTCTCCGTGTGTGTTATCGCCTATCACTTACCCTAAAGAAACTAAAACAATATGTACTCTTCAAACGGCGTTGGACGGTCAAAATGGAGCCGGCGAGCGCGAAGATGCTGACAAGACATTGCTGAACCCCGGAGGACTACCCACTGGGTCAACCACCGAGGAACTTTCGTATGGATGAAGTACATCTACGTAGGGAAGTAGATGGCGCCAAAATTGAACGCGCTTTGAGCAGCTCTTATAATCAATTCGTTGGATACAATAAAATTGTGGCATATATTTTAATTGAAACTCTTTTAGCTGAATGATCTTTACATTTTTATGTCGAGATACGTTCGTTCATATTGAAACTATAGGTAGGGGAACTTGGTGGATCTCTTTCAAATACATGTGCCATTACTGTCGGGACGACTAAAAGTTTCTTTCGGGACATGAAAAGATCCATTGTAGACGGTGAAAATGTCTTGATGCTTCGCCGCGGGCTTTTCAGTACCCATTCAAGTGTCTCACAATTGACGAAATAGGCCGTAGCCCCGCTTTATAAATAAAGCCTCACAACGGACAAACCGATATAAGGTGATGAGGAAATCCTCTTACACAGCAGAGCAAAGATAAACAACAAAGAACAAAAGGAAACCGGACTTGCCACCAAGGACCCCGACGCGAGATCAAGAGGTACCAAGACTCCACGACGACGCCCCCAAGAGGGTGACGACGCAAAGCGCCGCCGCCGTCGAGACCGAATAGTCAAGGGTTTTCACCCGGAGCCCTAGCTCGGAGAAGGTACCCTCAACGGCGCCCCCAAGAGGGTTACGACACCCGCAGGCGCAGTCACCGTTGGCGCCGGAGCGCGGAGCTTTCGCTCGGGAGAATCATCCTACCACAACTAATACCGTGAACCGCCCAAAGCCTCGAGCCAGGCCACCAAGACGCGATCTGGGAACCGCCATTGCCGAAGCGCTACCTGCACCAGGATCTCCCTCCGCCAACTCCACGCCACCCGCGTGGACCGAGAAGACGACCATCACCACTGCCACGTCCCTCGCCGCAGAGGCGTCCGCGCAGACCACCTTCCGGGGCCGTCGCCCCGGTGTCCAAGATCTCGCCCCCAAGGAGAAGCAGGAGTCATGACGGCGGTTCCACCGGCACAGACAGGAGAAGAACCAAGTCAGCCAGCCCTAGTACAGCGGGGGTACGACTAGCAGGACGCACCCGCCGGTCATGCCCGCAGACCTCGAGGAAACGAGGCTGCTAGGCGGTCACCGGATCTAGCCCCTCTAGGCTGGATCCAGCACTCCATCCACTCCATGGTCGGGGGAAGGGCTCCCGGGCGCACCGGGAGCCACTGAAACCACACAGGCAGCAGGGCCCGCCTAGCCCAGATCGGGTCCAAATGGGCCTAGATCTGGGCCGAGAGCCCGCCGTCTCAGGCCAGCTCCGCCAGCCACCATTCCGGAGCTGCGCCGCCCCGGTCTTCTCCGTCGCAGGCACCTGTGGAGACAGCGTCGTCGCCGAGCCATCCCCGCTGTCCGTCTTCCGCATCCATGGCCGAGATCTCTGGCCGAGAAGCCGCTGCCCGCGTCGCCTGAGTCGCCGCCGCCACCACGCGCCGCCGCCGTCCTAGACCCGCCGCACCACCACCGAGTATCCACGCCGCCGCCGGAGCGGCAGTGCCGCCGCGCCCTTGATCAACGCGGTGCCCACGCCGTCTTGCCCGACCCGCACTGGGATCCACGAGCGAGGGAGAAGAGGAGCCTCGCCGCCGCCAGCGCCCGGCCTTTGGCCGGCGACGCCGTCCGGCGGCGGGGAGGAGAGGGGATGGGAGAAGGGAGCTCGAGGCGACCGCGGGACGGGGTTCCCCTGCTCGCCCGCGCGGGGGGCGAAACAGGGGACAGAGAGGAGGGGGAGAGGAGGACGGGGAAGAGCGGTGCACGCCGGCGGCGGCCTGGCGGCTAGGGTTAGGGGTGGGTCGCGAGAGAGGAGATCCCGATTCTAGAAGGGCTCAAGTGTCTCACAATTGAAGTAGATTGGAACTTTTAATTTAATTGAACGGTCGACCCGAAGAATCAGAGCAGAACACCAATCTCATGTATGGCTCAATTCAAGCCCTAAATTTTACAGGAGCTTGAGCGAGAGCGTCTTGTAGCCCGGCCTGTTTAATGAAATCGTTTTTAGGCAAAATAAAATAATATAGATGTAGATACGGCTCCATCGCTGATCAGCAGCTTTTGGACCTTCAAAATAGTTTGTCATACGACAAACCATTGCTCTGAAAGAATCAGACCTCCAAAATAGTTTGAATAGCTTGCGCTGAAGGATGTCGGGATATGTTTTTTTATGTAGTCAATTTTTAACGTAACTGGATTGGTGGCCGACATGAACCCATCGACATTTACAGTGTTTTACAGGCCCGCAGATACCTGCCTCCGACATTTGGCCCAACAAACCAGATCGACACTCGCTGAACCCTAAAAGCTTAGAAATTTCATCGCATCCACTTCTCAGTCCTCACTCGCCAGTCACTCCCCCAAATTCAACACAAACCCTTGCTATCGCACCTCACCGGCGTCCATGGAACCGCAGCCGATCATCGGCGTCACCATGGAAAGTATGCAGACCCGCCTGCAGCGCGATGGCTGGGGCCCCCAGATGTTGGGGATGGGCACTGAGATGATGCTGCAGTATGTCTACGATTCCATCCCCTCCAGCCCGTCTACGCCGCCGCCCCTTTCTCGCGCGCCGGGCGGCGTGGGTCCCCGGCGGCGTCGACCGCATCAGTCACCTCCCCGACCCGATCCTCCGCAACATCATCTCCCGCCTCCCCGCCAAGGACGCCGTGCGCACCGCCGCGCTCGCCTCGTGCTGGCGCCTGCTCTGGCGCTCGGTGCCGCTTGTCCTCGACGACACACACTTCCTCGCAGGCATCGGCACGGGTGCGTGCGGCCGGCCCGCCATCGGCGACGACCCTCCTGGCCTTGCCGACGCAGTGTCCCGGTCCTCGCGGCACACCCGGGTCCGTTCCGCTGCGTCCACCTCACCTGCAGCACCATGGCGGCGCACCGGGGCGAGGTAGCACGCTGGCTCGACATCCTCGCCGCCAAGGGCGTCCAAGAGCTCGCCTTCATTAACCGCCCGTGGCCGCTCGACATCCGCCTCCCGGCAACGTTCTTCAGGTGCTCCTCCCTCACCCGCCTACACCTTGGGTCTGGAGGTTCCCGGACACCGCCGCCGTCCGCGCTCCGCCGCCTTCCCCAACCTCCGGGAGCTCGGCCTCTCCTCCATCGTCATGGAGGAACGCGACCTCGCCTTCCTGCTCGACAGAAGCCCCATCCTTGAGATCCTAACTGTGATTGTAATGCAGACTGGAGTGCGCCTCCGCCTTGTAAGCCGCACCTTGCGCTGCGTTCAGCTATGCATTTCCTATCTGGAGGACGTCGCCATAGTGGATGCCCCTCGCTTGGAGAGGTTCTTGCTGTTTATGGCAGGATTGACCAAGAAGCCCTCCACGATCAAGATTGGTCATGCGCCCAACCTGCGCGTTCTGGGATACCTTGAGCCAGGAAAGCATGTGATGGAGATTGGCAACACTGTCATCACGGTCCGCAGCGCACTCGATCTTATTACCCATGTGAATTAACAATGTGTACCAATATGTGATCTTAATTGGTTTCTCTTTCGGTGCATGCAGGCTCGGACTAAGGAGAGCCCAAGCACCGTCGTCCCGAGTGTCCAGATCTTGGCATTGGAGGTGAAATTTAGTGTCCGCAATGAAGTCATGAAAGTTCCCAGCTTCCTCAGATGTTTTCCCAACGTTGAGACGCTCCATGTCAAGGTAAAAAATTGTTAAGGCCCATAGATTCATTTTCCAGTATGATTCATTTTCATAACTAGCTGAACTATGTATGCTGATATAATTTGCAGTCAGCGACAGCTTATGAGGAGGCGGAGCCCACCGGCAAGGTTAGTCTCAAGGTATGGCAACAGGGCGGTCCCATTACCTGTGTCCTGCGGCACTTGAAGAAGATGATTTTCCATGAATTCAGAGGTTTGATAAACGAGGTTGTGTTCCTCAAGTTTATTGCTGAGAGAGCTCTCTGTCTGGAGAAGATGGTGATTGTGGTGGCCTATAGCTGTCACTCTTCAGGGGAGGATGTGAATTCCATACTAAAGCCTCTGACTTGCGCAAAATGGACCGGCAGAACTTGTAAACTTCAAGTCTTCAAGAGCCCATTCACTCATGGGGCGGGTAGTCCAGTTTATAACATCAAGTTGGCACCTGAGTCTTCGCTTGCTGATCCTTTTGGCATGATCTACTATGAAGAATCGTTGTAATTGCTGGAAGTTGTTAAGTACTTATCAAAACTGTTGCACACTATCTTTAGTACTTAAACTTTTTCTTGTTATCAAAACTGGCAGCACCTGATATCTTTAGTGTTATTTGTACTTAGCTGAGTCATGTTTCAGTGATATTACATGACAAAACTTGAGCTTAATATGTGGCTAGATATTGGTGGTAGTAACGTTGAATTCGATGTACCAAAGGCAGTGATTCATATTTCAACTAACTTGTGGTGATTCTTGTCTGTTCCTCAAGTTTGGCATCAGTCAGTCCTATGAATCGCTGTAACTGCAGCATTCCTCTCGTACAAGACTGGTGGTGGTCTTGTACTCAGATGATTTTGTTATCATAATTGACATCAGCTTATATATGCTGTTCATGTGATTTTCTAGCATTAACAAGTTGTGTCCTGTAGTCCCGCTTCAGACGTTACATCATAGAACTTATGCTAACATTGCGCCTGGTTGTGTTGGTTGGAGAAATGGAGAGTTCGACAAATTTCTAGCTAAGCTAAGGCAATTCTTCATATTTTACCAATTCTTGAGGATATTACTTCGAGGTCTATATCTAGCCTATTACTCCTTTTGCTGATCTGCATCCTGAATGCTGATGGTTTGTTGATGGTACGTTGTGAGTCAATTGTGAGCGAGTAAGTTGTGATACAATTCTTAGCAGAGTACCTTGTGAGTATGCGAGCTGAGATATCTATTATGGTCTTTCTGATCTGTTCAATTGGAGACCTACTTTTTTGCAGCTATGGAAGTTAGGTTGATCAATTGCCATTAGGTTCTGTTTGGAATGTAGGGGTTAATTTGTCCCCCTCTGAAATTTTGGTGCATTCCCTCCATTTCGTGCAATTCCTTAATATTGCGAACGATAATTGTGCTCCTAGTAGTTTACTTGTTGTAGCTTCAACTGCTTGGCATATGTGGGCTTGCTTTGACCAGTTTATAGGTCAAGTTTTCTTGCTTGGAGTGTATGAAACTAGTTGAACCTTGGCGCATACACTTATCAGTGTGGCTTAAACACTGCGCCAAGGCTTGTTTTCAACTCGCGATTGAATAGATAAGGTACGTTGGGTTAGAGGTTACTATTACGTTGGGTATCCCTGTATTTTGTATCCATGTAAGATGCAATTTTGTGCAAACATTGAAGCTTTCTTTCATGGATGATGTGTTGAAAACGTTGTGCTTCTTCCGATGTGATGCAATTCATGGATGATTTGTGATGTGAAGGAACTAAGAACATGACACATGTACTGAATATAAAGTTTGTGAACTTGCTATGGACTGAATTCCCTGGCCTCTTCCTCTGTAAACTGACAATATAAAAAGCCCGTGTGCTCAACCATAATAAGAAAAGGAAGCAAATACATGCTCATAAACTGGTCTCTCCAAACACTAGCAACAGAAGGTAAACTCATGAGTATTTTCGAGTATGTGTTGCATATTGTATCTCTGAATATTATAGTTCTTCTGAATATGTGTTGCGTGATTTGATTATATCTCTGAATGTTGAATGATTTCAAGCTCCACATATTCCTTTGCATGTTGTTTGATTGAGTGTACTGCACATAGGTGTTGTTTGAAAAAAACATTCCTAGTAATTTTTTTCCACATATTCCTGTCCTGCGCTTCACTTTCACAGTTTCACTTAGTGGATTGCCACATTGATTCAACAGAATGCTAGATTGATTCCGTAGATCACCATCAAGTCACAATTAACATCCAAAAATTACATCAGAATCTGTACAAGAACATTTTCCACGTTGATTAAACCAGCAAAACACTCAGATAAGCTACAGAGAAGCAGCGCTGCAACAAAGCTTCAAGAAGCAGCGCCGCCGCCGCGTCGCCGTCGCATGGAGAAGCACTGATGCCGCCGGGTATCCGTAACGTGGGGTAAGGATGACTCCAACGGGGCGACCCAAACAGACGCGCGTTTGGTCCGCGTTTTGTCTGTTTGGGTCAACAAACGGACGCGTGTCCGGCCCAGGTCCGCCCCTTTCTCGCCACTGCACCCAACGGGCCGACACATTGAGTCCGCCCGGCCAGCGTTTTGATCATTTTTTCCCCGGCTAGGTTTTGACATCATAAAATGGATCACACCATATAAATAATACAATTCAAATAGTCCAGCAAATATTTATTACAAATCCAAATAATTCAAGCAAATATTTATTACAATCCAAATAGTTCACAAACAAAACAAATAGTTTCACAAATAATACAAATGGTTCATCAAATATTTCATAGTTTTACAAACCAAATAAATAGGAAATCAGTAGTTTATCAAATGGAACTTCTGGTTTTCGTAGTGCTGCCAGAGATGCTCCACCAAATCATTTTGGAGCTGAAGATGTGCCACCTTCTCACGAACGTCACGGTGGAAGTCTAGGAACTGAGCATATGTGGACGGTCCCTCGGGCTGAACCAACTCACCCTGAAATTGCCATGTCTGATCATGCATACCCTCATCGCGTTCATCCTCCACAATCATGTTGTGCATGATCACACAAGTTGTCATCACCTCCCACATGGTGTCCTTGTCCCATGTTCTAGCAGGGTGTCGAACAATAGCCCATCGAGACAGGAGGGCACCGAATGCACGCTCCACATCCTTTCTAGCACTTTCTTGTTCCTTGGAGAATCTCTTCTTCTTCTCATCATTTGGATTGGAGATGGTCTTCACGAATGTAGTCCATGTAGGGTAAATGCCATCGGCAAGATATTATGGCTTCTTGTACTCCCGGCCATTGATCTGAATTGTCACCTCGGGTGCTAGACCATTGGAGAGCCTGTGGAACACCGGAGACCGCTGAAGCACATTGATGTCATTGTGCGAGCCGGCCATGCCAAAGAACGAGTGCCAAATCCACAAATCT
Organism: Poa pratensis; assembly: GCA_947311845.1. Taxonomy (NCBI): domain Eukaryota; kingdom Viridiplantae; phylum Streptophyta; class Magnoliopsida; order Poales; family Poaceae; genus Poa; species Poa pratensis. The sequence goes on along the minus strand of CAMZMU010000050.1, from coordinate 36,941,280 downwards.
TGTGATGCCACGGCCTCAAGTACGACCGTGCACGCCCCAACATGGCCCTTGTACTGCCCCTGCCAAGCAAATGGGCAGTTCCTCCACTCCCATTGCATACAATCTATGCTCTCAATCATCCCAAGGAAGCCTCTGGCCTCGTTGATGGACAAGAGCCGGGTCATGTCGGCAGCATTGGGTGCCCTCAGGTCCTCCGGGCCGAACACCTGTACCACGGCTCTGCAAAACTTGTACATTGCTTCTAGGCACGTGGACTCACTCATCCGCACGTACTCGTCAACAAGATCACCGGCAACTCCATATGCAAGCATGCGAATTGCGGCGGTGCATTTCTGATACGACGAGAAGCCGTAGGTACTGATTGATGACGTGGATCACACGTTCGTTGGGAGACCCCAAGAGGAAGGTATGAAGCAGTGTATCAGCAATTTTTCTCAGTATGAAACCAAGGTTTAATCGACCAGTAGGAGCAAGAAATCACTTCTGAAGGTTGTTGGTGGCGGAATATGGCACGGCGCAACACCAGGGAATCCGGCGACCGACGTGGAATCTGCACACAACACAATCAAACTACTTTGCCCCAACGAAACAGTGAGGTTGTTAATCTCACCGGCTTGCTGAAAACAAAGGATTAAACGTATGGTGTGGAAAACAGTAGTAAATTACAAAGAATGAAAAGGAACAATGTTGCAGTTGGTTGTATTATCAGTGTAAAAGAATGGACCGGGGTCCACAGTTCACTAGTGGTGTCTCTTCATAAAAGATAACTAACATGCTGGGTGAACAAATTACAGTTGGGCAATTGACAAAATATTGAGCGCATGACAATGCATATATATGACATGATGATTACTATGATATTCATGTGGGCATTACGACAAAATACATAGACCATTATCCAACAGCGTCTATGACTAATAATCCACCTTCAGGTTGTCATCCGAGTTCCCCGTTGGTATTAAGTTGCAAGCAATGGATAATCGCATTAAGTAATGTGCGTAATGTAAACAAATGCATTAGACCTAACGGCGCACCCTTAAGCTAAGCATCGGTTATTTTATCCCTAGTGGCAACAGCACATCCACAATCTTAGAAGTTATTGTGACTCTCCCAGATTACCGGAGGCATGAACCCACTATCTAGTATAAATACTCACTCTTAGAGTTACAAGCATCTACTTGGCCAAAGCATCTACTAGTAACGAAAAGCATGCAAGATCATAAATAACATATAAGATAGATTGATAATCAACTTGACATAGTATTCAATATTCATCGGATCCCAGCAAACACAACATGTAGCATTACAATAAGATGATCTTGATCATGATAGGCAGCTCACAAGATCTAAACATGATATCATAAAGTGGAGAGACAACCATCTAGCTACTGCTATGGACCCATAGTCCAAGGATGAACTACTCACGCATCACTCCGGAGGCAGGCATGGTGATGTAGAGCCCTCCGGTGATGATTCCCCTCTCCGGCAGAGTGCTGGGAAGAGCTTCTGAACCCTCTCGAGCTAGGGTTGACGGCGGCGGCGTCTCTGGAACTTTTCGTGGATAATGGCTCGGGTATTTAGGGTTTTCGCGTCGGGATGAATAAATAGGCGAAATAGCGGCGGCTGGAGACGCCCGTGGGGCCCACACCACCCCACGGCGCGGCAGGGGGGCCCGCGCGGCCCCATGGTGTGGCTGCCTCGTGGCTCCCCTCCGTCTCTCCTTTGGACTCCGTGTACATGTGATGCATGTAAAACGCATACATGAACTTTGCACTTTAATTGCTTATATTCCAATCATATTTGCATCATATAAGGGTTATATCAATGTTTTATAATGATTTTGGGAATATTTCATAGTTTTCCCATTTATTTGGAATTAACCCTGTTTTTCCAGAAAACGTCTTTTTTAGTGTTTCAGACTTTCCGGGAGCTTCGGGACTCCAAAAAGGGCAAGGCCAAAGAGCACGGTTCAGAATTTTCGAGACGAACGCAATGGGCTTAAATTGAAGACCAGAAGCCCAACAGGCTGGAAATGGGAGGGTCCCACGCGGCCTAAAATGCCTGGCCGCGTGGGCCCAGCTCGTTTCCACCTCGGAGCTCCGTGGCCGTCGATCTTTGCTCCACCGACATAGTCTTGACCTAAAAACGCCTATAAAAAAGGTCCCCTGGCGTTTCGCGAAAGGAGGCGGCGGAGAAACACAAAACCACGAAACAGGAGACAGAAGGCTGCCGCCGGAGAAGATCGGAGGGGGGAAACGCCGCCGGAATCGCCTCCGGAGGGCTCCACCCCCTCCGGCGTGTTCATCATCAACATCTTCATCGCCGTTGCTGCCTCCCATGATGAGGAGGGAGTAGTTCTTCATCGGGGCTGAGGGCTCTACCGGTAGCTATGTGGTTCATCTCTCTCTCCCATGATGTGATCTTTATGTGATCATGAGCTTTGTAATCTAATTGAATTCATGGATGTTTCTCCTTCATTGTTTGTGCTACTCAAGTGGTTTTATCAATGTAATTTCCGGAGTCACCTTTGTCCCATGGTGTGAAGTTGACAGTGTGCGCACCGTGTGTGACTCTTAGGCTAAAGGTTACAGAAATACTTACCATGAGTTATTCTTTGTGTTGGATGTCACTATAAAATTGTGGTGTTTGTTTAGTACTATTTTGGGGCACTCATAGTGACCTTGGGCTTCCCTAGATGTGGAAGACAGACTTTAAGGTGTGCTTTTGTAGCCCTACACGATGGTCTTGGTGTTCTATGATATTGTGGTGTTTGCTCACTCAGACTTTAAGGTGTGCTCTTGTAGCCCTACGCAGTAGATTGGTATTTCTATCCAACGGGAGAATAGTTCAGAGTAGCAAAGTGAAGAGGAAATATCTATGTATTCAATTGTTGAGAGTGTCCACTAGTGAAAGTATGATCCCTAGGCCTTATTTCCAAGCATCCTAGAAAACCTTTGTCTTGTCCTCTTGCATTGAAGAGGATTGGTACACTTCCACATTCTTGCCTTGTTACATCAAACTTCCATCCATTAAATCAACCACCTTGTTCCTTAAACTTGTTTAGTGCATAATCAACTAAAACTTGTGACACTTTAGTTGTAGGGAATAGATAACTTTTCCTTCTTGCTCCTGCGGATCGATACCTTACTTCCACATTGAGAGGTGCTACAGTGATCCCTTGCTCTTGGGGGTTATCAACGTGTTGGAAAAATAGGAGGTTCTGTCCAAGTTTCGTCCAATTCCGAGAATATTTCCAGACTAGCTTTTCTGGAATACAAAAACAGCAGAAAACAGGAACTGGCACTGTGGCATCTTGTTAATAGGTTAGTCCCAGAAAATGCATAAAAATGCTATGAAGTGTATATAAAACATGTAACAATTGGTATAATATCAACATGGAACATCAGAAATTATAGATACGTTTGAGACGTATCAAGCATCTCCAAGCTTAGTTCTACTCGTCCTCGAGTAGGTAAAACGATAAAAACAAAATAATTTCTGAGGTGACATGCTACCATCATAATCTTGATCAAATAGTATTGTAAAGCACATGTTATGAATGAAGTGATCCAGGTCAATGGTCTATAGTTTGCTAGCAAGTAGATAATGAGCAAACAACTGAATCATATAAGCAAAAAAATTTCATGAATAGTACTTTCAAGACAAGCATCAAAGAGTTTTGCATAAGAGTTAACTCATAAAGCAATATATTCTAAGTAAAAGGTATTTAACCAACACAAAGGAAGATTTAAGCTTCAGCAATTGCTTTCAACTTTGAACATATATATCTTATGGATATTTGTCAACACAAAGCAATATAATAAGTGCAATATACAAGCATATAAAAATTGTTGCACCAAAGTTGACACTAGTGTTTGCTTCTAAGATAGAAAGAAGTAGGAAAACTGACTCAACATAAAAGTAAAAGAAAGGCCCTTCGCAGAGGGAAGCAGGGATTAAGTCATGTGCTAGAGCTTTTTAAGTTTTTGAAATCATATAGAGAGTAAAAATAAGTTTTGAGAGGTGTTTGTTAATTTTCAACGAATCAGAAAATGGAAAGTACAATATGGCCCCTGCCAACCAGACTTTTTAGAGCGGCTCCCATGAAGGACGTTATTTCTACCAGCAAGGCAGATCATCCCTCTTTCTCTTTTGTTTACTGATACGTCTCAAACGTATCTATAATTTTTGATGTTCCATGCTTGTTTTATACCAATTGCTACATGTTTTGCATCTACTTTATATCACTTTTATACATTTTTTGGGACTAACCTATTAACAAGATGCCGAAGTGCCAGTTCCTGTTTTCTGCTGTTTTTGTATTCCAGAAAAGCTAGTCTGGAAATATTCTCGGAATTGGACGAAACTACACGGGGGTGCCTATCTTTTCCAGAACACACCTAACGGAGCGGAGGAGGGCCACCAGGGCCCCACACGCCACGAGGGCGCGGTTCCCCCCTCTGCCGCGCCCTGGGGTGGTGTGGGCCCCTCGGGGTCCGCAGCCGCCGCCCTTTCGCCTACTTATTCCCCCCGACGCGAAAACTCTAAGTACCTGAGCAAATATCCACGAAAAGTTACAGAGACGCCGCCGTCGTCAACCCTAGCTCGGGAGGGTTCAGAACCTCTTCCCGGCACCCTGCCGGAGAGGGGAATCGTCACCGGAGGCTTCTACATCGCCATGCCTGCCTCCGGAGTGATGCGTGAGTAGTTCATCCTTGGACTACGGGTCCATAGCAGTAGCTAGATGGTTGTCTCTCCACTTTGTGCCATCATGTTTAGATCTTGTGAGCTGCCCTACATGATCAAGATCATATTATTGTAATGCTACATGTTGTGTTTGCTGGGATCCGATGAATATTGAATATTATGTCAAGTTGATTATCAATCTATCTTATATGTTATTTAAGATCTTGCATGCTTTCCGTTACTCGTAGATGCTTTGGCCAAGTAGATGCTTGTAACTCCAAGAGAGAGTATTTATGCTAGATAGTGGGTTCATGTCTCCGTTTAACCTGGGACAGTGACAGAAAGTTCTAAGGTTGTGGATGTGCTGTTGCCACTAGGGATAACCTAACGATGCTATGTCCACGGGCATATGTGTTTGTTTACATTACGCACTTTACTTAATGCAATTATCCGTTGCTTGCAACTTAATACCAACGGGGGACTCGGATGACAACCCGGCGGTGGATTATTAGTCATAGATGCTGTTGGATAACGATCTATGTATTATGTCGTAATGCCCAATTAAATATCATAGTAGTCAACATGTCATGTATATGCATTGTCATGCGCTCACTATTCGTCAATTGCCCTGCTGTAATTTGTTCACCCAACATGTTAGTTATCTTTTATGGAGAGACACCACTAGTGAACTGTGGACCCCGGTCCATTCTTTTACACTGATTAAACAACCACAAACTGCAAACTGTTTCTTTTTCATTCTCTGCAATTTAATACTCATTTTCCACACCATACGTTTAATCCTTTGTTTTCAGCAAGCCAGTGAGATTGACAACCTCACTGTTTCGTTGGGGCAAAGTAGTTTGATTGTGTTGTGTGCAGGTTTGACGTCGGTCGCCGGATTCCTTGGTGTTTCGACGTGCCATATTCCGCCACCAACAACCTTCAGAAGTGATTTCTTGCTCCTACTGGTCGATTAAACCTTGGTTTCATACTGAGGGAAACTGCTGCTACACTGCTTCATACATTCCTCTTGGTGTCTCCCAACGAACGTGTGATCCACGTCATCAATCAAGCTTTTTCTGGCGCCGTTGTCGGGGAGCAAGAGGATTTCTGCAAGGGGAGTTTCACGCTTCCAATCTCTTTACTTTGTTATTGTCTTGTTTAGTTTATTTTTATCTAGTCTTGTTTTCTTTATTTATCAAAAACACAAAAAAATTGCACAAAATTTTTTTGAGGCAGATTTAAATAATCTTTCTGTGATTTTACAGAAATAAAACGGTGAACAGCAGAAATCTGTTCCTGCGCAGAAATCCAAATCTAGCATCATCTTCCTATTAGAGGCAATACTTGGCACAACAATGCGATAAAATAAAGATACAAATGAATTTTTACGGAAGTAAACAACTCCTTGACTCAAAAACTGAAAACAAAAGATACTGGGTTGCCTCCCAAAAGCGCTTTCTTTAATGCCTTTTAGCTAGGCTTGAAGATTTTAATGATACTTTCATAGGAATAAGAGTTGAAAAACAAAATGGAGCATCAAAAGACAAATATCAACACATTTAAGTCTAACCCACTTCCTATGCAAGGAAATATTGTAATAGAATAAATTATTGAAGCATAAAACAACTAGCATAGAAAGACGAAACAAATGCAACTTCAAAATTTTCAACATATAGATAGGTGTTTTAGTAACTTGAAATTTTTTACAACCATATTTTCCTCTCTCATAATAACTTTCAGTAGCATCATGAACAAACTCAACAATATAACTATCACATAAAGCATGCTTTTCATGATCTACAAACACATAATTTTTATTAAGCTAAAAAACAATGGGGTCATTAAACCCAATTTTGACAATAGTAGTATAACAAATATCATTAGGCAATATAGGACCATCATCAAGAGCATTATCATATAAGACATTAGGGAGCACATTTTTACTTTCTGCAATTTCCTTTTCTACTTGAGTCAAGGAGTTTGTTACTTCAAATTTATCAAAAGGAGATATTTCAATAGAATCATGACATTCAACAATATAGCATTTCTCCTGCTTAGGTAGGCATGGAGGGTAATCATATAATGTAAGAGTTAAAGAGTTACTATCATTAGAAGGTAGATCCTCCTTTTGTTCATCACTCTCTTCCTCTTTTTCATCCAACAAGTTTTCAGTTTCAGCAGTTTCTTCTCCCACGGGTTCCTGAAAGGTAGCAAGTTGTTCTGGAAAGGGAGGTGTTTATGCCTCCTACAACAAAAACATTCATTAAAGCACCAGGCTTCATCATAAGTAAAGCACAAGTTTCTAGCAAAACAATTCAATTTATATATTTGTACCCATAAGTGTTTCCCTTTTTGAGACAAGCGGTATTCCTTATAGTAATTCTGCTGTTCCTCCGTGAACCCACTTAGACAATAAGATTTTGTTTCAAAGAGAAAACCCATTGATAGCGAATAAATAACTAGACATAATAACAAACCGAAATAAACTAAATGCAAGAAACTATTTTTTTGTGTTTTTGATAAATAAAGAAAACAAGACTAGATAAAAATAAACTAAACAAGACAATAACAAAGTAAAGAGATTGGAAGCGTGAAACTCCCCTTGCAGAAATCCTCTTGCTCCCCGACAACGGCGCCAGAAAAAGCTTGATTGATGACGTGGATCACACGTTCGTTGGGAGACACCAAGAGGAATGTATGAAGCAGTGTAGCAGCAGTTTCCCTCAGTATGAAACCAAGGTTTAATCGACCAGTAGGAGCAAGAAATCACTTCTGAAGGTTGTTGGTGGCGGAATATGGCACGTCGAAACACCAAGGAATCCGGCGACCGACGTCAAACCTGCACACAACACAATCAAACTACTTTGCCCCAACGAAACAGTGAGGTTGTCAATCTCACCGGCTTGCCGAAAACAAAGGATTAAACGTATGGTGTGGAAAACAGTAGTAAATTGCAAAGAATGAAAAGGAACAATGTTTGCAGTTGGTTGTATTATCAGTGTAAAAGAATGGACCGGGGTCCACAGTTCACTAGTGGTGTCTCTCCATAAAAGATAACTAACATGCTGGGTGAACAAATTACAGCTGGGCAATTGACAAAATATTGAGCGCATGACAATGCATATATATGACATGATGATTACTATGATATTCATGTGGGCATTACGACAAAATACATAGACCGTTATCCAACAGCGTCTATGACTAATAAACCACCTTCAGGTTGTCATCCGAGTTCCCCGTTGGTATTAAGTTGCAAGCAACGGATAATCGCATTAAGTAATGTGCGTAATGTAAACAAATGCATTAGACCTAACGGCGCACCCTTAAGCTAAGCATCGGTTATTTTATCCCTAGTGGCAACAGCACATCCACAATCTTAGAAGTTATTATCACTCTCCCAGATTATCGGTGGCATGAACATACTATCTAGCATAAATACTCACTCTTGGAGTTACAAGCATCTACTTGGCCAAAACATCTACTAGTAACGGAAAGCATGCAAGATCATAAATAACATATAAGATAGATTGATAATCAACTTGACATAGTATTCAATATTCATCGGATCCCAGCAAACACAACATGTAGCATTACAATAAGATGATCTTGATCATGATAGGCAGCTCACAAGATCTAAACATGATAGCATAAAGTGGAGAGACAACCATCTAGCTACTGCTATGGACCCATAGTCCAAGGATGAACTACTCACGCATCACTCCAGAGGCAGGCATGGTGATGTAGAGCCCTCCGGTGATGATTCCCCTCTCCGGCAGAGTGCCGGGAAGAGCTTCTGAACCCTCTCGAGCTAGGGTTGACGGCGGCGGCGTCTCTGGAACTTTTCGTGGATAATGGCTCGGGTATTTAGGGTTTTCGCGTCGGGATGAATAAATAGGGGAAAGGGCGGTGGCTGGAGACGCCCGTGGGGCCCACACCACCCCACGGCGCGGCAGGGGGCCCGCGCGGCCCCATGGTGTGGCTGCCTCGTGGCTCCCCTCCGTCTCTCCTTTGGACTCCGTGTACGTGTTGGAAAAATAGGAGGTTATGTCCAAGTTTCGTCCAATTCCGAGAATATTTTCAGACTAGCTTTTCTGGAATACAAAAACAGCAGAAAACAGGAACTAGCAATGTGGCATCTTGTTAATAGGTTAGTCCCAGAAAATGCATAAAAATGCTATGAAGTGTATATAAAACATGTAACAATTGGTATAATATCAACATGGAACATCAGAAATTATAGATACGTTTGAGACGTATCAGGTACCAACTACATCTCTTTTGGATATGAAATAATCACCAAAATGCATCACCCCCAACCGGATACGATTGAACAATGATCTCCTCATCCGGAAAAGGCGCCGGAAAATCTTGGGAGGATATGTGGATTTCACTGGACGAAACTAGTCCCCATAGAGCTGGACATGGCCAGCTGCCCTGTTCCGGTCCAAGGCAGGAGAACGGCCCGGCAATGACCCTCGGAACACCGGCCGCATCCTCTCTATGTACTCATTGACGATGAGGGTGGCAACCAGGCCGTCACTCTCATAGTCGGAGGAATCGTCCGATGATGACTCGTACATGATGTAGTTCTTATAGTACCACTCATCAGAGCTATCCATGGCAATGTTCCTACCTGAGTTGTTGTCGGGGCAAACGGCCAAACACCTTGTGGGCGGCGTTGGTGTCGCGGGTTCTCCGAGAGATGTGACCGCAAGATTCACCGGCCGTGGGGGGGGGGGGGGGGAGGAAGACGGCGGGGAAGAGGAGCAGCAGACGGCGTCACCGGAATGGCCTGCAGTGCCAAATCGAGGAGCGACGGCGGGGTGGCGATGGGAGGGGCGAGGGAGGAGGAGGAGATTGAGGTGGGGAATGATCTGATACGCGGGCCAGGGGCGTACTAGAGAAGGACACAATTGCGCTCCGCGCGCGTCCGCGACCGACGCAAACCTGGCCCAAATTTGGGCCACGAATGGGTCGCGGCGGACAGGAGAACGGACGCGCGGTCCGTTTGCGTCGCCCCGTTGGGCCGTGTTTTTGGCTCGCGCGGATGGGGACGGATGCGCGCGGACTCGATGCGTCGCCCCGTTGGAGTCATCGTAAGCTTCGGGTCTCCGTCGCGTCGCGTCGCGTCTCCACCCAAGGTTACCGCGGTCGCCGGGGACAACGCCGCAACCAGCACCAGGTCGGTATCGAGTGGGGCAACCATCGGCCTCCAAATCGCCCCCCTCAAAGATCTAATCCAGGTTGCTCTCCGTCGCAGGCTCGCAGCAGCAGCCACCGAGGTCGTCGACTCGCCGTTCCTATTCTCCGTCGGGGCACCGGATTTTTTTTTGAAACTGTCGGGGCACCGGATTAAAGACGTCGAGTCAAAAGGATTGTATTTATTTTCAAACAAAAAAAAGGATTGTGTTTTTTTACTGAATGATTTTCAAGCAAATGGGTAAGTGGAGGGGGGTTTCAGCAAAAGTGTGTTTAAGTGGCTGGGGCGTTTTCCACTTTTGATCTAGGCCGTCTGCTTTCGATCCGATGAACTGGAAAGAAAGTTTTCAGGTTTTCACCAAACAACAGTTTTCACTGGATACCTCGCCTTTGTTAATAGTCTTACCTTGTATAGCTGCATGGAGTTATCTTACTCTTTTCTACTGTATTTTGACACCTTGCATAGTCTATGTTGTACATAATGTTCTGGGAGACAGCGGTAGCTTATTCGATTGCCGAGGCCAAAAGTTGTAAGGTTGCAAGTGTAGGACATCCATTTCTGCCATGAATAATACAATAGCATGAGGTCTAGATGCACCCACTGTTTTAAAAATATTTTTCAAAATGTCAAAAAAATTCAAATAAAATTTTCGGATATACTAGATGACATTTTATGTTAGGAAAAAGTTTCACGAAGAAAAGACATTATTTGTGTGCTGTGCAAAAAAGACAAATCCAGGATTTTCAAAATGCCTCTGTACATGATTACATTTTTCTTTTTTGCACATGTTACATAAAATGTCTTTTTTTGGCGAAACTTTTTTTGCTAACATAAAGTGTCATGATGTATATCCCAAATTTTATTTGGGATTTTTTGACATTTTGAAAAAAAATGTTTTACATAATGGGTGCATCCGCACCCGTGACCCGAAAGCCTTGTCTGCTATGCTTTGTCCTCAGTCTAGTCCATCATATATAATAGTGTGCATTAGGCGTCACTAACTTTACCAATATCCTTTACGATTGTTCCTTGAAGTTTGTTCTCTGTTTAGCCATCATCTGATCTGTGCAATTGCAGATTTGTATTATGCTAGCTAGGTCCATCAATTTCCATGTATCAGATAAATTTTGTGATGCAGTAGTTTCAAGAAATTTGTAGGTTATCCCTTTTTTTTTTTGCTTGGAGTGTATGTCTACTTATTTTGCTTAGTCATACCTTGGCGCATATGGGTAGCAGTATGTCTTGAGCCAATGCTGGTTTTGAACTCTTGATTAGACCCGTTGGCTTAAGCAGTGTAGTATCTAGTAATACATTCCTATTTAGTTCTGTAAATTTATATAGCTTTGTGTTTATGTGTTCTCATACTAGCAGTATTTAAACATCTTGCGTTATATTCCACTTACATAATGTTGTACAACAGTACAGGAAGATAGTGCTACAAGAGTATTCATAGGGACATTTCCTAGGAGAGAACCAGCAATATTCAGTACACTACCCAATGGCTGCAGCTCCGAAACAGATAGGCATAGCAGCAGGGGGCTGTCACACCAGGGTGAGGTTGGACTGGGAATGTTCAGGTGAAGAAGGCAGGTGGCGGACCTGTGGATTGGGACTGGGAGCCGGCAGGAGAGGGAGAGCTCGTCGCGGGAGATGAGAGACGGTGCATTGTGGGCAGGAGAGGTGGCGGCGTAGAAGAATTGAGCTGGGGATTCACGGCTGAGCGCGTGACGGTGGCGGCTGGAGTGGGGCGGTGGGTGATTGCGCCTTGCAGGCTTTGCCCTTCCTACGTTTCACGGTGGCGACGCATAAAAGACTAGCTTGCAGCGATGGGCTGTCGAGTTCTGCTTTGCATCATGCAAGAATAGCCAGGTGATGGAGTACCAGTTATTCGAACCCAAATGGACCGTTTTAGACCTGCAGGGAATTCCACATCCACTCTTGAAGAATTCAGTTCTCAAAAATCAAAAAACTCTTCAAGAATTCTAATACCTTTTGTACATATAAATAAACAAGAAGTCAAAAACCTCTAAAAAACAAAACTAGTAATAATAACTCTGGGACACCAAGCTGCTTCACGGTGGGAGTGTTCTCTTAGACCTAAGTATAAGGCGGAGAGTTATGGAAAGCTCGGCTACTCAAGGAGTATCCTAGGTTCAATCGGCTATGTTTCAAATGTGGTGAAGTTTGCACCAAGTCATCATTATGTTGCTTCTGCTCAACAAAAGGCCATGAAAGCAACTAATGTTGATGCAGTCTTATCTACGGAGTTGCTTGAAGCATAGTGGACTTAGATGGCCGCGTTAAAAAATTGACTAAAGATCCCTAAATGTACTATAAATGGGATCCCACCTTCCACTGCCTGGGGCCAAGAAAAACATGATCATTTTGTATAATTCTCAGAGAAACTTCCCACAATAATTAACAGAATACAAATTAAATAAATTAGGTAGTTTATAGTGTTTATTTAAGGGTCTCAGTAATGTTTTAATCCTGGAGGTTTCAGTCTCAAGTATTTTCTGGTTTAGTGGGTATGTCTGTTAGTTTTTGTGGCGTGCTGAGTGCTGACTCAATCTAACACTTGGTGATCTCCTCCAAACATTCTAAGAGCATCTCCAACCGGACTAGACAAATTTGACCCTCTATATGTCATGGACATTGGCCGGGAAACCCCATTTATCCGCCCGGGCAACCGCACCCCCACATCCAAACCCTCCAAAACATGCAAACACATGCATTTACATTCAACACAAATTTATCACAAAGTCATCACACATTTAATACAAATTTATCACAAATTCGACAAGTCAATCGCCCCTTTTTTTGGCCATGGCGGCTCTACTTGCCATCACCGGATTTGCTTTTCCCCTTATCATTTTCAAATGCTCAAACAATGGGCCAACCTAAATGGTATTCTCTCAAGTTGATGACACAAAATAGTGGCCGACTCCATCTACCAAATAAAAAATCACTCAACATATGCAAGCAACAAACACAAAATTCAAGCAAACCTAACTTTAATTTTCCACCTGGCCATAGCACCCGACAAACTTGTTCAAAGAGTCTTGTATGCATGCCCACTTATGACGGAGGGAGCTCTCGGTGCGAGTGGTCTGGATTGTATATGGATGTTCATTGTAAACTCGATAAATCTTCCCCAAAAATCCTAGGTCTTTGTTTCATCAACGAATCCATGCATCTCACCAACCAAGGTTTGCACAACAACTCATCCTCATGGACGGATTAGAATTTCCGTCTCGCTGGCTTTGGGTCCGACATTGAACGAACAAGTATCCCAATTAAAATACCGTCCTAAATACATCTCATGATGATAAAGGAGATGCAGAAGGACAAACCTGTGGTATGTCGAACACTTGGTCAGCTCCGACCGCGCCGGAGTTGTACGACGTGCGACTGCATTCCCCCTTACAAGCCGGCGACATGGATCTATTGTCCTCTAGCGAGAGGCAGAGGGCGAGCTCCTCTTCGTCTGACACGGGGCTAGAAACCTCCACCACAAGCGCATCCTAGTAGAGGTTGGTTTCAGACCCAGATCCGCTGCGGAGCTGGCCATGGTGGAGCGAACGGGAGGGGAGAGGCCGGGGAGGGGAGTCTAGTGGAGCGGATCGGTCGAGAGTGAGGGTAGTGTTTAGTATAGCTTGTGGAGGGAATGCGGTATGTGTGTGGGTCAGACTAGGCCATCCTGGGCCGGATCCGACGTGGCAGTCCAGGCATCCCCATTTTCGTCCCACATATGGGCTGGGTATGAGGGTCCCAGACAGTCCGGACGTTTAGGCTAGGTATGATGGGTCCGGTTGGGTAGCGTTTTTTTGTTCGGGCAATGTGCAGGTTGTCTACCAAGAGGTATAGTAGGGGAAGTGGGAGGTCCAGTTGGAGAACCCGACTAACTCATGAGTAACTTGGTTCACCAAAAGTTTAAATTTGGAGAAAGATGACACCGGCTATTGTTCTATTTAATATTGATCAAACTTAACAAAGTTTGACTTAGGACATAACCTAGAAATACTGATAGAAAGAATATACTATTATTTATATATAAATGCAGCCCTTAGAGCATATCCACTGACGCTCACAACAGCAATCCCAATAGGACTACTGGGGCGCTGGACACAGAAAACACGCCTCCGCGGCCCCAACAGCGACAAAGTGCTGACACGGCCCAATAAACTGTCCGACACTCCAACGTCAGCCTGGTCCATATGCAGCAACATGGTAGTGCTAGACTAAAGCGGAAAATGGCACCACGTCAGATAGAGTATTTTTTGCCAAATCTGGCCCTTTTGCCGAACTAATGACGTATCTGGCCGCTCCCGGGAACTAATTGCAAATCTGGCCCCTGAGGTCGGCGTCAACGCAAATGGAGCCGAACTTGTGCAGTTCGGCGCCAACCAAAATTTGCAAATCTGGCTCATGAGGTCGGCGCCAACGCAAATGGAGCCGACCTTGTGTAGGTCGGCGAAATGGCATTTCGCCGACCTACACAAGGTCGGCTCCATTTGCGTTGGCGCCGATCTCGGGGGGCCAGATTTGCAATTAGTTCCCGGGAGCGGCCAGATACGTCATTAGTTCGACAAAAGGGCCAGATTAGGCAAAAAATACTCAGATAGACGGATACCAAAAGGTAGACCGGCCGTGTAAGCGACACATAGAGCCAACCGGCTTAATTTCAATCGAGCAATGATGCGCCAGTCAACTTTATTTATTGCGAGAGAGACCGTTTCCTCACATGGGTGCACACGCGTCCCACCTTTGCCTTCCCAATCGTCGGTGGTAATGCACGCCTGGGGAACCGCCGACGTTAATGGACGCCACTTACCTCCTCCCTGACTGGTTTTATACAGAATGGTGCGCATCACCCCCTCTCCACACTTCAGCTCCTCTTCATTGTCCTCCTCCTCGCGACACACAACGACATCGCCGTGGCGCAGAACCACGAAGATGGCGACAGTGGAAGTGATGGCAATTGGAGCATCTTCACCATCGGCGAGGTGGAGGTGGTCGCCGTGGAGCCATTTCTCACATATTTTTGAAATATAAAGGTTGGATCACTAAAAAAAAATCATGTGCGAGATATTTAATTAGGTTGTAGTGCCAATAAATTTTGGTTAACCTCCTCGCATACGGCCCCATGATCCTTACTGGCCGAAATGTTTCTCCTTAATTCTAGCGATCCGTGGACATCCTCCTTTCGTAACTGGTTGGAAATATTTTTCACGGATCACTCTCCTTATTTAACACCCCTATGTTCGGAATTACCTTGTGTTTTGAGTTAAGTTAAGGTCAAAATTTTAAAAGTTTGACCAAGCATATAGATTATCAACATCTACAATACAAAATGTATATAATACAAAAAATTATTTATGGTGATTCTAATAGTATTTATTTTATTATAGATATTGATATTTTTTCTACATGTTTAGTCAAACTTTACAAATTTTGATTTTGACTAAACCCAAAACCAAGGTAATTCTGGAAAGAGGGAGCATCGACAATTTTGAGTGTAACGAGAGGAGGAGAGTAATTATAGGGAGAGAACGAGACAATTAAGTTATTTCTTAAACCGTGTGAATTGTCCCTCCAACCCTATATACTGACAATAGGGTCCATCATGAAAAAAGGAGACCATTTGATGCTTGATTGGGTACACGAGGGTATACAGTTACGGAGTACATCTTAAGTATGGTCATGATGGGAGTAAATTAGACTAGTAAGTAGTAACCTGTGTTACTACCTTCATAGTGTGAATTGTTGTAAAGTTAGTACTCTCTCTGATCCAAAAAAAGAGTCGCGAGTTCTATATATAAGTTGTACTTGGTCAGTTCATTTCTAGCGACAATTAATTCGGACTAGAGGGAGTATTATATATGGTCTTATTTATTAAGTTGTAAACTCATTTTATTTTTTGAATTGATATGTGATGGTAACATAACGTGTTACTTATCTATCTGTCTCTCTCCACATAAATCAGCTGCACATCATCTTTTTATCAGGTGACATGCAGTAATATTACTCGCATTATGGGTAGTTTAAAGGTACACATGGTACCGATAACACGTGGGCGTGCGAGACGTCCAATCAAAACAGATCAAAAGGCCATATTATTACCTCGATATTTCGAATACATGCCGTTTCCAGCCAATACAACGTGTGGGTGGGGCGTTGGTCAACACAACGAGAGGATCCCCGCAAAATCTAGATGGCTAGGATATGGACAGGGGCCATATGAGTTGGTTAAATTCCAGGTTCGTCGTGATCTGCTTGGGGCATGTACATGGTTATCGTAGTTCAGCGGTGGGCTCAAGTCTTGTCAATGAGTATTCAATTTTTTTACTAACAACTGTAGAAATATAAGTGAAAGAATCAGTGTTTTGTACAGAGTAAAACTGATTTTAGGGCTCTATCACATGATTCAGAAGGTTTGGCAAAAAAGTTGGGTATTCAGTTGCATACCCACGAATACATGTGTGCCCGCCACTGAGCGTTGCCAATGATTGATGAGATAGTGGAGAGAAATGAAAAAATAGGCTTATCTTTCATTACGTAAGAGATAAGTCAAGTAACTATCTTAAACCGAGACACAATGTCTCAAGAGCTTGGACCTCCCCCCTTTCCCCATCTACAGTGAAAAGGGCGATTTCTTGGGCGACACCGCGTGCGCTAGCTCGCCGCCGGCGATTCGTCAGATTCCTCGCCCTCCGGCGGCCGCTTCGGCGGCGGGAGGACGGGGAATCCACGATCCCGGTGTGTACATAGCCTAGGTGTGCGTGGTGGTGTGCTAGCCGGCGGCGCTGTGGAGGTAGCGGTGGTGCCGGAGTGGCTTTTGGTGGCGGTGGTCTTCTCCTCCGTTGGTGCGGCTCCGGTGGAGCTCCGCCGCGGATCTGCCGCCCTGTCCTCGTTCGCGGCTCCATGGAGTGCTCGAGAGGACTTCCCCTTCGTCGGAGTCCGAGAGGTGGCGAATCCGGCGTTTGTAGATCTTGAAGGCGTGGTTGCTGATGGCCAAGATGGTGTCACCGTCCGTCGCGCAGGGTGAGGTGCTCAGGTACCGAGGAGTGTCGCCTTCCTGGTCGCGATGGGGAGCCTCCCAGTCCAAGGTTTCGGAGGTGGTGTGGTAGGTTTCGCCGGCGCAGCGGTCTGCTCGACGACGACGACGCCAGAGCTCAGAAGGGTTTCTTTGTAATTTTCTTGTTTTCTGGGCTTTTCTGTAAGAATCTTGGCTGATGTAATCGCGACTTCTCTCGCAAAAAAAAAAGAGAGACAATGTCTCAAAGTGCTTACAACCTGGTAATCGTTTATTTCTTCTCTTTTGTTGAGGAAGTGCACAATGGCAAGGAAGAGAAAATGCATCGAGTCGTTTATCAAGAAAGTGGACGAGCATGGTGGTGGCTTGTGGAACAGAAGTAAGACTCTTTCCTATCCACTTTGCCGAGGGGAGAGAACTACTCCCTCCGTTCCTAAATATAAAATATGTTAAGTATTGCACATGTTGACTAGATGTAGACTGAAATGAGTGAATACACATTAAAATATGTCTAGAACTCTAGATACATGTAAATACGTTTGAATGTGGTACAAAGATAAAACATCATATATTTAGTAACGGAGGGAGTAAATGATAATTAAAGCTAGACAGAAAGATGCAAAAGTTAATTAACACAATATGTCCCACAACAACGATATCTGAAATATAACCCATTATATATCATATTTTATTGACGTATCTACGTGTCGGGTCTCAAATAAGATTGCCCTATCAAACCCATTGTACGTGGCAAATTAGGCTAAGCCGCGTTCTATCAGCGACTGTACCATGATCATGTTTATATGTAGTCGCCGCTGGAGTAGCGACGGTTGGGCTTGCGTACACGTTTCTCTTCCTGGGAGTCCGCCTGTTTGGCCGTAATTGTAGTAGAGCCGTAGAGGTACTGGACTTGACAGGCTTGTCGGCGGCGGGAGCAGCGGGGGGTTCGCTCATGATGGTGCGGGCCAGGCCCATCTCTATACGCTCGATGGTGTCGTCGGTGGCCTGCGGCGGCACGGCGACGCAGGGGCCTGCGGAAATGCCCGCGCCGGCGGCGGGCGGCATGTCTGGCACAGCGGGCGAGGGGAAATCGGTGGGGCGCTTCTTGGTCAGGTGCTGCTGCATCTCATCCTTGAAGCAGTCGAGGGCGAGGTGCGCGGCCTGCGGTGGTGCCAGCGTGGTGGCCATCTCGGCCATGAGGTGCGAGAAGGACTTCTGCGTGACGGGGTCGATGCCCATGCCGCATAGCTTCTTCTTGAGCTTGGTGTTCCAGTGGTTCTTGACGTCGTTGTCCGTCCGCCCCGGCAGCTGCGCGGCGATCACCGACCACCTGTTGCCGACGATGGAGTGCAGCTTGATGATGGTCTGCTCCTCGGCGTCGGTGAACTCACCGAGCTTCAGGTCGGGCCGCAGGTAGTATGTCCACCGCAGCCGGCAGCTCTTCCCGCACCGCTGCAACCCTGTCGATCAGTCACGTGCAACCCCGTTCAGCACCAGCAACAGTCAACCAGAGCGCGCGGGCGTATGCATTGGGCGGCGGTGACTCACCGGCGTTCTTGGGGACGAGGCGCCAGTTGCGGGCGCCGTACTGCGTGATGTAGGAGAGAAGCTTGTTGTCCTCCTCGGGCGTCCACTGCCCGCGCTTCAGGTTGTCCTTCTGGCAGCACGGCACCCGGCCCATGTCGTCGCCGTCCTCCAATGCAGCCTCCAGTTCTTGCGAGGAGAGTGTCGATCGGCGGCGTGCGACGCTTGTATCTATCAGCCGCCGCGCGCTGGGATGTATAAATAGGTGCGGGCGTGCGTGCTGCCGGCGGCACGGGAAGGCCGGGAATCGGGATAAAGAATTCAACGCCCGCCCAAAGCGTGAGCACCCCTGGGGACGGGACAGGTTGCCCACACGAGCAGCGCCGGGTCAATGGCTCAACCTTTTATCGCAACGTAATAAGGTTTGTCGCAATGTTTATCTGTATGTTGCCAGCAATATTTCTATATCTCAGTCAACCTTTTAAGCCTACGGATTACATCAAACCATGCTCATCTCATCTAACTTCATATATAAAGTACGGATTAAACTTGCACTTTTTTTTTTGAAATCTTATTAAACTTGCACTTAAGTTACACTACAAATGCATAATTTCAGACGTGTAAGTTTAGGCTAACTAAGGTGAAATTTTAGATGACTCATTGATATCTACAAAAAAAATTGACAACCTTAGAATTAGCAAAATCGAAATTTATTTTTTCTGCAGAATCTTATCAAATTCTACTATAAGGGTCTGTCTCAGAACCAAGAGTACCAGATTGATCTGAATAAATTGTTGGCGTAGTTATTTAAATGGATCTTAGCAGCACAGGAAGTGTAAGTGTGTAACGCCGTTTATACCTGCTGCAATACGATTACATTCTTGATATGAGCCTGGTACTTTCTTTGACGATCCTTGTAAGCAAGAACATCAAGCTTAAGCATGCTCTTTCCCGCCAGGATCATGTTCTTTCCCACCATTTCAGTACAATCGACCACGCAGGAGCATGGCGTAAGCATGCTCACTGACCAAGCGATCTGAACCAAATACCATGTTCTGATTTAGGCAACTGCACATCATGCAGCACCAGACATAAGGCACATGTTTACGCCATGTTCTTCTTAAGTAATCCGTTAATCTAACATGAATGTGTACATGTTTCAGTCCTATGCAGGAGCCATAAGGCACTGAAAACGGTGTGCCACTCCCTGGTCCTGCAGATACAACATGCTTGTAATCCTTTGTTCATCGCCATGGAGGGAGAAAACTGATGCTCCCCGGTTGCTTATAACACAGCATTGTACATACATTCTTCATCACAATTACACTAGACAGCAATTCAATTCTCCAATCCGAAGAAGAATAATCTCTCCTGAGTAGCATATATATACTAGCCTATCTTCTGGCTGATGACGCCCTGGATGGAGCCGACAAGCGCGAAGGCGCTGACGAGCAGGCAGACGGCACTGAACCCCTGAAGAACTACCCACCGTTTGGACCACCGCGGCACGTTCCTCTGGATGAAGTACATCTCCACGGGGAAGTAG
This sequence comes from Poa pratensis, assembly GCA_947311845.1. Classification (NCBI taxonomy): domain Eukaryota; kingdom Viridiplantae; phylum Streptophyta; class Magnoliopsida; order Poales; family Poaceae; genus Poa; species Poa pratensis. Next base: position 36,921,282 of record CAMZMU010000050.1, on the reverse strand, counting down.
ATGGCGAGCGGCCAGAAGTTGAGCGCACCGAGCAGTGCCAGCACCTCGTTGAAGTAGGGGAAGAAGAGCGCCACGGCCGTGGTGCTCGCCACGTACAGCGTCCGGAAGCAGACACGCAGCAGGTTCACCCGGTACGCCGGCAGCAGCGGCAGCTTCACCGTGTGGAAGTCGTTCACGAACCCGCTCGCCGGGTACCGCTCCGCTAAGTACCTGTCCGCGAACTGGTAGATCGGCTGGCTGTACACCTGCAATTTGTTTCAGGCAGTGTTATTGTTCTGCTTTATTTTTTTGGGTTTTGCGTTCTCTGGCCACCCGGCCTGAAGTTTTTGGGACTACCTGGTAGCCACCCAGGAGGTGGAGGATGATGCAGGCATTGGCGAAGTCGATGAGCCAGTAGGGCTCGTAGAAGCCGAAGCCGGTGAGGAGGTTGCCGGGCGCGTCGCTCCCGAAGGCGGCGTAGCCGAAGCAGCCGCAGCAGAGGTAGAAGAAGGTGGTGACCATGATCGAGATGATGGACGCCTTCTTCATCGTCTTGTTCTCTGCCGGTGGCGACTTCAGGGTGTCCTGTACATTGGCACAAGCGGAACAATGAAAATTCAGTTTCTGTCTGAGTCTGAATTCAAAGGACGGGATGCAACTAGTGGGTGTACCTGAATTTCAAGGAGGATCAAGGAGTATGGGTACGCGAACGCGATGTCGCCGATGGCTTGTGAGACGCGCCATACCTTCGCAATAGGGGTTTTCATCGGGACACCCGTTATGCTTCCTTTGATAACACCGTTGGCTGAAGAATAGGAACAAGCGTGTGAGCTTCATTATGTGTTCACAACGTTCATACTATACATGTGCCAAATGTTTTACTTTTGGTGTACCGGTGTAAGACACGGCAATGTCTGTTCAGTAATCAAATGCGAGTATGCGACACAACTTAAATTCACTCTGTCAATCTAAGGGCAGAAGCGAAATACTAATAAGCAGGGCAGCATACGTACAGATGGTGTTGGCGAGGCCAAGGCCGAGGCCGATGAAGGCGTAGGAGAAGGACATGATGGCGGCGAGGACGGAGAGCCACGCCATGTCGTGGAAGTCCGGTATGAAGGAGAGGAGGAGCTGCGCCCCGCCGAACATGAGCATGTAGTAGCTGCCGTCGTAGGTGCATGGCGCGTCGTGCCCTCGCGCGTGGTAGCAGTTGGCCTTCAGAATCGCCCTGCAGCAAAACAGTCCAAATTAATTACCGGCTGTTAAGATCGAAGAGGTCACATGATTCTTGCTGCTAAATAAGAAGGGGGGTAATTCGAAATCCCGAGTCACATGATCCTTGCTCGATCGACGCTGCAATGCAATGGATGCGGCCGGTGACAACCTCATGCTAGTGGCGGTGGTGATGGTGTAGGCGACGCCGCAGCCGTACAGGCTCAGGTACTGAAGCGAGCCGCAAGCCCAGGTCTGCTTCTTGCCTGAGTACGTTGCCGGAGCACAATGAAGCGATGATGTACAACATCGATCAAATCCACAGTACCACAACAACACAAGCAGTGTAGATGGAATAGGCTGAATTGGTGCTGACGCTACATATATATATATGGCGCTTAAGTATAGTAAGTACCGAGGTAGACGCGGACGGCGTCCATGTAGGAGCGGTTCCTGGGTCCTTTCTCGGCGTCCTGGGAGCGGTAGCAGTCGGAGAGGAGGGAGGCGGAGACGTAGGTGACGACGGCGAAGCAGATCATGCACGCCGGCCCGGCCACCCACCCCAGCTGCGCCACGCTCCACGCCAGCGACAGCACCCCGGACCCAATCACCGCCGTGATGATGTGCGCCGCGCACGTCCACGCCGTCCCTGCAGCACGTATGTACGACGGCGAACCACGAGACGGCGCGCGATCGAGTCGATCATCAACGACAGCACCAACGGTAAGGACACGAAGAAGGCGTATCGAGGCGCCGCGCGGGCGCAAGACCAGAGCGCGCGTCGTCGTCGTCGCGCCGGCCGTCGGTCACCTCGAGGGAGTGGTGCACCGCCATTGCCGTCAGCACCAGCTGCTAGCGCACGCCCAAGATTGGCCGCTTTCGAGGAAGAGAAGATAGACGCGCAGCGCAGATGCAGGCGCGATTTAAGGCAGCTAAAGATCGTGGACCTATACGGCGGCACAACACAAGACCGGCCGGGGGTCTATAAGAGGAGACGATATCGGCTGTGGGTCCCACGGCGACCTCCTTCTCCATCGGTTTTGACTGTTTGGTTTGTGTGGCGTGTGATCGCGATCGGAGACGACGAGAGAATGAGATACCACCGCCGACGCCGTTCGTACCCCGTGATTGCTCACCAGTCCGTGAATCTTTCTGGTACATGCCCGTTGCCATTGCGGTTTTGTCCGCTCTTTTGGACGGCAACTTTTCCCTTTCCTTCCTTCACCCTGAATTAATCCGCTCGAGATACGCTAGGCAAGATAGGGGGAATCTCATGGAGTTTTGCTGTCTATATATCCTTAATTCCTTATGGTATGTGCCGCAATTGCGGATGATTAATGGAGGATCACATGATATAGTCGCATTTGGATTTGAAGATAAGCAGGGGATTGGTGGTTTGGCAATATATGTCAGTGAGTTGGAAAAGCCATGTGGGCGGCCAACGCCCATGGAGCCGGTTGGGCCAATGGGCCGATGGAGCGTAGGACCATATTACTAGAAAAACATAGAAAGACGTTTCGGCGTGGGATGTTGGATGGCCGAGCATTTTGGCAGCAACTGGCCGCCCATCCCCAATCGTTTCTGATATCTGTCTCGAAGCATAACGATGAAAATAACGCAATGGTGTGTGACATTAGTGGCACACTAGCTCAGGAACCGGCCAGTGGGCTGGTTGGTCAACAGGAGGCGTGACCACTAGCCTGATCGAGCTCGAGTTCTTGGGCTTCTGGGAGTCTACTTACACTAGTGCAATACCATGGACCGGTAGCTCTCTCTGAGCTGCTTTGTTGACTTGGCGTTCCCCTTCGCGCGGCTCGAGAGAACAATCTCGGCAAAGAGATCATGACAATCCGGATGCAAATAAGTTGGCAATGGCATCCAGGGAAAACGACCAGGAGCCGAGTGGGGGCAGAGAACAGTGATGCGTACGTTGATTTTTTTTTAGACAAATTTTTTTTTTGAGACAGATATTTGGAAACGGGCTAGGCTCCTACCGGCTCAGTCGATACTTTATGAGTGTCGAAACCACTACTGGGCCAGGAGGCCTATCTAGGCTTTGGCAGTAGCTGGGTTGCGCTGGGCTGAAGTGTGGGTCGGAATGCTTATGGCCTGCGTCTGCGTGGTAGGCATTTGACAAAAAAATATCTAAATAGGTGTTTTTGGCTTTTGCCTTATGTTTTACTATGATATAAGCCAAAAGTCAAAAACACCCAATTAGATGCTTTTGTGGCTTGTAAGCCAAAGCCAACACTCTCTGGGCCCTTTTGTTTGGGCTTATTTTGGCTTTTTGGCTTTGGCTTTAAGCCAAAAAAGCACCTAAATAGGTGCTTTTTTGGCTTTTGGATTTTGGAAGCCAAAAGATTTGGATCATTGTTTTTGGCTTCCAAAATCCAAAAGCCAAAAAAGCACCTATTTAGGTGCTTTTCTGGCTTAAAATCAAAGCCAAAAAACCAAAATAAGCCCAACCAAAAAGCCTTGCACGGGAGCCTGGGCTGAGAGACGTGGCGGTCAGCTATTACTGAACACTCCATTAAAAAAGAAACAACTGAACACTACAATATTTTCCCAAAAAATAAGTGTAGTTATTCTCCAATAAAAATAACGTGCAAAATCCTGAGAAAAGAATTTATTTTACCTGAAGCTGGTGGAAGCGGTGATGGTGTAGGCGATACCGTAGCCGAACAGTGCTGTTTGCTGCAACAACTGGCATACCCACGCGCTGCTGCTACCTGGCAAAATCATCATTTGATTAGTTTTTAAAAAAAAAATAGCCAGCCACCGGGAGAGTCGGCCGAGCTAAACAAACAAGACGTGCTGATTGACACCAAACTCATGAACATTTGCCAGGTACTTGGGGGCCTGGGGATCATTGACATCAAACTCATGAACATTTGCCTTATGGCGAAATGGGTTTGGAGACTACTCGCGCGCCACCGCGGCCTATGGGCGGACATAATCAGGAGCAAATATCTACGGTCTAAAGACGTGCTGATTGACGCCCATAGCCCTGGTTCCCAATTCTGGAACGCCCTTCAAAAGGTGAAGGAGGTGCTGCGCCTTGGGGCGCGACACTATGTTAGGGATGGCAGATCGACTAGGTTCTGGATTGACTGGTGGCAGGGGTCGGGGCCCCTTTCGACCAGGTTCCCGAACTTATTCGCGATGTCGCTGGACCCTGACATTTCGGTTGCTTCGGCATTTGACGGCGAGGGGTGGCATATCCACCTGCGTCGGGCGTTGGGCCAAACCGACATTCCGGATTGGGATGATCTCCGCCGTCAGACAGCGGGTTTTCGCGTGTCGGTCGGTCCGGATGAGCTAGTGTGGACGTTGGAACCTTCTGATAAATTCACTGTTAAATCCCTTTACCGGAAGCTTTGCCAGGGGGTCCCGCGGAAACACTACAGTGAGATTTGGAGAATCGCGGTTCCCCTAAAGGTTAGGATCTTCCTTTGGCAATTAGTCAGGAAGCGGCTCCCGTCGGGAGACAACCTTGCCCGCCGCAACGGCCCCTCGAATGGCCTTTGCGAGATGTGTGGTCAGGTGGAGGACACCAACCACATATTCTTTGGCTGCGTCTTAGCCAAGTTCCTCTGGAGTGCAGTAAGGGAACTGCTGCATTGCTCCTGGAACCCCACGTGTTTCGCGGAGCTGTATAGGCTTCTTCAGGGATACACGGGTCGGGCGGCACGTAGAGTCTTATGGATTTGTTGTGCGGCCCTGTGCTGGACTCTCTGGAATGTTCGGAACAAATACACCATAGAAGGGATTTTCCCCTCACAGCCGGCTGACTGCCTCTTCAAACTGATTATGTACATGCAGGTGTGGAAGCCAGTGGCTAGACGACAGGACATAGGCGAGGTGGAGTCGGCGATTCGCGAGATACGCCGGCTTCACGACACCGTCAGGGAGCGTCCTTGACCACCTGTTTCCGTCTCCTTTGTGCCTTAGAGCCAGTGCTGTGTTTGTGTGTGTGTGGTGTGGTAGACATTTGTAGCCTGCATGCTATCTGGATTGTTGTGGTGTCCTGCGTGACCCTTGCTGTTGTCCGAACTTGTATGCACTCGCCATTGTGGCTTTATTAATTTAAAGCTGGGCTCCCCTCGAGCCTATGTTCTAGCTAAACAAACAAGATGTTGCAATAGGAAAAGATGTTGTAGAATTGTTGTGGAAACGCTCAGTAACGCGCGTGCGAAGCGTCGTGCGCGTCTTCTTCGAATTCTTCCTCGCGCACGGCAGCCGAGCCGGAGCCGCGGCGGAGGCGGCGACGACGAGGCAGATCCTTAACTTTGGAGGGGGGGGGGGGGGGGTGCGTAGGTCGCCGGAGAGGGGAGGGGGATTTAGAGGGGATTGCCGGGGCGGCAGCCGACTGGCGGAGGAGGAGCTCGGCGCAGGACGGGACGGCGAGGCGTCGCGGCAGAGCGCCGGCCGCGGGTGAGGTGGACGTCGGTTCGGCCGACGCTGGCTGCGGGGTGGTTCTTCCTCCTCTCCGGCAAACTTGTCGTCTAGCTGTCTGAATCCGTGCGAGCCTTCGCACGTTCGAAAAATAGCATCCCCCAGAATGTTGACATGGTACGTAGAATTATTTAGTTATGGACGCGCGTGGGATTGGTGCCAGTGTCACCATCAAACTGGTGCGCCACGCGGCATCTGGACAACGTCTGGAATACTTCGTCTGGAGCGGTTCCGAGCTCAAACAAATCATTTTGGACAACGTCTCTTGCTTGCTTGTCACTCCCGCTAGCCATGGCCAGCTGTGTGCTTCTCCGGTGCCAAAGACGAAGTGGTGGGGCCAGTTAACCAAATTAGCGGTCTGTGATCAGTGGAAGAGTTCGAGTCGGAACGTGCTGGCCACAACGTACGTGCCCTCAAGCCATTTGCGCGCCGGCCTTTTGACGTGTTCTCCTTGAGCTCTACAAATTGCTTGGCGAGCCGTACTGTACTGTACGTGCCGCCGGGGTTCACCAGTCACCACCCTTCAATCTCGTGTTGCAGTTGTTCTCGTCTCCGTGTCTGTGCGCGCGCGCAGGTGTGATTGGTTGACATTGTATTTTTCGTAGGAGTAATTCACATCGGACCGATGAACTGTTCGACGATGAGCTTCCCTTACCACCGGCACCGGCTTCGGCTCTGACACAGGAACTACCCCACCACCAGCACCGGCACCGGAGGAGGCGGCACGGGAGGAGGACGAAGAAACGACTATCCAGAGCAGTAGTGGAGGGCATGCAACCGGCCATCGAGACTTCCCTCTGCCGATAGATCAAACCCCACCAGTCCACCACTCACTCCGACAAGGGCGACGATCTAGAGGCATGCAAGTTCCTTGAGGGGCATCTACGTTCCTCAAGGCCGCCGTCGCTGCCACCTCCAGCAGGGACCGACGTGGGCGGCGGAACATGAGCAATTGAGCATCCAAGTTCCCACGCCGGAGCCGTTAAATATCGTTCAAATTTCAATGAAAAATCGTCGGTTCGTTTGTATTCATGTTTTAAAAAACATTTGGACAAAATCTAAGGACGGCAACGTGTGCCTGCGTTTCAAATAGCACTTTTCCTACACACTTGCCGGACTCTATTGAAAACGTCCGTGGAGATGCTCTAATTAACCCAAGTTTGTCAGAGACATCTGTTGATAAGTACCCCGTAGGATCGAAAAGCAGAACATAGACTGTTGTTACTTTGTTTAACGACTTGATGCCCAATATCTGACTACTTGTTTGTGGTAACACTACTAGAGTCTTTGTCACTCAATCGCGATTAACAGTGAACGGATACAAACACTTGTTAATTGCCAAGTGCTCCATCCGTTTGGAAAAGGATGTCTTACATATATCCAAATTCGAATGTATGTACTAAAACATATCTACATATATTTGAATCTATACAAATTCAAGACATCCTTTTTCAGACGGAGGGAGTACTAATTAACAAACATATCCTCTGAAGATTTTGATTCCGAACAGTCGAACAGAAAAATGACCAAAAAGCGAGGCGAGACGTGGATGTGGATCGCGAACGTACCTAAATTGCGTTCGACGGCGTGGGCGTAGGTGCGGTTGCGGTGCGGCCCGTGCTCGGGGTCCGGCGAGAGGTAGCAGTCGGCGAAGATGGTGGACTGCAGCGCCGTCACGGAGGCGAAGACCACCATCGTGCCCGGCCCGGCCACCCACCCCAGCTGCGCCATGCTCCACGCCAGCGACAGCACCCCGGACCCGATCACCGCCGTGATCACGTGCGCCGACGCCGTCCACTCGTTCCCTAAATTCGTGATCAGTCAGGATCACATCGACACCAGGCAGAGAAAGATCCAGACCAATCGACCATGGGGAGGCGGGGTGGCTCACCATTTCTGACGATGTTGAGATGGCGCTTCGGGCGATCGGAAGAGATGAGGGGAGCCGTGGCGTCGCCTCCTCCTTCGCCGAACGCCATCGCCGGAGAAATTCTCCTCCCTTCCTGCCCGGCTGGATGGTGAACGCCTGAACGGGCTAACCGTGCTCCGGCCGGAGACTCTCTTGACTGGATGGAGTGGAGTACTTGGCAAATGGTGGTTCGAATCGATCAGATGTGATTCGAGGAGCTGGATTGAGAGGCCGAGAAAGAGGCTTATTTTAATGGTGTACTCGCATCAGGTCTGGTGGCTCTGTTGTGACTGGCTTCTCCGGCGTGTGCCGCGTGGAAGACTGCAGACTGTCGAGGAGCTACTTTGGCGCCGTCTGACTGAACCGTGTCAATTCACAACAGGTACAGCGGTGCACTGTGTAATTGCCGCATATCTTTCATGGCCACATATTTTTGTAAATCAATGATCGTTTTGGAATGTTATGTGCAATCATTGCGCTACGATTTGTTCTGGAACAATCGATACTCGGACTGGGCCGAGTGGCCTAGATCTCCCGTGAAAAAACTGGTTTTACCTATTTTTCTTAAGCAATGCAAAATAATTGTACTCCCTCCGATCCATATTAGTAGGCATAGCTTTGTCTAAATTCATATGTATCTAGTTAAGTATTTAGACTAGATACATGTGTATCTAGACAAAGTTGTGCCCACTAATATGGATCGGAGGTAGTAGTTTTTATTAATTAAGAAGGAGTTTAGAGCGATAACAAACTCATTCGCTCATTCCAAATTTTCTAAGGGGCCAACATCCATAGATATGGCAGTCTTTTGAGTTCGACATGGGTACTTAGGATCAAATCAATCCACAATTTTTTTGTTCGAGACGGCTCAAGCCCAAGATTCTAGATGGAGCGTGTGCAACCCAAGCCATAACTTCATTGAGTTCCAAATGCGAACGGTGAACCGATATTTGAAAAGGAGATGCACCACTGATTCCGTGCATTTGCTTCCCAAGACCATTTCTTCCTCTCAAGACCCTTATCGTTTTCAACGGTCTTTTCTTGTCATAGATAAACACTTTATGCCCCACTTCCCATCCAAATTTCATGTTGCATCCTTTCTATATACTTCTTTTTAGCTAGACGGTGTTATGCCTGGCACTATAGTATCCTTCTCTTTACTTCTTCTTCTGATCGATTGGCATTGATTTGATTGATCACCCATTGTAAATGCATGTTTTCTGAGTCACTTTGTGATGGCTGCATTTTATCTATAGTTTTGCTCAGTGCTTTATATATTTACATTGGAATTTGGGCAATTCTCTGAGTTATCTTCCACCTTGTATGCTAGTTAGCAATCAAACTAATTTTCTGATGAACTTTTTACCACTTTTGGTTTTTATTAGGATTTTATTTGTTTCCCTTATCTTTTGTGCTTATTTATGTGTATAGGTGGAAAATGGAGAAATAATAGAGAAAGGAGGCAAGTGAGAAGCACCAGATACATGCAAGGTGACTTGGAAAATGGTCATTTCACCATGAACTCTAAATTAATAATGAATACCACTAGAGTGTGGGGCTCATTCATACGAGTCCAAAAAGCCAAATATCACCAAAAGCGGAGTTCGTATGAAGAAATGGCGTCCAAAACACTGCAAGATTCCAGAAGTTTTAACGACTCACAGTACGGTCGAGTCCGACCGTACCAGCGGTCATACCGCGTATGCTGGGCGACGGAAATCAGCCAAACTTCTACGAATCTTCACCGATTTCGAACCATTTGATCCCTAACCTTTCTTAGGTGTTAAGGTCGATTTGGGGGTTCAAGATGGACTCATCTAGAGCCCTTGGATCATGAGGAGGCCGACTATATAAGGAGGGGAAGATCGAGCTCTCAAAGCACCTCCACCACATCCATAGCCGCCGAGAGACTGCTCCACACCACCTCCATCCCCAACCGCACCAAGGAAGAAGAGAAGGCTCGGGACACGGAGGCCAAGGCATCTACATCATCCTCTACGCCGCCATCAAATTCCTCCATCCATCTCGTTGTAATCTTGAACCTTGTTGTAGATTGTTTCGTGTACCCTTTTATTCATCCATCCATTATTCATATACTATGCCTGATGTCTTGTACTTTCGTATCTGAATAGTTTAGTTGGGGATATGGATGAACCCTAGTTTATAATTATGATGAGATACAAGTTACATGGTTTAATACCAGTTGCCATGTAGTAACCGTCTACCTCTATATATTGTGCGAAGAACGACGACGCACATTATCTGCCTTCGGGTCAGAAGTAGGTTGTTCGTGTCAAGACAAGGAAGGAGGAGGCTACTGTGCCTTGCCGACGTGAGAGGGGTTGGTATCCTTCTTGCGGGTGAGGTTTCCCACAATTTCCTTTGCTTGGCATGAGAATAACAGAGAATAACATGGATGTTTTGCGCTGCTTTAGGTTGCAGTGAGTTTGACCTTTTGCTTTTCTCGTTTCCTGAGTAAATGTTTTGCAGTGCTCTTATGTTGCCATGTTTTGGGATGTCATTCTTAGTGCATGTTCTGCACTGCCCTTAGTTTGCACTGACTTTAGTTGCCATGCATTACGTTATCCTGAGCTTTAGGGTATCCTGCCATTTTAGTTGTACTACAAAATCAATGCATAAAAGAACTCAACCAAAACAAGGCGAAATAAATAAACGGCTAAAACTGAAAAGATAGGAGCGTGGACACCTGGCACCTTCATGTGTACCCGACCTACCCATACTAGCTCTCCCTCACGCCAGAGGGCGCCCTCCGCGAGACTTCCTTAATATACTCTCGTACGGAATTGATTACTCGTAACTCCGCTCGCTCTACCTGCCACACACAAAGAAAAAGGAAATCAAAACACACAAGAAACCCTAACGTTGCCGAATTGTACACCACGTGTGCACCTTAATTTACCTACCTATTGCCCTATTTTTTTACAGACACCGTGAGGGTTGGATGTCGCAAACAGCCACTCACGGTTAATTATTTGCTAGTCAATATGTGGTGCTATTAAAACAATATTTAGAGTGATTATTGAGTTCTTATTAAAACTAATGAGCTCAACTCACTGACCTATACTACATGTCACGTTTAATTAGATGCATATCCGAAGAAATATAACTGGACAAATTTTGAATGCCTTCTAAAAGTATACGAAAATAGTTTGCGTCATATTTTTCTCTCAACTGTCATTTTAGTAACCGGACTAGAACCATGTTATTTTGCAATAGGAAAAAAAGACATGCCCATCACTTGCGGAGCGTACTGTAGGTCAGGGGGGCACATGCCCCCCCATGTAGATTTAGCCTCCTGCTCACGTCCATACGCACCTTCGACCTTTCAATCTAGCAACGAATCGTGATTGAACCTGCGCACCTCCACGGCCCCACCCCACCTAGCTCAACTACCCCAGACCGTCAAATCGCATCCTGATGATCCACAAGTGTAGTGGATAAGTAAGAGTGTCGAACCCAACGAGAAGCAGAAGGTGTTGACAAGTGGTTTTGAGCAAGGTTTCACTGCAAATACTAAGAGACAAGTTTTTATGGGTTTTTGTAACATCGAGTAAATAAAGAACTACTAAATAAGAGCAAACAAGATTAATTACAGCAAGTGGCTCAATCCTTTTTAGTACCAAGGACAAGCCGGTGGTGTTACTTATATTGACTAAAACGTTCCTGAGGACACACGGGAATATCGTCAAGTTACTTTCATCACATACCGTTGATTAATATTCATTGTTTTGATAAGTGTTGTGTGGATGAAACTATACTAGTGCACCGCCCTTACTTGGACCTGTACACACTTGTGATTAAACCCCTTGCAAGCATCCGCAACTACAATAAAGTAATCAAGATAAATCTAACCACGACCTGAAACTCTGAGATCTTACACTCCCTCGTGCAATAGTTTACGAACGGGGGTTCAGATTTCTGTCGCTCCGTCAACCCCTCAATAAGTAAACTAAATACACAATGCATTCCCCTAGGCCCATAAAGGTGAAGTATCATGTAGTCGACGTTCACATGACACCACTAGAAGAATAACACCACAAATTAAATATCAAACCATTAAATATTACTCAACATAATATGACTACTAGCAACAAGACTTCTCTCATGTCCTCAAGAACTAAATGAAATACTCACAAGACATCATATGGATCATGATCAAAGGTGATATATAGATCAGTAACAATCAGGACATAACAAGAATTCACCGATAAAAAGAAAAGAAAAAATAATTCACCGATAAAAACTCAATAGCATCAATTACAACGGGGTAATCAACACCGGGAGAGTGGTCCCAATGAACAGTACAATATATAACCCTACAGATGTTACAACGGAACTAGGTGGGATGGTGGTGAAAGCGGTGCAGGTGGTGGCGATGATGTTGATGATGATCCTGATGATGCCCGACGTGATGACGATGACGATTTCCCTCGACAGATTCCTGCCTGCCGGAGAGCTCTTTCTCTCTGTCTGGTTTCCTCCCCGAGACAGCGGAGGAAAAATTATGTGAACCCTCCCTCGATCGTTTTAGGTCAAGGGGTATAAGTACGCCAAAGGAGAGCGCCAGAGGTGGGCGGGTCCTGGGCGCGACCTAGGGTGGGGCCTCGTGATGACTCCCAAGTGCAGGAGATCAATTGTAGTACCTTTCGAATAGAAAAGGTTGTCGAACCCACGAGGAGTTGAAGGTATTGGTTAGTAGTAATGATAAATAAAAAGTGAAAGATGCAAGTGTTTTTGGGATTTTCGGTTGTATAATTGCAGATGGTATATGTAGTAGCAGGTGGTAGTAACAATGGCAGCAAGCAAACAGGCAGCAAAACTGAGAGTAAACGGTGATTCAATGCTTGGAAACAAGGCATAGGAATCATACTTTCACTAGTGGTATCTCTCAACACGTTAGCACAACTGAACGCAAATAAATGCTATTCGGGATTATTCTTCTTGATGAAACAAGAGTACTATGCGTAGGGCTACAAAAGCACGCCTCAAAGTCTGAGTAAACAAACACCACAATTCCGCAAAGAATAAGACATGATAAATATCTAAATTATTCATAGAGTCACACACAAGTACCCACACCGTCATCTTGATACCGTGTTGTCACAATGACTCCGGAAACTAGATAAATTCACTTGAGTAGCATAAACATTACATATGAATTCAGCGGTATGTACTAACAATGTTCATGATCACATAAAGATCACACCATGGGAGAGAGATGTATACCACATAGCTACCGTACGAGCCCTCAGCCCCGAGGGAAACTACCCACACATGGTCATGGTGATGAGGAGCTTGATGGAGAGGTTGATGAAGAGGTGCAGCCCGGAGTGGAGACGAAAGCCTGCAGCAGCCACGGCGCGGCGGCGGCGGCCCGTGGAGGAGACGGCGCGGCAGCGGCGGCGTGATGGCGTGGCGGCGGCGGCTGCAGCCTGAGGCGGCGGCGGCTGCTGCCCTTGACGGCGCGGCGGCAGCCCTCGGCGGCGGTGGCTGCTGCCCTTGGCGGCCACGGCGGCAGCCCTTGGAGGCGGCGGCTGCCCTTGGTGATGGAGATGGAGTTGAGGAGGTTCTCCTCCCCAAGATGGCTGCTGGGGAGGAGGAAAATTCGTGGTCTGGGGCTCCTTCCACGACCTAGGGTTTCCTCCCTTATATAGACTCTCGGATTTCCGTCATCCCATCTAGGGCTGCAGTAAATCGGGAATATCTCGGCCGTCCGGACTCGGAATTGGGCGAATTTTAAGTCTAGATCGATTCTCGCGAAATTTCTTGCAACTTTCCTTTCTGGGAGACTTCCGTTTGACGCTGTCTTGGGCCCGTAACGTGACAATCTTTGAAAAACGTTTCCAGACAGATTTCTGGAAAAGTCCCAATTTGACTCCAATATGGTTTCCTTTTGTATTTTTGATAATTCCTACACAAAAAATAGGAAAACAAGAAGATTTTGCACTTTGGCAACTATTAGTAGGTTAATCCAATAAATGTCATAATATGATATAAAGTGTATATAAAACATGTGCCAATTGACATAAAACATGCATGGAAAATCAAAAATTATAGATACGTTTGGGACGTATCACCGCGCCCAGGGGTCGCCTGGGCACCCTGTGGCTCCCCTCGACTTCATCTTTTGGATCATCCCCTTATTCGACGAATAATTAGCTTCTATATTTTCTCGTTATTTTTGGAGCTCCAGATATATGGTATCTTGACGGTGGTTTTTCCAGCAGAATTCTGACTCCAGCAGATAAATCCCGAAATTACCAAACATGTAAAATAAGATAAAATAACGTATGTAATTCATTCTAATATGAAATATATCAATGGACATATCACATCCTCTCTTATAAATAGTCGTGCGTCTCTCTCTCTCTCTCTCTCTCTCCAAAGGTACTCTCTAGTATTGAGGGCGAGGTAGTGCATGCGTGTGTGATCGCTTAAGTATACCAAATAAACATACAACAACCAAGACATAAATGATAGAGCTAATACTAATCAACCATTTCATAAGAACGAGAATAGTAAAATACTAGCTATAGATATACGCTAGCTCATGCACTGCTTCAAAAAATTCAGTTCTTTTTTTGCATTGTTTTGGATGTCATACTCTCGATGCATGTTTAACACCGCCTTAGGTTGCAGTGTGTTTGGGTGTCATGTTTTTGTGTTTCCCTAAGTGGATGTTTTGCGCTGCTTGAGGTTGCAGTGAGTTTGGCCTTTTGCTTTTCTCGTTTCATGAGTGCATGTTTTGTGGTGCTCTTATGTTGCACCATTTTGGGATGTCGTTCTTAGTGCATATTATGCACTGCCCTTAGTTTGAACTAACTTTAGTTGCCATGCATTACGTTATGTTGAGATTTAGGGTATCCTGCCTTTTTAGTTGTACTACAAAATCAATGCATAAAAGAACTCAACCAAAACAAGGCAAAATAAATAAACGGCTAAAAACGAAAAGATAGGAGCATGGACACGTGACACCTTCATGTGCGCCCGACCTACCCATACTAACTCGCCCTCACGCCAGAGGGCACACTCCCTGAGACTTCCCCTATTAATATACTCTAGTATGGATTGATCACTCGTAACTCCGCTCGCTCTACCCGCCACACACAAAGAAAAAGGAAATCAGAACGAACAAAAAACCCTAACGTTGCCGACTCGTACAACACGTGTGCATCTTAATGTACCTACCCATTGCCCCGTATTCCGACAAACGTTGTCGGGTTGAACGTCGCAAACGACGACACACGGTTAATTTATATATCTACTTGTTGCCCTGTTTTCCGACAGACGGTGTGAAGGTTGAACATCGCGAAACGACCACCCGCGGTTAACTATTTGCTAGTGGTCAATATTTATGTGGTGCTACATAATTAATTCTATATTTAGAAGTGATTATTGAGGTGTTATTAAGAAATTAATGAGCTCCACTGACTGGCCCCTATAATGTGTGTCACGTTCTTAATTAGATGCATATCCGAAGAAATATAATCGGGCACCTTTCGAATGCCTTCTAAAGTATACGAAAATAGTTTGAGTCATTTTTCTTTTTCGTGACATGTCCTTCTACTCGTAGTAGAGAATTACTCCATGATAACAAGTACTGTACTAACAGAAAAACGAGAGACACCAGCTGTAACGAGCGCAGAATGCCAAGCAAGCAAGGCGAGCAACCTGAAAACCAAACCGAACGATCCTGTGTACAGTATCCTGCTCAGCTCCGGCCCTTCAATCCAGCAGCAAATCGCGTTCGAACCCACCACGGCGCCACCCACCCCACCTGGCTTGGCCGTCACATCGCAGCCTCTCCTATAACTACTAGTGCGCCGCTCTCTCCCCAAAGAAGATACTCGCCAGCCAGTACTGAGAGGAGGGTGAGGTGGTGCGTGCGTGCGTGACGGCGTGGGAACGAGGGAGGGGAGCTACCAAACCGAGCTCTGATCTCCTCTCTCCGCGTGCCCTCTCTCGTGTGGCCTGCGGAATCTGGTGGTTACCAACCCAGCTGTCCCTTTCTTCCTCCTCCCTCTTCCTCCTCGCCGCATCGCGCTTCGTCGTCAAGGGTTTTAGCTGCTGCTGCTGCCTGTTCTTGAGGTGAGAGATTGGTTTCCTTCCCCCATCCACCTCCCCTTCTCCCCCTATTTTTTTCGCTCGGTCGTCGGCTGATGGCATGTTTCCGTCGTTTCGGTAGGCTTGAAACTAGTACGAATCCGCCACGATTAGTTCCTTCTTGCGTGTGTTGCTAGTATTATGTCCTCTCGCAGGTGGATTCGATCTCCAGTCGCAGGTGGACTTCATGAATTAGCAGGAGTGATTCCCCAGTGGGATAAATACGAGTCGCTTCTCAAGTTATCTGCATTCGCGACCTGTTTCGTTTTGGTTTTCGGTTAGGATTTTCTTCTCCCCAGCTTGTTTGGATGAGATGAATCTGACGGAAGCTGTGTCTGCTTCTTCAGCTAGCTGCCGTAATCTCTCTCTATATACATATCGCTTCCGCACTGAATTCCATGTTACTACTAGTAGTAGATCTTTTAGTCTTCTCGGGATTTGTTTAGTTCGGTTTCGTGTCTCCTGGCCGGCCGGTCTTATTTTAGCTCTATCTCCGTGTTCATGCTGAATTCCATGGAGTACTACCTCTGACTGACTTCCAGATTTCTTTACTGAGTCACTATTTCCTCTTTCAGTTTCGTTGGACCCCCAGGATCTCTTTTCAGCTGCGCTTTTTTCCCTCTCCCTGGTATACTAGCGCGGGTGGGTCTTAATTCATGCCGTCGATCCATTGGTTTACTTCTTTAATGTCACCCGAGCGGCCGTTTCTCTCGCCACTGCTTCAATGTGGACTAAGTATTTCGCTTAATTCCCAGCCTTTTCCGGATGGATGCGTGTAATCGTGATTTACTTCCTGTTGCCTTGCGGTGGATCTGGAGAATGGTTATGATCAGTAAGTATAATTCGCAAAAAAAAAAAAAAAAGATCAGTAAGTATAGATGGGTTAGTAGTATTTTGGAAGAGATCCCGGTTGATTGCATGTTTATGCGTAAGAGATCTCTTATATATGCAATAAGCTAGCGTATCGATCAAATCTTTCCTCCTCGCTCCATTGATTTTCTTCCTAATTGCGGTACATCACTCCATCCCGGGTGCATAATGACTCGCAGATCCAGTCCGGCCTTACGATCTTCTTCCAAGAGAACAACTCGTTCTAAACTCCCATGAATTTTTTTAGTTAACACGCCTGTGTTCATTATCAATCCTGAGCATTTTCTTCGCTCACTTTCTTCCACAATGGCCACTGGTAGTAGCAGCTAGCTGGAGTAGAAGAGGTAGTACGAGCAGTAGTTCTTATCTCTGAGCGTTTCGGTTATTCTGTCAGAAAAGCTGCAGGAGATCACCTGGGCCCCGGGGTTTGTCATGGGAACTTTCTTTTTCTGGCCACTGTTTGCGCTAGCTAGCTCCATTGCGTGCATGCTCCCGTTATTTCACTGGCAGTGTGGTGTGGGTGTGAACTTTTTACAGCAGCTAGCTAGCTGAATTACTCACCACTGTTTTTACTGCTTAATTACCAATCGGAGCACTACCGTAATGCGCCAGCTAGCTAGCTGGACATTTATTTGGCTGTTACACCATCAATTAAGCTCGTGATTTTATGCTTTTTGGTCCAACGACTAAAAATGCGCTTCTATTCTACGGGCCGGCTGCTTATTTTGCATATTCCAAATTAAGCTTTAATTCCTTTGTATTCTTGGTCTGATTGGCCACTTTCCAATCTCGCTTCTTTTTTTGCAGGTGATGAAGTAGGAGAGAAGGAATCGTACTCAGAGGGGAGAGGTTTTTAAGATCCAGAGAGAGAGACTGTTTCCGTTTCTGTTTTGCTGCGTAAAGAAGGAAGAGATCGAAGAGGATTGGCTCGGCTTTGAAACGGATACGAGACGAGACGACCCAGCTGCCTGCTAAAGCACCGGCCATTACCTCAGTTAATTAGTCCCCGACCTCCGGTCTAATCCAGCAGCAATTTACTTCGGTCACCACTCGCCACCAACAGATCGCCTCATGGACCTGCCGGCCTTCTACTTCCAGGCGGCCGAGGCGGCGGCGGTTGGTGCCGAAGACGTGGAGGCGCCGAAGCTCCAGTCCAGGACCGCGGTGCTGCTCAAGTTCGACGTGCAGCAAGCCGTTGCCTTGGGTGCTGGGGACGCGGCGGCGCATGGGAAGGCGACCCTGAGCCTCGGCGCTGCTGCGGCGGTGGGGACGATGGACAACGACGCCAGGGATTTCGGCCGCGAGCATATCTGCCCCGAGTGCGGCAAGGCCTTCCTCTCCGGCAAGGCCATGTACGGCCACCTGAGGGCCCACCCCAGAGGGGGTACAAGGGGCCGTCACGCCCGGCGACGCCCGTCGCCTCCGCCTCCGCGGCAGCTGGAGACGCGAGGCCGAAGAAGGCGCCCACGCGGAGGAAGGCGCCTGAGCTCCCCACGATGACTTGGCCGGTGACTGCGAGGCGCAGCCGCACTACGGTCATAGCCACTCGCCCCGTCAGCGCGGAGTCCGCGGCCCTGGAGCCGTCGCGCAGCACGCCTTTGCTGCTGGAGCCGCCCCGCGGCGTGGAGTTGGAGCCCGTGCCTTTACAGCTGGAGCTGCCTCGCGGCGTGGAGCCTGCGGTTCTGCTGCTGGAGCCGCCTCGCGGCGAGGAGGAGGAGGAGGAGGCTGCCATGATCCTCTTGGAGCTGTACCAGCGGATGCGGAGCAAGGCGCCGCCAGAACCAGAAGATCAGCTGCCTATGCAGCAGATGCATGTCGACAACGCCGTCGCGGAGCCCAGATCACACGGGCATATCAGCTCGAGCTACCAGCTGATCATGTCGCCCACGCGACGCAGCATGCGCCGGTGGAGCACATTTTCGGGATCATCGTGGAGCCCCAGGCGCCGGATGTCGAGCAGTCCAATGTTACCGCAGCCGCAGCGTCGAAGGGGAAGATGCCTATGGAGCAGGAAGAGCATGTCAACAGTGGTGCCCTCGTCCTGTTCCGCGACAAGAGCGACAAGCTCGCCTCCCCCGGCCGCTCCAAGATTCTGACCAGACGCAGCCGCCAGATGCTGCTGATGCCGCGGAGGAGGACAGAATGCCACCGCTGAGGCGCATACCGTCACCGGCGTCGGATCGGAGGTACGTGTGCCCGGTCGCGATGTGCGCCAAGACGTTCCCCACCCACCAGGCCCTGGGCGGCCACATGGCGAACCACAACAGGGCCGTCAGGTGCGCCGCTGCGCAGCACATGGACGGGCTCGCCGCGGCACACGCCGTGCACAACATCATGGTGCACCACCAGCTCCGCCAAGACGCCGCCCGCAGCGAGGACGTCGTCCCTCTGGTGCCGACGGCGCCCAAGACGCACTCCTGCTCTCGGTGCGACCTCATCTTCCCCACTGGGCAGGCGCTCGGGGGGCACATGCGGAAGCACTGGATCGAGGAGAAGCAGCGGGCGGCGCCGGCCACTGCACTGAATGTGCCGAACTTAGACGCGGTGGCTCCGGTTGCAGTCCCCTCGGCGCCTGTCAATGCCCTCGCACTGGGAGTGCCGGCCGCAGAACCCGCGGCACCGTCCAATGCCATGGCCCTGGCAGTGCCGATCGTAGCCGCCGCCGCGCTTGAGCCTGCAGCACCAAACGGGGAGCCCAGGGATTTTGATCTCAATGAGATGCCCATGGAATGAAGGGGAGATGGAGCTTGCTAAACCCTAGCCACCCTTCGTGATTATTGGTCTGCTTTAGTTTTGGAGTCCGTGCTAGAGTACACTACACAGGAAGCATCATTTCCTTGGTCCTAGCAAGTAGTGAGTGTCAGTGTCATTTTAGTCCGTCAGTGCTTGCGATTCATCTCGCATCGGAATGTAGAAAATTGAGATTTCCCAGTCCATGGGATCTGGAGTTCGATCTGGACTGGAGAGATAGATCATAGATAGCTGCAGGTAAAATGTTACTGAACATTCGTACAAGCTAGCTAGCAAGACTGCTGGTTCCTTGTTAAACTGTTATTTTATATAATTTGGGAAATACATCCCTTTAATACTGGTGTGAGCAGTTAAAACTATCAGGTCGAAATATGGTCTTTCAGAGTTCTTAGTACTACTGTTACTGTTCTTAGCTCTAGTGTTACTGATCTTATAGAGTACATTTTTTCCATGCTATGGTATTGTTCTTGCATGTTCTATGCTATGTTACTATTCTTAGTTACCAATGTCAATGGTTGGATAGAGCAATTATAAGCTGACTTCTATATAATAAGCTAGCTAAAAGCTGGAATTAACTTTTTTTTCCATTAGCAGTCCAAATCCAGTCATTGGAGAATCTTCCAAATACCACGTACTTTATACTCCCTCCGATCCCAAATAGCTGTCGCAAAGATTACTATAGGTTGTACCTGCAGCAGCTGTTTTCTACGACACATAAAACGGATCGGAGGGAGTATATCAGTGTTTAAACCAAGCTTCATTACCTTTTCCAATTGGTGGGCCAGAATGGATGCAAAACAACCAGCAGAGAGTATACACCAGTGAACCAAGAAAAATGCGGCAGATAACTCTTGAACAGGTGGCGGCTCGGTTTGTATTGTATAATTTTCTAGCTTCACATGCAGGATGTAGCAGCCAGCTGCATGGATGTAACGTTTGAGCCGGCTCATGCAGGCATGTATTTGTCGTTGGTTTCTCAAACTCTTCTTGCACCAACACACTGAACTCACTAACTGAATAACTCAAACCAGCAACTTGCATTGGGTTGCTATGTTTTTAAGTGAGCTCAACTTTAAATCTAGCTAGTTAGATGGAAAATTCTAACTACTTTGGACGTAAGAATTTTCGTTTACTATTAATTAGAAAAATGCGTTCAAACAGGACCAACCATTGGTTGGATGGATTGGAGTGTGGTTGTACCCTTTGAAATGACTCGATATCGAGGCTATGTAGTGACTTCATCAATCTTGATTATCCGCGACTGCAGCCTCTAGTAGAGGTTATGTGAATGCATGTTTGTGGGGTTGTGTCTACCTTGCCCTCAGCTGTTCGAGCAGACAAGGCGATCTTAAGTACCAGACGTCGTACTTTCACTGGTAGAAAATGGGCCTATGGTCCCGGTTCGGTTGGGCCATCAGTCCCGGTTGCCCAACCGGGACTGGCCAATCGGGACTAATGCTAGTCCCGGTTGGGCCACGAACCGGGACCAATGGGTGGCCACGTGGCCAGTTCTGGCTGGGCGTGGGGAGAGACTCATTGGTCCCGGTTCTTGTTACGAACCGGGACCAATGAGTGCTTTTTTTTTTTTGGTATTTAGGGTTTAGGGTCTCGATCCCTCTCGCCGGTGCCCCCTCTCCCTCTCGCCGGTGCCCCCTCTCCTCTCGCCGGTGCCCCCTCTCCTTCTCGCCGGTGCCCCTCTCCCTCTCGCCGGTGCCCCCTCCTCTCGCCGGTGCCCCTCTCCCTCTCGCCGGTGCCCCCTCTCCTTCTCGCCGGTGCCTCCTCTCCCTCTCGCCGGTGCCCCCTCTCCCTCTCGCCGGTGCCTCCGTCGTCTCCCCCTTCTTCGCATCGCCGACGTGCTCTCCATCGTTTCCGTACGCATATTATACGCTCTACTATATACACAGTACATGTTGATGCATATATAATTAATATTCGATCTCTTGCGAGAATACAACTATTTAATTACATGGAGATAGATCAAGCCATCAAGGCATATGTAGTTCATCGTCCGAAGCATAATGTTCTCCCCTTTCATCGATGACCTCCCTAAGCAGAAATCCCGCCAATTCCTCTTGAATTGCTCCTACGCGCAGTTCTGGGTCGATCTTCTCCCGCATTTTGCTGAAAGCAGTTGTTCTCCGCTCAGTGGTCAACTCGCGAATGAACTCGCAAACGTAGAATCCACATAAATTACTCCCCGGTGGCTGCTGCGGACTTTCACCGTTTTATAAGTTAGCTCATCTTTGAATGGACCTTCTACCTTCTGTTTGAAAATTGTCCAACACCTGCTTTGGCAAAGAAAATGAACAAAGGAGTTATTAATTACTTGACATCAGGGAACGAACGAAAGAGGGCGATATAATGCGATAATGATTGAAATTACTTGTTGAGCATTTCTTTCATGTCGGACCACAACGCTTGGTCCCAACTTAATGAGTCGTGGACTTCAACTGTGGACTTGTCAGGTTGAATGCTTAGCAGAATCCAGTGGAACCTGCGGACGTTTACATAAAGCAGACATGCATAGCTCATCAATTACACTTAACATCGAGAAAGCCAAATAAAAATATGTACAAGACAGAAACACTCACCTGAAGTTGTAAGGAAATAGTATTTCCGTACAGAAATGTTGCATGGTTAAAAAGGTGGTCAGGTCATGCTCCACGTCTTTGGGGTGATTGACTAACGTATGTGAATTCACGATATATGGGTCAACGAACCCAACCTCAAAAACTTTAGATCTTTTGCATTCCAGCATCTTCATTCTGCATAATAGCGTACAAAAGGATATATATATAGGCAGGATAATATAATACAGGCAATGAACGAGCTGAGCTAGAGACTTAATTACGAAAATAAATCACTTACAGACAATAGCAAGAGAGGATAGATTTGTCGAGGGCGCGCTTTTGGAATAACTGGAACAGTTCAGTCAGTTGAACCTGTATAGTGTAACGTTTGAAGAAATGCTCCACTCTAACGTCCAGCGGAAACCACTCTTTCGCGTCCTTCTTTGATGTGTGCACCAGGTACCAGGTATGCAGATTTCGCATATGTGTTGATAGACCCGTCATCTCCTCATTACTGACCATAGGCTCCCCTTGGACATATTTCCGTGCCATCTCTAACATTGGCGCATGTTCATAGCCTAAAAGTTGACCAAGGCTCATACCCAAGGCGGTAGCCTGTTCCTTGGCCTGAGATACAGTGACACCAAGTTCTTTAGCAGCAGCTATGGCTCTGGGGTCCAATAATTCCAGGTCTTTATCCATAGCGACTCTGAAGTCCTTGTCGACATCGGAACACACTATGAGCGGGGGGACCGATTGATTTTTCTGCTGTCCGAGCTGGGCAATTTGTTTCCCGCTTTTTGCACTTCTTCCCTTGTTCTGCTCAGACTGGGCACGTGCTAGCTTAGTAAGTTCACGACCATAGTCAGATGGCAGATTCATCGATATCTGGGATGGCTGCTCAAGGAAGGACTTTCTCCACTTTTTGGATTTTTCATCGTATACCGGCTTCTGCTCGGGCTTTTTTGGTGCAAAAAAAGCCTTATTGTAGGCAGCCACCTCCGCGGCGTTTTCCGCTACAGTCCTGTCATAAGGTCTAATGGGAAGATTCTTATGAGGTACTGTTGGGAGGGGCGACCTTTTACGTTTCGGTGATCGCTTACCCCTCATAGTACGAGCGGTGGGCGGAAACGGCTGACGCGGCGGCGGAGACGGCTGACGCGGCGGCGGAGACGGCTGCGCTGGAGACTGGTGAGGCGGTGAAGAGGACTGTTGCGCTGGAGAATGCTGAGGCGGTGAAGAGGACTGTTGCGCTGGAGACTGGTGAGGAGTCGATGGCCTTGGCTGCCAGTTCGGAAGCACGATGAATTCCTTTGGCCATAGAATGGTCGCTTTCTTGGCTTCTCCAAGTTCAAGCACCTCCCCATCTTCACCTGCAGGGTGTTGCAGCTTCAGCTCCTCATAATCTTTCATCACTTCATCCACCGCGACAACAGCGTAGCCATTTGGAACCGGAGAGAAATGGTAAGTTGGATTAGGTCCAATTGGTACGACATAGCCGACCGCCACCTTCACGGTTAAGTTAAAAACTTTCACATGCATCTCACAAGGTGTGCTCTCCGTGATATCATCCACTGGGTAGCGACGAAGTGGAGCCACTGCATCATCATTACCATCCTGGAGCTCCGTGGAAGCCACGCTGCTTTTCCGATTCGATGGGCCACCGGTACCATCGCATGCAGCTTCTACCATGTGCCGTTGAGATTGGCCGCTAGTTGCTGGCTAAGCACGGCAATTTGTTCCTTCTGCAGCTTTAATTCTTCTTCTATATTAAGCAGCCGGTCTGCAGCAGCGCGTGCTTCCATTGCCTCCCTTTCCTTTCTCCTCTGATGGCTTCTATCAGGAAATTTCTTCCTGTGCTCGGGAATCGCAATTGTCTTGGGCTTGGAGCCAGGTACGCCTCGTAACCGTCCGTCGTGTTCCTTATTCCCAAGGGCGCGTGTGAGCTCGTCATCCTCTCTATCGGGAATGAACCGTCCCTCTTCAACATCCTTTACTGCTTTTCTAATTTCTTGGATGGGTAGTAGGGGATTATCTTTGTGTCTTCTGTTATATATGCACTTCCCTTCTGCGTCCAACGTGCCCCCATGCCCGTAAAACCAATTTCTTGCCCGTTCGATCCACTTGAGTGGCTCTGGAGTGATCCCATTAGCCAGCAGGTCCGCCTCAAGTTTCTCCCACTTAGGCATGCTACCAGCGTAGCCACCAGGCCCCATAGTATGGTGGTACATCTTTAGAGCAGCATTTGCCGCATTTTTTGCAGACTTTTCCAGAGCTTCCTCTGATTTCTTGTACGCCACAAATTCTTCCCAGTAGTCCTTTATCTTCTCATACCCTTTATCGAAGTCTGGAGTCTTATTTTTCTTGACAAACAGTTTGTTCAATCTTTTCTTCCAGTTCTTGAATAGCTCGGCCATCTTCTTAAGTGCCCAGTCCTTGACTTTTTGCTCCATGATTTTCCGGGCAATCTTTTCTGCCTCATCTGGATCCTCCTCATCTGAATCCACCTCTGGCGCCGGCAGGGTGAAATTAACCATGAGCTTTCTCCAAAGTCTTTCTTTGCCCTCATCGCTGACATATAGCTGTCCTTTCTCGTTTGGCCGATGCCATTCTCGAACGGTGATCGGGATGAAGTCCCTAACAAGAACTCCGCATTGCTTTACCATTTTATTTTTAACACCAGGGGGAGCAGTCGGTGTGCCGTCTTCAGCGACTCTTTCGATCGTGTACCTTTCTTGGTCGCCCAACTTTTTGGCTGGGCCTCGTTTTGTCCTTACAGAAGATTTGCTCGATCCGGAGGGCTAAAAGAAGAAAGAGCGTTAATATATGTATATAGACATCAGAGACTTAATTAATACAATCTTCGGCTTCATTAATATATGTATATGCACCTCGCCGGAGTTTAATGTTCCACCGGAGCCTTCGGCTTCTCCCTCGTCGGCTTCTCCCTCGCTGACTTCTCCCTCACCCCGGCCGTCGGGTTCTACCTCACCGGAGCCGTCTCTTCGGTTGAGAGACTCATCTCCCTCACCGGAGTTGTTCAAAAACTCCGTGGTGACATCGACAATATCTTCCGGCCCGCGGATTATATCCTGGAGGATATTTTCCTGATCTTCGTCTCGTTCCATAGTTTCTGCAAATTAAGAACAATGCACAAAACTTTAGTTGGGTAACTTGTTCCATATGTCAAGATACATCTACAATATCATAAACCCGTAAACTCGTATCGTAAACCCGTAAACTCGTATCGTAAACTCGTATCGTAAACCCGTAAACTCGTATCGTAAACCCGTAAACTCGTATCGTAAACCCGTAAACTCGTATCGTAAACCCGTAAACTCGTAAACTCGTATCGTAAACCCGTAAACTCGTATCGTAAACCCGTAAACTCGTAAACTCGTATCGTAAACCCGTAAACCCGTAAATTTGCATCTTTGCATATCTAACACAATTTACCGGGTCAACTTCCGAACCACGATCTACCGGGAAGAACAAATACCGGACAAGAACACAATCAATACATGGCATTGATGCAATGCGCAATATGTATGCATGATCAATTTAATGCATTGACATGGAACTCTAAATCATGTTTGAAATGTTATTGAATTAGGACAAGCACAAATTAGGACTAACAAAATTTTCCTATACAAAAAATCCTAACACTAACAAAATTTTCCTATACACTAACAAAAAATCCTAACACTAACAAAAAATTTCCTAACACTACATCCTAACACTAACATTTTCCTATACAAAACAAAAAAATCCTAACACTAACATTTCGTATACAAAAAAAATCCTAACACTAACATTTCCTAACATTTTTTTTCCTAACACTAACATTTTCCTATACAAAAAAAAAAATCCTAACACTAACATTTCCTATACAAAAAAAATCCTAACACTAACATTTTCCTAACAAATTTTTTTTCCTAACACTAACATTTTCCTATACAAAACAAAAAAATCCTAACACTAACATTTCCTATACAAAAAAAATCCTAAAATCCTAAAATTCTAACTCACCGATCGAGAGAAGCGGCCGGTGCGGGCGCGCGGTGGGACGGCGGTGGCGCTGGGCGCGGGGACGGCGGCGTGGAGGCACGGGAGGTGTGCGTGGAGAGGAGGGCGGGGTCAGGCCGGCGTCTGGGCGGCGTACGTGCGGGGAGGAGGCCGGCGCGTCGGGCCGGGCGCGTGGCTGTGCGGGGAGGAGGCCGGCCACGTCGTGGCGTGTACGGGGAGGAGGCCGGCCGCGTCGGGGCGGCGTGCGCGCGGGGAGGCGGCGGGGCGGCGCGTGGAGTCGGCGGCGGGGCAGCCTGACGGCGTTGATGCGCGGCGCCCTTCTTGCTCCTGCTCGTCGATGAACCGTCTCGCGTGCGTGAGAATGGGGAAGAAGAAGAGGCTGGGGGTTAAGTAGCAGGGGGCCATTGGTCCCGGTTGCTTCAAAGAACCGGGACCAATGCATCTTTGGTCCCGGTTCTTGCCAGCAACCGGGACCAAAGAGTGCGTCATTTAATGCCAGATCGCTGCGCGCGTCCAAGGATCTTTGGTCCCGGTTCTTGGTAGAAACCGGGACCAAAGAGTCCTTTTTCAAACTTATTTCGAACTTTTCAGTTCTGAAATTTTGTTCCCGCCTTTTTTTTTTCTTATTTAGGTGTTTGGATATGAATTTCAAATGGTTTTGAATCTGAAAAGACTTTCAACATGAAAAGTTTTTAAATTTGAATAAATAATCCAAAACCATTTTCTGTTTTCTAAAATAATTATTCTAACTATACAAACTATTAACCATTTTGCCATTTTCAATTAAAAATGCATTAACTTTATTGCATATTTTGAATTGACAAAACTTTCAACGTGAAAAGTGTTTGAATTTGTATAAATAATCCAAAATCAATTTTACATTATTATTGTCATTTTCAATTTAATATGGATAAATTCATATCTTTAAATCCGTAAGTCGAAATTCGACAAATAATCCGTAAGCAGAAGTAAATGCAGAACAATTTCAGAAAACCTATATTTGTAAGATGAATGTTTGGTGTTGTAAAATGCAGAAGAAAGCAGATAAAAATTATTAATTCATTTATCTTAATGCATTACATAAAAGGTTTAATACATTATTACACATGATACAACGTCTCACAAGCGCTTGAAAGAAACACACCCCTGATCCAACATCACCAACATTATTCTACATAAACGGACTTGCTGGCTCGAAGGCCGTAGGATTAGGGGGAACGGCGGGAGGAGCCAGCCCCGTGGGCGGCCGCCCGGTTCTCGCGCGCACGTTTGCGGCGGAGGGCAAGATCCATGGAGGATGAGTCTTTCAGCGCCCAATCCAGATCGGAAGCCTCCTTCGCCTTGAGCTGGTAGGAAGTCTTGGCTCGCTGGACAGGGTAGTCGCGGACAGACTGGAAGGAGGCTTCCATGGCCTCCTGTATCTGCAACCCACAACCTTCTTCCCCGTCGTCGCTCCAGTCGAAGTCGTCGTCCTCCTCCTCCTCCGCGGGAGGAGCGGCGGCGCCTGGTGGAGGTGCAGCGGCGCCAGGTGGAGGTGCGCGGCACCTGGTGGAGCAGGAGGCCGGTAGCTGGGCATTCCTCTCCACGCCGGGCTCGTGGGCATACGGCGGGATAGACTCCCGCGGTTGCGCCCAAGCGCGCTCTGCCGAGCACGCTCGACCTCGTCCAGAAGGCGCTGCGGCGGGCGTGGCGGATCCATCTCGTGGAGACGATGCGTTCGTGGCTAGGAATGGTGGATTAGGGTTTACCCCGTCGGCGACAATATATAAAGACCTCCAGGGCAGCGCTGGGGGAGGACGTGCCCAGGGAAGCGCTGGGGGAGGACACGTGTCGTGACCGCAAAGCCCGTCTTTAGTCCCGGTTGGTGTTACCAACCGGGACTAAAGAAGCACACAGATCGTGTGTTTCTTTCAATCGCTTGTGAGCCGTTGGATCAGGGGTGTGTTTCTTTTGAGGGATTGTGAGCTGTTGGATCAGCAGTATCACGACCACTTCGTGAGCCACATGACCCGGTTGGTGTTACCAACCGGGACTAAAGAAGCACACGGATCGTGTGTTTCTTTCAAGCGCTTGTGAGACGTTGGATCAGGGGTGTGTTTCTTTTGAGGGATTGTGAGCTGTTGGATCAGCAGTATCACGACCACTTCGTGAGCCACATGACCCGGTTGGTGTTACCAACCGGGACTAAAGAAGCACACGTACCCTATATATACCGCCCTCCTCAGACAAGTTACTCACTCACACAAAACATTCCAGCGTCACTCGGAGAGGCATCTTTGGGCAACCAGCGGCAAGACGTCTCTGATGACCTGCGACCGTTCCAAACGGTTGCAGATCATCAGAGATGTGTTGCCGGACGGTTGTAGATCATCAGAGACGTCTTGCCGCTGCTTGGATCGAAGTGGTGCTCAAACACAAAACATTCCAGCGTCACTCGGAGAGGCATCTTTGGGCAACCAGTGGCAAGACGTCTCTGATGACCTGCGACCGTTCCAAACGGTTGCAGATCATCAGAGACGTCTTGCCGGACGGTTGTAGATCATCAGAGACGTCTTACCGCTGCTTGGATCGAAGTGGCGCTCAAACTCACGAGCCACCGTCGGGCTGTATGCAGGGGGAACTGTGTTTGGACGGTCGAAGCTGAGGTTTGAGAGGTTCCCACGGGAGGTGTGGGAGCCGACAACCACCTACCACGCGTGTTTCACCACATAAAGGTTTAATACATTACTACACATCACATAAAGGTTTAATACATTACATTGATTTACATAAAAGCCATGAACCCTTCTTCGCGTATGTCCCTGGCCTATGATCGCTTCAGCCGTAACCATGGAGCATCTTCATTATTTAACGGGATGCTTGGGTCAGTTCTCACTGTGAAGGGCGGAATTTCATCAAACTTATCATAATCTGCTGACATGTCTGTCTTGTCCTCGACTCCCACGATGTTTCTTTTCCCTGAAAGAACTACGTGACGCTTTGGCTCATCGTATTCGTTTGCTTGTTTTTTCTTTTTTTCGGTATTCGTTTGCTTGTTTTTTCTTTTTTTCGGTCTGGAGGACATGTCCTTCACATAGAAAACCTGAGCCACATCATTGGCTAGGACGAATGGTTCGTTCTTGTAACAACCAAGATTCTTGAGATCCACTGTTGTCATCCCGTACAGCTGGTCTACCTTTATCCCTTCTCCATTCATGTTGACCCAACTGCACCGAAACAAAGGGACCTTAAAAGTAGGTCCATAGTCAAGTTCCCATATCTCCTCTATGCGACCATAGTATGTGTCCTTTTGCCCATCGTCGTTTGTTGCATCAAAGCGGACACCACTGTTCTGGTTGGTGCTCTTTTTATCTTGGGCGATCGTGTAAAATGTATTCCCATTTATCTCGTACCCTTGGAAATTCAATACAGTCGAAGATGGTGACGCGGCCAACAAGTAGAGCTGATCTCCGACAGTGGTGTCATTCATGAGCTGTAATCGCAACCAACTGCCGAAGGTCTCCATGTGTTTTTCTTTAATCCAGGAGTCATCCTTCCCCGGGTTCTTGGAGCGTACATAATTCTTGTGTTCCTCGATATACGGAGCCACGAAGGTGGAACTTTGTAGAACTGTGTAGTGTGCTTGAGTTAAAGAATGCCCGTCCCTACATATCAGTGCTTTCTTTCCTAGCGTGCCTTTTCCACTCAGTCTCCCCTCATGCCGCGATTCAGGAACACCAATCGGCTTAAGGTCAGGAATAAAGTCAACACAGAACTCAATGACCTCTTCTGTTCCATAGCCCCTTGAGATGCTTCCTTCTGGCCTAGCACGGTTATGAACATATTTCTTCAAGACTCCCATGAACCTCTCGAAGGGGAACATATTGTGTAGAAATACAGGACCGAGAATGGCAATCTCGTCGACTAGGTGAACCAGGAGATGCGTCATAATATTGAAGAATGATGGGGGGAACACCAACTCGAAGCTGACAAGACATTGGACCACAGCCTTCTGTAAACTTGGTAGAGTTACTGGATCGATGACCTTCTGAGATATTGCATTGAGGAATGCACATAGCTTCACAATGGGTACTCGAACATTTTCCGGTAGAAGCCCCCTCAATGCAACCGGAAGCAACTGCGTCATAATCACGTGGCAATCATGAGACTTCAGGTTCTGGAATTTTTTCTTTGCCATATTTATTATTCCCTTTATATTTGACGAGAAGCCAGCCGGGACCTTGATACTGCTCAGGCATTCAAAAAAGATTTCCTTCTCTGCTTTGGTAAGAGCGTATCTGCTTAAGTATTTACGCCCTTTATCCGTCTGCTTGTTGTATGGGTCTTTCATACGTTGCTGGTCTGCCCGTGCTTCCGGTGTATCTTTTGTCTTCCCATACACGCCCAGGAAGCCTAGCAGGTTCACGCAAAGATTCTTCGTCACGTGCATCACGTCGATTGAAGACCGGACCTCTAGGACTTTCCAATAGGGTAGCTCCCAGAATATAGAGCACTTCTTCCATATGGGTACGTGGTTGTCAGCGTCATTCGGAACAGATAGACTGCCAGGACCCTTTCCAAAGATTACTTCTAAATCCTTGACCATGTCATATATAACATCACCATCAGGGAGGTTAGGCTTCTTCCGGCGATCTGCCTCACCGTTGAAATGCTTGCCGGGCTTTCTTACGGCATGACCGTTCGGAAGAAATCGACGATGCCCCAGGTACACATTCTTGTTTCCCAAATGTATACTTTCAGTCTTATCTAAACAGTGCGTGCATGCATTGTATCCCTTGTTTGACTGTCCTGAAATGTTACTAAGAGCAGGCCAATCATTGATGGTTACGAACAGCAACGCTCGTAGGTCAAATTCCTGTTGTTTGTGCTCATCCCACACACGTACACCTGGTTCGGACCACAACTGCAAAAGTTCATCAACTAATGGCCGTAGGTACACATCAATGTCGTTGCCGGGTTGCTTCGGGCCTTGGATGAGCACTGGCATCATAATGAACTTCCGCTTCATGCACAACCAAGGAGGAAGGTTGTAGATACATAGAGTCACGGGCCAAGTGCTATGACTGGAGCTCTGCTCCCCAAAAGGATTAAAGCCATCTGTACTTAGACCAAATCTTAAGTTCCTTGCGTCATCTGAAAATGTCGGGAACTCTCTGTCGATTTTTCTCCACTGGGACCCATCGGCGGGGTGTCTCAACTTCCCGTCTTTCTTACGCTCTTCTTTGTGCCATCGCAACAACCTGGCATGCTCTTTGTTTCTGAACAGACGTTTCAACCGTGGTATTATAGGAGCATACCACATCACCTTAGCAGGAACCCTCTTCCGGGGGGGCTCGTCATCGCCCTCAACATCACCAGGGTCATCTTGTCTTATCTTGTACCGCAGTGCATTGCATACCGGGCATTTATCCATGTTCTCGTACTCACCGCGGTACAGGATGCAGTCATTAATGCATGCATGTATCTTCTGCACATCTAATCCTAGAGGGCAGATAGCCTTCTTTGCTTCGTATGTAGTCTCGGGCAATTCGTTATCCTTTGGAAGCTTCGGCTTCATTATTTTCAGTAACTTCTCAAATCCCTTGTCAGAACAACCAGTCTCTGCCTTCCATTTCAGCAGTTCCAGTGTGGTACCGAGCTTTGTGCTGCCATCTTCGCAGTTTGGGTACAGCAACTTTTTGTGATCCTCAAGCATGGCCTCCAACTTTAGCTTCTCCTTTTCTGTATCGCATTCTCGCTTTGCATCAGAAATGACCCCACCAAGACCATCAGCGGGCTCATCTGATGCCCGATGTTCACCTCTTTCTTCTTCAACGTCTTCCATAACAGTATCACCGCATTCCTCAGGGAACATAGGATAGTTGTCATCATCCTCCTCTTCTTCATTGTCTTCCATCGTAACCCCTCTTTCTCCGTGCTTGGTCCAACAATTATAGCTGGGCATGAAACCTTTCCGAATCACGTGGTCTTGAATGGTTCTCGGGTCAGAGTACTCCCTGACGTTCCGACACTTCTCACATGGACAAGGCATAAAATTATTCACTTTGTTTGCCTCAGCCACATCGAGAAATTTATGCAGGCCTGCAATAAACTCGGAACTGCGTCGTTCGCCGTACATCCATCGCATCCGTGCATCCATCTGCATCATATATATAATTAAGTTTATCAAATACCATTACAATAACATCTTGAATAGTGAAATGACCACCGTACATCGACACGTGCAATATTTCTGTATCAATTACAGATGAAAAGGATAAGTTGCTAACCTCGGCCGAGGATATCATCTTGTGCGAACTTAAGTGTGGCTCGGGCATTTCATCGAACACATCTTGTGCGTGGCAAAGAAAAAAAAACTAGCACCCACTTCCCACCAATCCAACCAAAAAAAAACAGAGGAGAGAGAGGGGGGGTGGGGGTTATATATAGGCAGGGGAGGTATTGGTCCCGGTTCTTGGTAAGAACCGGGACCAAAGCTCCGCGCACGCCACGTGGTGGCTCTGGAGCTTTGGTCCCGGTTCTTGCCAGAACCGGGACCAATGCCCCCAACCGAACCGGGACCAATGCCCCACGGGGCCCTGGCAAATCGAACCGGGACCAGTGCCAGGCACTGGTCCCGGTTTTTGCCTGAACGGGGCTAATGGCAAACAGGACTCCGGACGAAAGGTCCTTTTTCTACTAGTGTTTCTAGATACAAATCCATGCATAAATGCTTTCAAATAATATATTATGTATAAATAAAAATACTAAAAGGAAAAAAATGTCAGCATGATTGATGTCTCACTACAGAAGCAAGTAAGTGGTTTCTCGCTTGATAAGCTTTCATTGGACACCATTAATTTGTCTATATTTTCGCCTAATGGGGCATGGCAAGGTGTTTTTCTACAAGGCACACCGTTCTTTAGGGCCATTGACCCTTGAATGTTTGGCTTCCATCTTCTAGATACAAATCCAATGTTTCGATGGTTGGGTCTTTGAAAGAAGGTCAGGCTTCAAATTCTATTCTTGGTTCAACGACGCAATTTACATTTTATGCAAACGGAAGCCTCACACGGTTACCTACCCGTAATTAATACAAAAAAGGTTTGGTCCACATGTGCTATTGGCTTGGTGTTGCTAGACTAGCCAAATCCGGTATGTGCTAGTGCCACTCTGCATGCACACAAACATCATCAATGGTGATTGTATATGTTTTCATTATATAATTGGCATCCTTCATATGTACACCACATATAGCCGAGCCTAGAAAATCTAGGGTTTCCATGACTACTCTTATCGAGAGATTTGGAAGGAGCAGAATGTGGAATTCAGCGACATAAGTGATAATGACTTCCATCCTCGCACAAAATATTAAACAATATTCATCTGAATTTTGGCCCGTGGTCAACATTTTTTTCCTTTTCACAAGATACCTCCGTGTGCGTGTGTCATTTGTTGTTGTCCTAGAGGGGGAAAAGGAAAATGAGCAAGAGTGTTCATGTATGAAAACATTGAAGATAGGTGCTACAATGTGTGTTTTACGTTAAGATTATGGGAAGATAAGGAACATCATCGCTGCACAATCGTCTCAGCTCAGAGGAGCCTATGATATAAACGCATGACCACAACAAGCATCGTTCCCGGTAAATGTAAAAACACATTGTACATTAGTAGATATATGTTGAGGGCGCTATGTTTCATTGTTTCAAATTGAAATGTCGTCTCTTGAGTAATAACTAGGTATATTTTGATCTCACATACGATACATTGAAGTTGTTCCGTGGTGAGAAACATGCAGAGGGCTCGGCAAAATCAAAACAACAGCGTCATCTTTAAGCACCGATAAATGATGTTTGCGCACATTTGAATTTGCTACACGCTCAAAGCTAGATGCGCCAAGCAAATATCACCCCATGGACCATTCACATTTTGAAAATGATACTTGTATTAACTGAAGGTGGGTAACCGTGTGAGACTGCAGTTGCTATGAAGACCACGATGCTCGCGCATGACTACAACAAGCATTGTTGCTTGTAGTTGTCAAAACAACCCGCACATAAATAGATCTGTGTGGTCGAAGGTGCATATGTCTCTTTCTTTTGATTTAGAGAATGCCTTATCTGGAGAAAAACTAGGTATGCTACCAAACTCACTTACAACACCTAGAGTTTTCCGTTAAAAGGAGAAATGCCGAGTTTTGGACAAAATCCAAATATCAGGTTCTTTCTTAATCAACTGCATGAGGATGAAATGCATGTCACTTATGTTGTTGGATACCCACCTTTTCCAAAAATCTCCCACAACTAACACTTATCATGGAACCCTAGATTTTCTAGGTTTTGTTATATGCATCTTGTACACATGAAGATCACCATTTTTTTACCAAATCGGATACAAGCACTAATTAATGATGTTTTGCACACACGCCAAGTGGTACACACTTGAAGCTAATTGTACATAACCAATGCCACGTGTGGACCATGCGCATTTAGAAAGCGGCAAGTGTACAATTTAAAGGTGGGTGGTCGTGTGAGATTACTGCATATAAAACCACTCATTTGGCACACCAGAAGGTTGAAGGACCTGCCTTTCGTCTAAAGACGACTCAAGACCGACAACCATCTAACACAGGATTTGCATTTAGACAAAACTGGAACCTTCAAAGAGTCAATTTGGCCCAAGTGTGCCTTGTAGGATCCCATTGATCATCAGTCGTGAAGGTCAGGCATGAAATGTCTAGAAATTAATCTTATAGAAACCACTTATTTCGTACCATATAGACTCTTTGGAGGTTTCCATTATGTCTAGTTGCAATAGTATGGTTGATGGTTGGTAGTATAGAATTTTATTTGAAGTGTGATTGACCCAATGACATGATTGTGTGCAAAGATTAGCCTCAAACAGTTACCCACTTTCAATTAATACAAATTTTGTTTTCTAAAAGGTATGGTCCACGTGTGGATATTTTCTCTGTGCGGCTACCCTAGTTTCTAGCTTGGTGCAACTACCCTAGCTTTTGAGCTAGCATGCCACTCACGTTTGCTACAAATTTGTTTTTTTTTTTGGATTTTTTCAAATCATATTTTATGTTCCTTATACATTTTTTTTGTTCTATTCGTTTGCAATTTGTGTTGAGATAGTTGTTTATTTTTGTTGCAAGCAAATCTGTTGCAAAGTCACAGTTGCTTCACCATTTTTAATATTGGTGTAAACATGTGGTTTTTTGTTGTAATCCTTTGTGTTTTTTTTTTGAAAATTGTTTGTGATTTTTGTTGCAATTCAATCTGCAGTATGAAATTGTTGTTTTTTCCACATTTTTGTAGCATTACTTTTTTTCGAAATGTTGCGATATTTTGGTGCAATAGTATTTTTTACACAAGGTGAGGAATTTTGTTGTAATAATCGTGTTTTTTTTTTATATGGGGATAAATCATCACGGTGGTAGTTTTTGTTGTAATTGTCGGAAAGGTAACGGGCAATGAGATATACACATTCGTTTAAGTAGATCTGCTTTGCACTACGGACTGATTTCCAAAAAGTGAGGGGCCAAAATGTAAAAGTGCGCTATGTTAATTTCTGGACGTGGGATGATGATCCGACGGTGCCAAAGGGGAACGATTTTCATCCCAAGTTATTGACCAACGAAAATTAAGGAATATTTGGGATTGAGGGAGTAACTTGCATTAAGAAACACTTGAGCATCCGAATTTTCTTGCGCGTCCTGTGTTGCGTTGCAATGTTGCATGACCTCTCACGGTAGAGATCAGGTGCAAACAAACGGAACCTTTTCATTGCGCTGCCATAAATGCGTGATTGATTTACTACTCCAGAATACTCCATAATTTCTATCCTTTTTTTTTCTTTGTCTAGCAGGGAAACGACGCGTTTGAAAGAATGCGCTAGCTGCCTGTATTTACTCACTACGGGAGTAGAACAATGAACGACCGATCGGACATCTAAAACGAAGCAAAGGAGCAAATAAGAGCAAGTTAAGAGGTTCATTACATCTCCGTAATTGACTTCACTAAAGCCTCTGAGGGAAGTCAATTCAGGCCTTCCGGTCCTACAGCCGAAAGAAACGGAGAACCACAGCCCACAGGGAACCTTTTTTGTCTTTCAGCGACGAACACTGAAGGAAACTGTCGCTGACACCACTATATGGTTGATCCGAACAGCCATCAAACTTAGTCAGAACAAACCCAAATCTATATATGGACTAGATAATTTACAGAACACTGCGTAGTTTGATACGTACACATCGCTACATCAGGACCCTTCACTGTAACTGGAAATTAGACCTACCACAAACGCAAACCAATCGACTGTAATTTACAGGCTGTAACAATGACTACGTCATCATCATGTTGGCACGACGTCCCCGAAGCGGGCCGAATCCTGCGAGAAGAACATCTTCAACGAGATGCACAGCATTATCAGCTGAAGGAGGCCGAAGAGGCCGATTTTGAAGGTCCTGCTCTGCATCCTCAGGACCTGCGTCGTCATGGGAGCTCCTTCTCGTGAGCCTCTAATCTGTCCACCTGCTCTTTCAGCATCAGTACTTTTTCTCGGTGTCTTGTAGCTTGAGCAGCATTCCTGTGTCTTCCGCGGCACAGAGCTTGTGCTCCCCCAAGGCGTTGGTCCTCCGCCCGAACTTGCCAGCTTCGCCTCGCTTTTGCCATAACCAGACACTGGATCTCGGCTTCTATTTTCCCCTGAAGGTGGCCCTCAAGCTCATCTCCAACTGATCAATGCTGATGGGCGCCGTCTGCGGTGTAGGTGCATGTGCATCATCGATAAGTAACTGAAGCTCAGATAATCTTGAATCCTTCTCTGTGATAGTATCTGACGCCACCTTCAGTTTCTGCTCAGATGTTTCATCTTTTGATCCATTCCTAGCACATCAGCCTCTACATCCGGTAAAACTCTGGTGTCATCAGCCGTAAACTCCATGCCAAGTTCTGCTAATTTCTGCGTCTCTGAAAAAAGAACACAGGCAGAACAAAGTACTTGTTACATGTAGTTTAACACAAGCATACAAATAAATAGAAGGACTGAACACTAAAATATGAGAACATTACAGCAATCGTGGGATATCATGAATAGTCCACTACAAATAGGGGGGGGGCAGGGGCAGCCCCGGTGCAGTAGCTCCCGCTTGCGCAGGGTCCGGGGAAGGGTCCGACCACTTTGGGTCTTTAGTACGCAGCCTTTCCCTGCATTTCTGCAAGAGGCTGTTTCCAGGACTTGAACCCGTGACCTCATGGTCACAAGGCAGCAGCTTTTACCGCTGCGCCAAGGCTCCCCTTCAGTCCACTACAAATAGGGATGACCAATTTCTATTACAGCCAAAATATAATTGGAGTTAAGTGATTCATCAAACATAAACTGAACACTTTAGGAAGGCCATGCATTGCTATTCGCGTAACTCCAAAAGCTAACTATGATGTGGAAAGCTCGTGAAAAACTATGTTATATATAAAAAAAATATGTCAATGATGTTGCAAGGATTCTTAATACTGCCAGGAACCTTCATCGTCTGTGATTAAAAAACAAAAATGCCATGAGTAGTTACTATTAACTTATGTGAATTTATTCATTAACAGAAAAAACAAATGGGAGTTTTTGCATGTATTACATAATGCAGCACTCCATCAGACACGTATTGCAAGGGCAGGACCCTAATTAACTACTCCTCCGATCGAAAAGATTGACGCAAGTCTGTACACCATTTTGCACTAAACCAGCTATCTTTCCGCGACACTTAATACGGACGGAGGTAGTATTAAGTATTAACAGATACAACTGGACAAATTTGGAAAAAAAAAACTAAAAATTAGCAGTAGTCAGGTGCCGGTAAATTCAGCAGATATGTTATGGAATCTCAAATTTTGTAAACTCATAAGGGGCCAATTGGCGCTGCTTGGCAAAGCTCCAGTTCCAGCAGACAGTGAAGGTTTTAAGCATTCACCAAAGCACTAGATCCTTCAAGCTACCATAGATATGGTGGTTCACGAGCACAACGGGGTGTAAAGGTAACTACTGATTACTACCAATAGTCCAAATTAAAAATAAAAAGAGACGCATAATATCGTTGAGAGAAAAATAACTTACCCAATTCAAAAGCATCATTTTTCTTGAAGAATCTTTCAAGAACTTCTTGTGTTTTGTCAAGTGAAGAAATTGATTCAGCAATAGAATCGTTTCTTGGGGCACCCAACTCCATCATTTTCTTCATTTTGCTCTTCAGCTTCATCCAAATTTACAAAACCCCTTATCTCCTCATCCGCCACTGACCTTTTTGTATGCTGATTGAACTCCTCACTTTGCCGATCATCACTTTGATACCCGTCGTAAATCATCGACATTTTTAAGCCTGTTGTTGCTAAAAGCATCACCTGCATTAGATGTTATCAGGTAAGATTCACAAAGGAAGCTTCTCCCTTTGTCCTAATCCGTCGGTGTTTCTTGCGCCTACTCCCCCAAACCAAAATCCTTCATCCTAAACCTTTTCCCGTCCATTGTCTAGATATCTTTGATCCCACTGAACATTTGCTTGCAATAAAGCTGGGCCTTAATGGCCTTTGGTGTAAATTCTTGAATACTACCTCTAATGAGTAGCCAGTGGCTAACACCAAAAAATCGACATCCAGATCTAATGGGTTGTCTTGTAATCCCTCCCGACTCTTCTCCATCTCCTTGGTGTTGTGTGAAGAAGATACTTTTCTTAGGCTGCTAAGCATGTACAGCTAACTTGCTCGCAGCTGCCTTTTTTTTCGAAAGGTAACTTGGGAAGAGATCCGATTAGATTCTCCGTCCCAGAAGCACGATCCACGCTAATTTGCGCCGACCGCAATTCGGTCGAACTCTCTCCTCTAAATCTAATCCCAGTGAGAAAAGAGCCCAGAAGCAACAGGCTTGCAGGTCGCTGGCCTAAATCCTTGCCCCGGTTGTGAAATCCAATTGAGCCATTCTAATTTTAGAAATCCTGATCACCAAACTGGGAGAAAAAAAGGATAAACCCGATTCGGCAGAAGCTGATTAGATCTGTAGGGTTTGGCTATGATGATTCTGCTAAAACAAACACCCCAAATCTATACGCCAGACAGCAGCCCCGAGCCCCGACCATTCGGCCCGGGGAACATTTCCTACCAGGCCGCAAATCCCAGAAACTACCCAACAGGCTGCCATCACCACCAGGAACGCGAATCCCCGTTGCAAACTATGCGGATTTTCCATGGAATTCGCACCGAATTGAGGAAGAACCGGGAGGGAAATCACGTACCTGGGCGCGCGACGAAGCTTCGCGGGGCTGGGAGTCGGGAGGAATGGGAACTGCTAGGAAGACCGCACCGGAGGCGAGCGCGCGCCGTGTAGGTATAGAAGTCGTGGAGGGGATTTTCCGTGCAGCGGTGGATAAAGCCTTGCGCGCGCCGGAGGGGAAAGAGGAAAGCACCAGAGGGGGAAAAGTGAAGAGATGTTCGGGAAGTTACCTCAACTCCGATGTTGGAGAATTCATTGACGCTTCGTTGCTGGACTACTTTTTTTCGCACGTTGGACCGGCTCCAAATTACTACTGTTGGAGCCCGGGAGAGCCATGATTTCAGCCCATGCAGAGAAAACATTGGAGCCAGAAAAGCCCATGTTTTCGGCTCATGATAATAGTATATCACCCACTATGACTAGACTAATATATCACCATAACATCA
The DNA here is from genome assembly GCA_947311845.1 of Poa pratensis. NCBI lineage: Eukaryota > Viridiplantae > Streptophyta > Magnoliopsida > Poales > Poaceae > Poa > Poa pratensis. The sequence goes on along the minus strand of CAMZMU010000050.1, from coordinate 36,881,701 downwards.
AATATACCAATTCAATTTGAGTCTGCAACTTAATAAATGAAAACTTGTATGACACCACACATATGTCACTACCCACTGCACCGGGCTAATTTTTTTAAACAATACACTAAAGTAATTAAATTTCAGAAATAGTACGCGTTTTATTTTCAAAACTAGGATCCAGTCGGTCTTGGCGAAGCCGACAGGACCTAGTCGTCATTGCGAGGACGAGAGGCACGTGTAAGCTGACTGGGTTATTACTGGTGGCATACCAGTGGCGTGTATGTGTGAGTGCACGCCACTAGTCGTCTTCCACAAAGACGACAAGGCACTAGTCGGCGTTAGCAAGGACGACAAGGCACTAGTCGGCGTAGCAAGAACGACAAGGTCATGTCGGCTTCGCCAAGACCGACTGGATCCTAGTTTTGAAAAAAAAATCGCGTATTATTTCCGGAATTTAATTTTTAGTGTATTATTTAAAAAAATAGCCTGCACCGGTAGTAACACATGCATGTTACTAATCTAATTTAGTTCCACTATGACTGGCCTTATCCTCATGCCAATGGATGCCTTCCTATTTAATCTCATTTTTTCGCTTTTTTCTTTTTTTCTTTTTTCCGTTTTTCCTCAATTTAGTTTTAACCTTTCTTTTTACATTCATGTTCTATTTTTTCGCAACTCTCACTATTTCTTCCATTTAGTCTAATAATGTTTTACTTATATAGAGATGTGTTCTGTAGTATTCATGATTTGTTACTCATGTGTCTAAGCTTTAATTTTGTGCATGTTCTTTATTTACGCGTGATTTTTTTCACATGCTCTAAATTTATTGTTCAAATTTTGTTCTGCTTGCATTTTTTTGTTCCAACTAATTTTCCGTTTCATCCTAACCCAAAGTTGTATTCTGCCAACAAGTCGTTATTTGTTCCATGTACGCTAAATTTTTGTTTCACTCGGTCTACCCTTGAAGTCATGATTTCTTCCATTGGCTGTGGATTTTTTTGTATGCTTTAGCCCAAACTTTCCCCCTATTGTTGTGGTTTATTTCACTGGTGCTAAAACTTTTATTGTACTTAGTGTAAAATTATGTTCTGCTAGCAGTCATGACTTATTTCTCGTGTTAAAACTTTGTTCTATTTGTTCTAAAAATATGGTCAATTGGCACACATTATTTTAATTCATGGACACTAAAACTGTATTACATCCGGTCCGAGGATTTATTTCCCTTAGAAGTCCTCCTTTGTTACGTGGTCTTAAATTGTTTTCCTCTTTCGTACTCATGGTTTGTTCCACTAATCTAAATTGGTCATTTTTTGTTTCACTTGCAGATCTTATTGTTCCAAGTCATGTTTTCTTCCGTGTTTTTTCTTGTGGTCTGACTTTTTTTTAAGCGAAGTGGTGTACAACGTCAGCTTAGCCAAGCCAGTCTATCCGCCACGCTTATAAGAATTTGGAATGGGTATATTTTGGTCATGCCTGTGTATCGCACCAACTAGTACTTGCAAACGGGTTGCAAAAATGGTAGTCCGGAGACTGAAACGAACTGTTGAAATAAAAAATTAGGCACATGCACAGATCAGATTTTATCATCCCGTTGTCATTCAGCGTTGAATGGTCTGAAGAACCTGCCTTTATCTTAATCGTATGGTCAGCAGTCTTGAGTCATCAGTTATGCAAAACTTAGTTTGTGAGTACTATGCTACAAAAAACGTATCTGAAAGATGTGAAGTTGGTCAGGCCAAATTTGTCCACTCATGACTCCAAATTAGCTCATAAACTGAGTCAAATTTACATATATTCCTGTAAACAATAAAAAGAAGGGGCATACAGTTATGATTTTCCTTTGATCCAATTCAATTTAGTTCAACAATGTTATCTCGGTAACATATTTTCTGCAATTGCACCAGGTGTCACAGACTAGCAAGGAACTTTCGATGGAGCAGAGTGGAAGATAAGTGCTGAAAAGAGATGGTAGCCGAACTTGCCAGGAAGTATATCATTATTGCTTTGTTTGATAAATAGTGAAATATATGCTTCATCAAACGCAATTCTGTTTAATACAACTTTGCACAATGTAATTAAAATACTTTGAAGCAAACATGTTTGCCTGAAAAGATAACTAAAGAAACCAAATCTATCTAAAAATAAAAATCTGTTGAGAGTCAAGACATCTTAGACAGGTTCACAAATCCAGTATTTAGACCCATCACAAAGCTCAAATTTCCCTCACTTTGGCATTGATGACGAAAAAGCCAAATGCAGTTCTCTTGGTCATTTGGGTTACTGAGTTGTCACCGGAAATCCCGTGAATAATAGAAGGCGGCGGGTTTAAGTAAACTTCTGGTGTCTGGACATGTAATGGTTGGCTTATCTGACTTGATTCCTTTGACTAACATGCTAACACCAGCCATTGGGGTAATGTTGGTGAAAGCAGGCATGGATCCAGCAAAGCTCTCCTTGGCAAAATCTGGACTGGTGATGGATGGCAGTAAAATGGCCTCGGCGCAGAAGTGTTTGGAACTGAGACTGATGTTGGATAGTTTCCAGTGGGAAGAAGCACACCGACTTGTGGTTCGCTTCTGCATTCAGGAGGATCATCATAAATCATAATAACCTCTTTCATCATGTAGGTAGGGTGCTGCATGACTGGAGCAAGGTTTGTGTATGGCTTCTGCAAAGAATGATGATTAGGCTGCACCATGAAACCACCATGCATTGGGGCCCAACAAAGTTGCCAGCTTGAACATTGGAAGGGGAATTTGTTGACTTGTTATTGATGGAGTTCTGCCGATAAATGCTGAATCACTATGTTGGTGGTTTGGAGGCACGAAGCTAACGGGTGTCATGTAATTCCCTCTCAGGATGTACTCTGAACTTGGAGCTTGAAGATGCCCACTCTCCTGGCTGTTCATCACCATCAAGTTCTTGCCCATCAGTCTCAGCATAGGACTTGGTGGTGATGGAAGCTGACTTGGTAATGATGGTATGATACAATCTGTCGTATAAGACGGGAAGCTCATGCTAGATGCAGTTGAAACCTTGCCAGTCAATGGCTGATCATGTAAATCTAAGCAAGGGTTTGCCTTTGTATATGTTCTTTGGTATGTGCTGAAAGATGATGATGTCGCAAACCCATGTGCAATGTGGAACTGTTTTCTAGTAAAAGTGTCTGATCTGGCAGTTGAACTTTCATGGTCTAAATGAGGCTCCCTGGAGATGCTCTCCGACAAGAGCAACAATAGAGCTTCTCATTAGGCAACTGTTCACCTTCTCTTGCAGGAGGCATCGACTTCGTCTCTTGATTTGAGCTCCCAGACATGCTCTCTTCAACTGTCCTAACATTTATGGTGGATGGGCCTGGTCTTGACTCTTCAATTCTTGAGTCTTCAGAGTTATTGGAGGAGACATACTCGAGGCAATCGAAATAGGGAGTAGGATGAGTGCCGATCAAATGCCAAAAAAACATGATCCTGGTTAGAGTCTTCTCTGTTTGATGTTATTGACGAGTTATCTGAGGAGTTGCAAGACCCACGTCCCGGTTTTAGTGAAGCAGGTGCTAGATTCCTTAATTGAAGCTGGATCCGTTTTCCATTCTTCCATCTTATTATTGGCAACAGCGTTCGATGCATGATTATGATGTGCCGATTGCTCGGTCGAGCATGGATCTTCCATTGATAAACTACCTTTGGCCAAGACGTCACCGCTGTTTTGCTATTTTCAGGACTCAAAGAACCACTACTTACTGCACTGCAACAGTCCTCGTTAGTATTTCTGGAGACTGAGGTATATTGCACTTGAGTTGCATGTTCTTCACCTTCATAATCCACATGTGTACTTGCTGTTCGTAGTTCTACATCACACTGATGATCCCCTTGCCCCAATGTTGGCACATCAGTATTTGTAACCTTCTTGGAGGTGCCATTATTTGTAACACTGAATTACTGTTTACATGTCTGTGATCAAGTTCATGCTCTTGAACAAAACCATGAACTAGACCACTTAAAGAAGGTGAAAAATCACGCTTGCGAGTCCTCGACACAGATCTATGCTTTCTTAACACCTTGGAAGTAGATACTGTCCTCTTTGGTTCTTTACTCAGTCCTGTAATGGAGACGGAATGACAAGCTTCAGAGCTTTTTGCCATGGTGGAAATCCTCCTCGCTGTATCATACTTATTAGACTTAGAAGTTCTCTTCTTCCAATCTCCTTGATTTTTCTTTTTGCAAGAGTGGCAGTGATCTAGGTACTTTTGGACAGATGTGTGGAGCATTTTCTGATGACCATTTAGGAATTGATCCAAGTAATCTTGAACAATCATTTCCCTGTTCATCCTCATTGACTTCTGAAGTGGTGGCTATCTCTTCTGTTGTCCGTGAAGAAAATGCATCAGTAATACTTTCTGCAATTTGAGGATGATCAGAGCCAAGCATGCAGCTCCTAGCTAATTTCTTTGTTCCAGGTTTCATACTATCTGATGCTCTACTATTAAGCTTTGTGTTTAAAACTCTTAGTGGTATCTGAGCGTTTGGAGCACACCATCGCCTTAAAGCTTCTGAACCACCACAATTGATGCTTTCAGTAGTTTTCCGTGTATGCACGGCCGGCTCCTCCTCAGAGGTGTCATCGTGGATACCTCCATCCTGGACAAGTATCAACGGAACCAAATTAAAAGGTTAAAAGCAAGAATGTAAGTAATAAAATACTGGAGAGCTAACTAACATCATATGGAAGTGATAAATTATTTGGCAAAATAAATTCAGTAACATTAAAAAATCCACCAGCCAACATGGCAAAACTATTTATTGATTATTTGAAGTAAATTAGCCACAGAGGATACATTTTAAATACTACTGTGACTTGATCAAACTTTCAGAAGTAGAGAGCTTATGAAATAAGCAAGCAAGTCGCAGAATCTGAACCAAAAAATCTAAGAAGTCTAAAAAATTGTAAGTCGTGTCTGAACTCCACTGAATCCAAAATGGTTTAAGTCCAAGGATAAGGTTATGTAAGTTAAACACAAGCATACTTAAATTGCATAAAAAAATATATGCAATAAACTACCTACATGCATACCTGGGATTTCAAATGGTTTGGTCTGTTGCACTTCCTTCCATGTACCTTCAACTTTTTATTTTGGAATGCTTCAGATTCACAACGCCTTGGTCATTGACATACTCTTTCGAGTCTCGTACTTTGCAACTTTCTTTAAACTAAGTTCATCCTTCAACACCACTGGTGCATCAACAGGCTTGGATAAAATTCTGATCTTTATGCCATTTGAATCAACATAGACATCTCGATCTCTTTCTCCATCTTGCTTCAGATGGTGCCACTTTTGCGCTTCGGTTCTTAGTGCAAACCTTGTTCATGGTTGGCACAGACAGTTCGATTGCCCAGTTAGTTCCATTCCTCCGATCAAGGTCCTCAAGTGTGTATGGAAGGGCTGTCTTGTAAATGTCAACCATCAATTGCTTCTTTATTGCTTCACTTTTGGCTTCACAATAAACTGACTCTACTACGAGTTCTGTATTAGACACAGCATAAAGACACTGATCTATGTGTGCATTCAAAGTGGTATTCGACGTCGAAGAAAACACTTTGCAAACAGAAGGTTTTCGAAGCCGTTGGGTCCAAAACCGAACTAGAGTTAGTGATACATCTTTTGTCTGGTGGTGGATATTTTTCACGGAGACTGACTTGACTAACAACTTGCCCTTCTTTTCTGAAGTCTCATGTGATGACCAAGATTTTTAATCCGAAGAGGGTCGAGCAACCTCTGTCCGTCGAATTTCTTTGGTGCAAATATTATCTTCCTGATCTGTTGTATAACCTCATTACTATGGCCTGGTTCATTTGTATTTCCACTTCGATCACTAGAAGTCTTCCCATCCTCTTGTGGTGTGTATTGAGATGGACCAAGTGACTCATCTGCTAATTGACATGACTGGAGGTTGATACACTTGTATTCACATTTGACGAAGCAGCTTCTCTAGTATTTACCAAACCAACAAAAGCATCGACTTCTGAGCATGGAGCAGATCCCTCAGAGTCTGTGCAAGTATAAAAAGACTTGATCGGAGCAAATCGGGAGGCTCAAATGGAGGGAGTAGATCTTTAACACCTTGCTTGAAGCAAAGATCCAGGACTGTGGGTGGAAAGGCCAATTTCTCTTGATGCCTTTGCTCCTCGAATCAAAGTATAATCTCTGGAAAAGGAAAAACACTTGGCCATTAG